>OZ005649.1:18043650-18411150 GCA_963930645.1 Salticus scenicus
AAAAAAAAATAAGTTGCAGTTTTAAAGGAATTAAGTTAGCAGTCATTATTAATATGAATTTATGTACAGTTACGTGATGTGTATGTAACATTAATATAGAGACGTTTATTTCAATTTAATGCATTTTTTTTAAGTTAAAAAAAAAAAAAAAAGTATGAATTTTTTAATTATTTTTCCCTAGAAAGTAGACATAAATTGTAATATGAAGTAAATATCTCAAGAAAAAGAAATCTAAAAATAGAACAAAATAATTAATTAATTAATCAAAAGTTCAATTAAAAAATATATATATAAGGTGTTTGCATAAATTCGTGCGGTTTTTTATTGCTTCATTTCATAAAAATACATCAAATCAAATGACAATTTTTAATCAAAATACTCTGGATTACTTTCTACAACCTTTGTCCATTTTTCGGGTAACAAATGTATATTACGGCGATAGAAGCTCTCGTCTTTGGAGGCAATAAAATGATCCGCGTCTGCACGAACTTTTGCAACGATCTAATACTATCAGGACACGGAAACAAGACAACTTTGGCGAACCAAAAAAACGTCGCCAAAACGATACAACACACAGTAAAAAAGCGTTTCTTAAAATAATTTATGGTTATTAAAATACATATTTAGATTTAAATGATACTTTTTTTTTTTAAAATTTTTTACTTTATAAATGTCAGAAATGCAAAGAAAAGTATAAGTGAATAACAATAAAACTTACTATGCAAAGCTGTGCATTAGGTCCCGGGATCCAAGAATCTGGACGACAATTCGCTGCCCATTTTCTCCTTGCATTATCCGAAGGAAACCTAAACATCTTGTATCCTTTTCTTGAGTGTTTACAGCAGTTTATCGCTGAACAACCTCCCATATTGCAGTTTATTTCACTAAAATTACGAGCAAGACGGTAGAAACAATGGCTGCCGTTTGTTTATCATGCTGGGTACATGCGGCAACCCTAAGGCAAAAAAATGTCGGATGCGCCAGCTCGTATATATAGGAGCCTTAGTTCTAACAGGTTCTTTGCCTTTGAATGCCATAGACTTCGTTTTTGAGATTGAAATTTTCATATTATTGTTTAGACCGATTTTGTGAAGCAAGTAGATGGATCTTTAAAGGTCATCTTCATTTGTCTGAAGAATTATCTGGTCATCTGCAAAAAGCAAAGTATTAACGTTGGTTGTGATATTTAACGGAATGCCAATGGCCACTGAGGCTTTCCATGTCCTTATGATGTCGTCAATATATATGTTGAAGAGGGTTGGGGACAGGCCACAACCCTGTCTAACTCCTTGGTTGGTCTGGACCTCCTCCTCATCAATTAGTATATTTGTATTTTGATAAAGAGATTGGCACGCCTGAATCAAATGTAGAGGTTAGAGGAATGCCTCTCTTACGCATTATATGCCATAACACTTCTCTGTCAACACGATCGAAAGCTTTCTCATAGTCTACAAAAAACAATTCCTCTTAATAATATTGCAATTGACAAATGATCAGTTAAAATACATATTGTAATTTGCATTTTAACCTTTCTGTATATAATTAATAAAATCTATTCTAATATAAATGAAATATTTATCCTGTTTAATTAGTTCCCAGACGTCAGAACAATTGCATTTGGAAAAAAAGCACAATATTCATTATTCTGTCAGTTTCCGAGCCTTGAGTTAACGCGTAAACATTATCGTATTTCAAGATTCAATATGGAGATTGCAATGGAGTTCTTTGTCTAACTGACAAAAATTTATTTTTATTGCATAATGGTCAGTAAATAATAGACCTTTCATAACAGAATGTTTATGTTTTTTGTTTTATCAAACATTTTATAAGATGCAATGGTGAAAAAAAAATAAGTAAAATCTTTTTTTAAGGAAAATAATCTGCTGTGTCACTCACACGGATTTCTCTTTCCCTGAAGTTTAATACTATATATACAGGTTGGAGATTAAGAGGTGAGTCCCTCAACCCCCGTTTCATTAATGCACCTACATCTATATAGAATTTAATTCTGCTATTAAAATTAAAAGCTAGTGTTTTATTAAATCCTCTTGTTAATTCATTGGTTTGTAGATGATAAATGGTTACCAAACGACTAGCAAAGCCCCGGTTCGGGAACGAACCAAATTCCGAATGCGGGAAAAATTTCAAAATCAAACTCGAAATGTACAAAACTCGGCCTGATGCTGCCTGCGTGCCAATAGATCAAAGTTTGTTAACGAAACCATTTTTTAATTCAGGAAATCAATGAAGGTTGTGAATAAACGAAGGCTTTTCTCGCTTCGCTGGTCACTATATTTAAATAAAACTCTTTTCTGTATCGCTTTACAAACAAAAATAAAATTTAAAGAAATCATGAAATTGCTTTAAAGCCCGCTTTGGCTCCCGCTGCCTTCGGCAGTGACCCACTCATTCGCAGACTCTCAGGTGTCTGTCCCTATTGCCTGTGACAATAGCTTATCAGTGGGCTTCCATTTGGGTGCTTATCAGATGACAGTTTCGAAACGGACAGTATCGAAAAAATTGAAGTAGCCATTTTATATTTGAATCCCAGTTACATATGAACAACACTATACGTGGTGTACATAATATTTTCTTTCACGTTATTTTCTATATTTATTTGATTTATTCGATCAACCATAAAATGACAACAATTTCACACCAAATATAATATTACAATGTGCTATGATCGGCTACGTCTATGGCATGAGACAATTGATTTTTGTGGTTATAATAGTAGCTGAGTTAATGAATAGCAATTGGTATATAGAAAAATAAGTAATGAAATATGTAAACCTGATCAGGGTACAGCCTTAATGTAGCTCCCCTTGGCGACTTTTAAATTTTTATCGTCATTTTAGACAAAAATACATAAGTTATGTTATTATTATTATTATTATTATTATTATTATTATTATTATTATTTTGTTTCTTTCTTTTCTTTTTGTTTTCCTTTCCTTTCTTTTAATTTCTTTTCTGTTTTTCAATATTTTATATTTTATTTATTTATTTATTTATTTTTTATGCGCTTCTTGGCTTAAAGTGGCTTTTACGAAAGTGAAGTCTTTGGCGAAAAGGGCCCGATCTATTTCAGCATCAAAATTTTAAAAATTACCCAGGATGATCAATAAGTAAAGCTCTTTAATGTAATGTTTAATGTAATGCTTTCATGCCAAGCGCGATTCATCCGTGCCAAAAACTTACTATTTAAGCAAAAGGGGAAAAAATCTAAAATTGAAGTATATGTATATATATATATATTACTCCATTTTCATATTTTCCTTTTTTCGTGTACAAGAGCAAATTTAATATTTATTTTATTTATTTATTTATTTATTTTTTATTTTATTTTTTTATTTTCGCGCGGAAGCATATTTCATTTTATGTTGGAAGAAAAAAAAATAAGTTTTTTTTTTTTTTTTTTTTTTTTTTTTAGGGGGGGGGGGGCAACAATTAAAAATTTAAATGTCCATTTTTAAAGCTTTTACCAGGTTATTATTTTCCTATTTTAATTAATTTTTAAAAGTCTAATCAAAATATCGTTATAAATAAGGTACCAAATGAAAGGGACTTTTTTCTGAATCCGTCGGTTTAATTAACTTATCGATCGGACGATTAGATTTTTTAAAATTAGCTAAAGTATGAAAGCTGGTGGCAACTTGCGTTAACACACAAGCAAACAGACTCATAAATCTATTAGCTATTTATAGAGAGAGAGATGAGATGTCAGGCACATTTTATTAGTAATTTCTTTTACAATATTATAAAGAAAGAAACGCCTCCTATCACTTATCATTTCTCTGGAAGCACTACGCTTCAGTGATTTCTTCAAACATAAATTTAGCAATTTCAGTAGCTTCGACAGTAGGTAAAACCTTTGTAATTGTGAATCTCATGAGATAATTTGTACAAACAATGATCCATCTACTGTGGCTTCGGATAAGTGGATTGCGTCCAAAGTAAGTCTATTCCTATTTTAGTAAATGATGCATCTGGGGTTTTTATTGGTTGATTTGTCCTGGCGGTAATTTAGGAAGAGTCTTTCTTCTTTGACATTCATGGTAATGAGTCATATATCGGTGTACGCTCTCATAAAGTCCTGGCCAACAGCACTTCTGTACAGTGATGCCAGATTGGAGATTTTGTCCCCATTTTGGGATTCGTGAGGTTTCTGTGGACAAAATGTTTGTGGGGACTTTTTTGGGGAAATCTAAAATTTTTGGGGACAAATCTGGGGATTTCATCAACTTTCTGTCAATGTTGGAAACGCAATGATTTATCCCTACGACTACCACTAGAGACTTTCAATAGCTTTATTGTTATTTGGGGATTTTTTTTTTCAAAAATTGTCTTCATATGGGGGAAAATCTGAGCTTATATCATAGAAAAATCTGCTTGATATATATATATATAGAAATCAAGTTGCGGATTTTTTCGAAAAAAAAAAAACCCTGATTTGGGGAAATTTGAAGACCTGTTTGGGGAAATAATTTTCGACCATCTGGCATCACTGCTTCTGTATCCTGTCGTATGTTTTAGCAAATCCCAGATGACCGGCGATTGGAGCACCATGAAGACTTCTTAGAATATCACAGCGGAGTTATTTCGGTACCACCAAAAGCCATTGCTGTCCCTTACGGTCGTATATGCGTTTTACATATCGGTTCCCGGTAACTCCACCAAACTCTCACGTAGATTATACTTAGATAACTGTTTGTGGAGATACACTAAAGCGAAATAACACAGAGAACTTTAAACTCAACTCGAGACTTTATTTTTCAACTCAATTGAATTTTATATCAGTTTATATACAATTGATGAATTTTCTAAAACAGAATATTTTAGAATTGGAAAAGTCTAGAAACTGCATAGCATTAGCCAAATAATTAACATAAACATAATCAACGTAATGACATAATGAAGAAATGAAGAAACAAAATTAGATTTAAACAAAAATAATTTTTTAACAAATTCCCTTTGACGAGGATGAAACTCACAATCTCTGGATTCGCAGCCCGATGCTTTACCTCGGAGCCGCGGCGTTCATAGAGGAATCTGCTTTTGCTACAATATTTATAAATTGAACTCTATTTGGTTTGTTCAATAACATACATATTCATTCAACAATTTCTTATGGTTTTTGATAAATTTTTTACAGATTTAAGATCGTAAAATTGCATTTTTAAGTTTGCATTTTTATGAACTCATGATCTTCAAAATGTTCAAATTTCTGTAGATAATTAATAAAAGACTAGATACATATTTATTTCTTTATTTTTTAATATTTAATAGGATCTACTTAAAAGAATTAGGGATGGAATTTACAATTATCTTTAAAAAATAAATAAATAAATAAAAATAAAAATATTAAAAATAAAAATATAATCAAAATAATGTGTTCTGTCCTTTCTTTTCTTTTCTTTTATTTATTTATTTATTTATTCTTCTTTTTTTTTTTTTTTTTCAGTTTTTACATAGACATGTATGGTAGGTGCTCCAGTGATTCGCATGCTCCAGTAATTGACATCTATCCCGAAATAATTAATAAATAAGAAAAATAATAAAATCATATATTTTACATAAAAGAATTTTAACATTTTATGTTAAACACTGGAGCATAGGGTGCTAATAACTGGTATAAAATGAATAACTAGCAATGTCAAACACTGGAGCATAGGGTACCAATTACTGAAAAACTGAAAAACTGGCAGTGTCAATTACTGGAACATTGAGTGGGTGTCAAATAATAATTCATAAAATAATAATAATAATAATAATAATTGTTATCAAATGTATATATTTTAACGATTATGTCCCACACACCACCGTGGGAGGAAATGATCATCAATCACTATAGTCATCTCCACTTGGTACGGAGTAGGGTTACCTTTCTTGCATTTGAGTAATTTTGTTAAAGATGGTCCCTCAAAGAAGGGAGGGAACGGGGAAATAGAACGGGAGAAGGAGATTGAGAAGAGAGGATTAATTGATTTTTTTCCAAAGGAAGCTGATAATTTGCTGTTTTTTTATTGAATACAGTGAATGAATTGGTAAATAATTGCACAGAAAAAAAAATCTTTTAAAATTACTTAAACAACGGAATTAAATATTACATATATCTCACTTTATTTGAGCAGTATTACGCAGAACAACTGTTTAGTAAAAGAAAAAAAAAAAAAAAAAAAAAAAAAAAAAAATTAAATTTAGGTTAAAAAAAAAATATATATCCCCCCCCCACACACACACAAATATATATATAATTTTTAATGACAATAATGAAAAGAATGAGAACGGAAACCAAACAGTTGAATAATTCCCCACGGAAACCCACAGAAGCCGATTAGATAAGTAGTTAACTTAAATAAGTTTGGTGTTTTAAATTTATTTGAACAGTTATATTAACTTAAATGTATTAAAAAGTTAATAAAATTATTTTTCTAATTTTAATACTTTTTTGGTTACAAAAAACGTAAACTTATAAAAGAAGGAATTTTAAAGGGAATTTAATATAAATATATTTTATTTATATGTAACCAATGTATGCGCGTGTCGGTGTGTCTGTGGACAGCGAAGCGTAAGGTTGGTACTCGTACAGTCAAGAGATTCAACAAGAATTCGCTTGAGGTGTCTTAGTGCATCTCGAAGCCCCATTTTTGAAATGTTTATTATTATTTTTATTTAATTAAAATAAGAAAATAATATTATAATAGTTTTAAAAGTTAGTCATTTAAATATTAGTTTTCATTTTTCGCCAAAAACAATTTACCAATCTTTTCTTTTTAAACATGAAATATTTTTTTTATATGAATAATGAAAGAAAACATAAAAAATTTTATTTCTGAGAATAGTATACTTAGCACGAAAGCTAATTGAGCATCATAGTAATCTTGGGTAATTAACCCGTTAACGCCCGAATTAATTTTGTAAAATATTATTATCTGATTATTTCACTTCTAAATTAATATACAACTGACAAAAAAAAATATATTAACTTAAACAATTCTTCTGATAGTTTTAAATTTCAAGGCTATCCTCATTTATTGACGTTTAGTGTTCTAGCGAGAAAACTTTGAGATAACAGATTAATATCCTGTTATATGTTGACGAAGATTTCGAAAGTAAAGTATTATAATATATATTATTATTCAACTTGATTTAAGTTAGTATACCTCCGCAAAAAGCAAATGTATGTGCAACGAATGAAAAATCTTAAAATGACTATCCACATTATGAAATAATAATTAATAGTAGGCACATAAAACTTTCAGGGATTGTTTAGAGTGACGCTATAAACTGTCACTAAAAAGCAGAAATCATTCGAAGAAACCACAAAAAAATATAATTTTGTTCATCAAAGAAAGTATACAAAATTTTATCATTATTGTTATTATTATTTTACTAAATATAAAATCTTCTTGTTTAAGTGATTTATATATATATATATATATATATATATATATATATATATAAACATTAATTAAATAAAGATAAAACAAATTAGTTGTTTCATACACCACAAGCTGCGTCGTCTTTAGGAACTGGACTATGAAATTCTGCTGTGCATGAAACTTGTTGGTTTTATATTTATTTATATAATTTGAAATCAAATTATAGATTTTATAACTTAAGCAAGATATACTATTTTTTAATATATGCCATTGGCCTGTGACATGGTTCATTTATTTGAACTCATCGTATTATTATTATTTTTATTTTTTATCGTGTCTTTTATCATGTATAAGGCTTTACTTCAACATGTGGTTGTTTATTGATTAACTGAAGTCTTCCTTCCTGTTGTTTTATCACTGTAAGGATTTATTATACATAAATATAAATTATATACATAATATGCCTCAAGCGATATATGAACGCATCTTGAATATTAATTATTTAAAAATAATTAGTATATATAATTTATACTAACATCCCATTCATATATTATTCAAGACATGTAACACAATACTACATATATAATATATAGAATTAGTAATAAAGTCATGCATTGATGGTAGGATTTTTATCACTTCTTTTAATTTTCTTTTTAAGTATATGTGTATGTTATATTACCATATAAAATTGTCCAGGTTGTCTGAAAACATCATGTGCTGAGAAAAGGAATATACCGTCTTTAATGTCGCCCATAGCATTAGTACTTTCTTATTATGCAAAAACTATTAATATTATTAGTAATAAAATATTTAATAACAATCAGCATTTATTTTCTTTCTGTAGATTTTTAGTAATCTGAATCACGATAGTTTGCTTGAATCGTAGAAATTATTAAATTTGCCAACATTCGCAAGTTTTCCAGAAATTGTTCCACGTGATTCGTTTTCGGTTTTAACAGTTTATTTCAACGAAAAACAAACTGATTGCTTGTATTGTGTTATTTTCTAATATATTGAAAATGGTATATAACTCTTTTTGATTTACTATACTAGGTAACTATGTCCCCTAGTATTGTAAAATTCAATATTGAGCCGATGGAGCTATGCAACCCCGAAGGAGGATTCGACTCCACTCTACTCGCTTTACTTATGAACCACTGCAAAGCTCTGCCCGCCTATTCGCTGCTTTGCTTTTTATTGAATACCGATATTAACACGTTGAGCGCCATGTCAGTCATTCTAGATACCAGACATTTTGTCATATATCTTTAAGTACTGAAGGAATCATCTTGAAACTTTAGGAGTGTGCAGAACCTGTTTTACTTCAAACATTTCAGTGAAAGTTTTACCCCTAAAGTAAAAGCAGTAAAAATTAAAAATTAAAACATTGAGCGCCCTGTCAGCCATCGGTTGGCTGACAGTATCAAATATGATATAAAGCCGCGTCAACCATCGGTGCGCATATAAAATAGGATATAAGACTAAAAATATAACATTTAATGATTGAAAAATTATTAAGAATTTGCTTAATTTTCATTTATTACAAGAGGTATCATTATGGAATTTTAATGGATTTTAAGAATTTGCGTGGCGCTCAACGTGTTAATAGTCTATAACAGAACATAAAAAAAAAAAAAAAAAAAAAAAAAAAAGTTACAGAAATTCCCACATTCAATGTTAAATTGAAATTCATAACAATTAGTACCCCATTTTTTAAAATGAAATATTATGCTAAAAATCAGTATAATTTCTTTTTCATAATAGAAAGAAATTTGTAATATCTAGACCATTTGCTCTACAGCTTTAATATACGACCACTTGGAAACTGTTAATTTTTTGTCATTATTTGTCATTTTTTTTTTCTGTTGTTATAGTTACTTGTAAAAAAAAAAAAAAAAGAAAGAAAGAAAGAAAGAAAATTACTTTTTTTTTTTTTTTGTCTATACTTTTTATTATGGAATTTTTCAGTTAATTATAGCATTGTACAGTTGGTAACAAAAGTGTCCGAACACTAGCAAAAATTCCTATGTAAAAAAAGTACACTTCATACGGTTCTGTTAAATAAATCCTTATCGAATCCTGTTCTTAGACTGACTAAGAACATGATTCGATAAGGATTTATTTAACAAAACCGTATTAAGTGCACTTTTTTTACATAGGAATTTTTGCTAGTGTTCGGACACTTTTGTTACCGACTGTATAATACTCTCTATATATTTTTAAGATAAAGCGAGGTAATAATTTTACACACTCGAAAATATCTGGGGGGAAAAAAAGTAAAAGTATATTAATAATTTATTGTGGACAAATCTCCTACAGCTTCAGTTTTAAATTCTTTCCTACATACTTTTTAAGGCGCCTGCCTACCTTTAAAATGCAATTTTCAGTCAAAACTAAGATTTTTTATTTTTGGTTTAGTATTAAAGCCTGACATTTAAACTTTCTAAACCAGTTTGAATTTTGTTTCTATCTTGCTTAGAATTTGAGTTACAGGCATCTAAATATTAGTCACTTGCAACTTTTTGAAACCAGAAGTGACCGTAATTGTTTGCTTTCATAAAAGTTTTACTCAGTATAAGCATCAAAATTTGTTACTGAATATAAAATGAATTTTCTCAGAATGAGATTTTTAACATTTTGCTTTTTCACAAAACATCATAACTCAAAAAGTTATTATATAAATCTTATGAAAATTTTACAAAATACTCTAGAGGAGTTGTTTTATGGATTGAACTACTACAATGAATCTAGCCTTTTTTTTTTTTTTTTTTTTTTTTTTTTTTTTTTGTCGATAGAAGTTATGAAACATTTTATAACTTCACTAACGATTGATTCACTAATGTTTTTTTCAGCATGTAAAATGTTATCTTCTCTAAAATATTAAATAATATGGTTATAGTTTTGAAAATAGCTCACTCCCATAAAGAACTTTCAATAACTTTTTTACAGATTTAAATCATACATTGAATTTTTGCGCACCTCCCTGTAATTTTTCATTAATAAATACTAACTGGTATTTACACAAAATGTAAATAAAACAATAAAACAAACGATAATAACTGTTGTTTAAAAAGAAAATTTTATTTTTCATTTACCCCCTTCCCCCTCCCCCCTTCAATATAGGTAACTTTCACTATAATATTAATGAAATAAAAGTGATAGTCGTACAAAGTTTCATATAAGTAGGTAGCATGGTGATATAAAAACAAAAATTTTCTTCACTTTGCCCCCCCCCCCCCCCTTAGCAAATCGTCCAGATATGTGTACACTCACTGCAATTGCAATTTTTCATAAGCAGAAAGTTGCATAGATACAAAGTTTTTTGTTTTTTTTTTAATCGACAATGCGACAGTTTAAAGAATAATATATTTTACTTCTATCTGCGTCCCCCTTCCCCCCCTCCGAAATATATAATACACTCAATTTGAGATCTCCATAAAAAGCAATTGATAACTATAGACTATGCCATTAAAATCGGTATTTAACCCCACCCCCCAAGTATGTCTGATACTTATTCAGATTTTTTTCACAAATTGTATGTTATTATACAAAGTTTTTGTTTAAATCTATAATAGGGTGTTTTAAAGGAAAATATATTTTATTTCCATCTACCCCCCCCCCCCCCCTGCCCCCCACCAGGTATATAATACACTCATTGTAATCTTCATAAAAATTAAGTGGTAATGTATTATTAAAATCGCTAAAATGGTAATTTAAAAATTAAGTATATTTTCCTCTGTCCCCCCGCCCCTCCTCAAAGTATGTTTGACACTTACTGTAATTTTTTCACAAATTGTACATGATTATGCAAAGTTTCATTAAAATCGGTAAGAGGTTTGTTCTATTTTTTACTATAAAATTTTCCTTCGATCGTTTTATTTTTTAAAGTTCTATAATGAAATAATGACAGTTTATCATATTTTCTTAAACGACATATTTTAGTTGCATTAACTGATGTATTATTTTTAAATTTATTTAAAAAATTGTAATATCTGTTCATATTTAAAGATAATAAATCAATAAACATTTTTTCCACATTTGCATTCAATATTCTAATTAATTATTTAATTAATTAGTTTATTTACTTAATTAACTTATTTACTTAATTAACTTATTTACTTAATTAACTTATTTATTTAATTTTTATAAACTTATAAAAGTTAATTCTGTAGAAAACAATATTTACAATTTTAAATGCGTTAGAAATTCTGCTCTTTTTCTACAAATAATTGCCATTTTATCTTGATTTTCTTTATGCAGATTGCAGAAATATTTGATTAGGGGTATTTAGACGCTATCACACTTTTAAAAATTTGGCCCCATAGGCCATAATAATAAAGAATTTTTCTTTGTGCCCCTGTAAAAAAATTGTAAGTGCTAAATTCACCGAAATCTATACAGTTCGTGCAACTATGACCTATAACAGGTGTACAAGTTTTTTGCTCAGATTAATAAAGACGTTTAGACGCTATCACACTTTTAAAAATTTGGCCCAATAGGCCTTAATGATAAAGAATTTTTCCTGGTGTCCCTGTAAAAACACTATAAGTGCTAGATTCACCAAAATCAATAGGGTTCGTACTTTGGTGACTTACAATATATGTACCAACTTTCAGCTTATTCGAACAAAGCGTTTAGACGCTAGCGTGTTCACTCACAGACACACACACATATATACACACATACATGCACATGTACATGCACACGTACATGCACACACACATATATGCACATGTACATGCACACGTACATGCACACACACATATATACACACATACATGCACACGTACATGCACACACACATATATACACACATACATACACACATACATACACACGTACATGTAACATATATACACACATACATGCACACGTACATTCACACACACGTATATACACACATACATACACACGTACATGCACACACACATACATACATCATCGCAAAAATAGTGAAAAGGGACTCAAGGGACCTCGAAACGTATAGAAACATCAAAATCTGAATTTCGGATTTTTGACATGATTACAATACTTTCCTCACTATAGTGTTCGGAAAGTAAAAAGGTGATGATATTTACTTATATTTATTCATTTTAATTTTATTTGTTTATTCATTCATTTTTTATTTATTTTGATGGATAGTGTAATTTCTAAGAACATTTTTTATACTTAAATTTTGAATTTTTATATTTCTTATTTGAATGCTTACTTTAAAAAAGTAATAAAGATTCAACCACCGGGCGATTCTAATATTTATGAATTTATTTATGAATTATTTAATTAATTAGTTTATTTATTTAATTTTTATAAACTTGTAAAAGATAATTAAGGAGAATACAAAATTTACAATTTTAAATGTGTTAGAAATTCTGCTCTTTTTCTATCAATCTTATAAGGATTATAAAAATATTACTCTTTCACTTTCACCCTCTAGTTAGTACAAATAATTCTCCGATAACAGTTATCTTGAACGAAAAAGGGAACATGCTCCAATTTAAACGAATAGTGCAGACTGCCATAGCTAGGCTTTATCGCTCTTTTCCCTGACAGCTTTTAACAAAAGCAATCACAACCCTTGAGAGGGGTCGAAACACTTTAGGGTGGTGTCTGGGAATCTACCATATTTTAACATATATGTGGTTCTGAATGTCTTTCATGCCATATGTACGAACTTAAGATTTCTAAAAATATTTTCTGGTGACTAGAACATTAAAAACAACAGAGATTGCTCTAAAAGTGCCAATCTGGGGTGCACTTACCCAACTCTTTATTTATTTACTTTTATTTATTTATTTACTTTTATTTATTTATTTTTCTCAAAAACTAATTAATAAATTTCAAAATCCCTCCCTAATTCTTTTAAGTAGATTCTATTTGACATCCAAAAAATATTAAGTATTTCCTTAAATATCTGCAGAAGCTTTAGCATTTTAAAGATCATGAGTGCATGAAAAAATGCAGACTGAGAAAACGTGATTTAAAGATTCTAAATCTGTAAAAAAATTATCATAACCATAAGGATTGTTGCCTGAATGTGTATGGTATTGAACAAACCTAATTTCGTTAATTCCATTTCTAAATATTAAATTGATTCGAGATTTTTTCTTCTTTTTCTGTTTATTTTTTCTTTTCTTTCTTTTTATTTTTCCTTTTATTATTATTATTATTTTTTTTTTATTACAGACTTGTTCTGAAATTACGAAATTTTTATAATTTTTTTTTTAATTTGTTATACATACCATTAAATAAATATATTCTGATAAAAAAAAAAAAAAGAGAAAGAAAAAGAAAAAGAAAAGAAAGAAAGAAAGAAAGAAAAGAAAAGAAATGGAACTCTTGATCCAGAGTAACTACTTCCCAGACTTCTGAATAACTCTAGAAAATAAGCATAGTATTCTTTATTCTGTCAATTTCTTAGCCATTAGTAGGGGCAAAATTAGTATCGTTTTTCTAGATACAATATGCAGTTGCTCATTATTTATAGAGTATTTTGTCTTACTAGTCTAGAAATTACATTTTTATTGCGTAATGGCCAGTACATAAAAAACTTTCATAACAGAATGTTTACGTTATTTTGTTTCATCAAACATTTTTGTAACATGTAAATATAACACTGTTAAAATTAAGGAGTCTTCTTTCGGTTAAAAAAGGCAAAGGTAATAATCACTATAGCATTGTAATTTAAAACTGCGATTACTCCATCACGAATAATTGAGATTAAATATAATATTTATTTATAATTAAGGAATTTCTTGCAATTTGTTAAATTCTTGAATTACTGTATATTACAAAAAAGTACAGCTTTAATAATATCAACAATTGAATCTAAAATAAAAAAATATTTCATCAATAAAATAACTGTTTTGTTTTTAATAATACTGCAACTGGTAAATGATCAATTAAGGGAACTCGGCACATTTGACGGTACCTCGATCGAAACTAGGCTTCATATAAAAGCTGATATTTCCTTTTAATATTTATAAAGTGAAATATATATTAGATTTGTTCAATAAAATATTCAGACACCAATTCTTATAGTTTTTAATATACTTTTTACAGATTCAAAATCTTTAAATTGCACTTTTTTTTTTTTTTTTTTTAGTTTGCATTTTTACTTCAGTTACCCTACAACCGTAGGTAATGGAAGTATTGTATTCGGTCCAAAAATTCGATGTCGTGTTTTCACCTGATTTACACGCTTTAACGCCTCCTGAGTCCAAAAAAGTAGTTTTTGGCAATTGGTCAGTGTGTGTGTATGTATGTATGTGTGTATGTGGGAATATTCTGGCTATCATATCTCCAAAACTAAAAAAGATAAAACTACAAAACTTCAGAACTGATACATGTCTGGTGTACAGATGAATTTCCCAAATTTTGATGAAAATTGGAAAACCAGAAGTTGATCATCGGAAACCGGAAGTGAGACCGTAAATCCGCATCTCAAAAACGGCTCTGACAGATTTTCATCAAAATTGCGCCATAAACACTCTACTAGATGTCCTTTCGAATGATATAGTTGGTTAGTTCAGGAAAATTCATAGGCGTCCCTTATAAATAGCTCAATTTCAGGTCTCGCAAGTGCGTTCCTTTAAAAATGACTGTACGGATTTTTTTCAAACTCGCCCTATTAACTCCCTTTTAAATATCCTTTTGTATGTAATTATTGTTTTCCGGTCAATAATTGAGTTTGCCAAGTTTTAGTAAAAGTTGTCTCAAAAACGGCTCTAACGATTTTCTTGAAATTTGTTCGATAAATCCATTTTAGATACCCTTATTCATGTATTATGCGGTTATTACAAAAAAAAAAAAAAAAACGGTCATTCTGATTAGATAGTTCAGTTTTAGGTTTCAGAAATTGGTGTTTAAAAAATAAGTCTATCACCATTTATTTTATTTATTTTATTTTTTTTTCTTTTTAACTCTCTGTGTAAACTCTGTTTTATATGTCTAAGACGTGTATCAAGTTTCTCTTATTGGAAAATTCCAGAAAATGTACATAATATCTCCAAAAATCTCATATAATACATGTAATAGTGGGTAATGGAAGTCCAGTAGTTGTTTCACACCAGATTTTTTTTTTTTTTTTTTTTTTTTTTTATGAAGTAATGATTTTTAAAATGCTAAAACTTCTACACATATTTAAGAAAAGACTCAATATTTTTTTTTGGATGTTTAATACTTTAATGGAACCTGCTTAAAAGAATTAGGGATGGCTTTGAAATTTATTAATTAATTTTCGAGAAAAAAAAAATAAATAATAATAATAAATGAACGTACAGGAGAAAAAATCTCTTTTACTTTTATTTATTTTATTAATTTATTTTCTCATTTTAAAAATATTGCAAAATCCATTCATAATTCTTTTAAGTAGATTCTATCAAGCGTCCAAAAAACATTAAGTTTTTTCTCAAATAATTGTGGAAATTTTAGCATTTTGAAGATCATGAATTAATAAAAAAAAATGCAAATTGAGAAAGCACAATTTAAATATTTCAAATCTGTAAAATATATATCAAGGAACGCGGTAGCGTTCCGCCCCGCCAAGATAAAACAAACACCCGCCAAGCTAAAACAAACACCCGCCAAGCTAAGGGAAAAACAAATGATATTTACAAAGTAGGAAAGTCAATGGTGAACTCTACAAGTGTATATTATGTCGATCAAGGAACGCAGTAGCGTTCCGCCCCGCCAAGATAAAACAAACATCCGCCAAGCTAAGAGAAAAACAAATGAAATTTACAAAGTAGGAAAGTCAATGGTGAACGCTACAAGTGTATATTATGTCGACATAACATCTCGGACTTTTCGACTACCTGTATCTCAGCTCCCTGATCCCCAAGACCTATGATTTTTTGCACAGACCTTAAGCATACCCTTAAGACAAAATATACAAATTTGCATGTCTCTCCGAATTGAGGGGCCTGAGTGAACTTTGAAAACCCGAAATTTACCGGTCAGATTCTTCTTCTTCTTCGGGTAATTGTTAAGACAAAAAATCTTGACGGCGTTTGAGCCTAGAGTTCTGCAGCTAATGAGCTGGAAATTTGCATAGGCATTCCTTCTGACCTGTACTAGTGCCTTTTGCAATCAAAAATTTTTTTGGTCAATATACAGGGTAATTATTTTCAATTTTGTGATATTTAACCCAAAAATTTCGTGAATTCGTCAAGAGATGGAGCTTGTCTTCAATGAATTTAATTTTGTCATTTAATAAGGCATTAAATAGTAATAAATTCTGTTTTTATTTTTCTTTCTTTACTTTTTTTTTTTTACAAAAATGGATTGAAATAAATTAAAAGACACTTTTTTCTTAAATTTTTTAAAATTTTTACAATAAACATGTTTATTAATAAAAAAAAAATAATTGATAAGTTTGGATTTCGTAATAAATAAATGCTTAAAGGACGCACTAAACAGAATTTTAACAAAAGTAATGTGGCTGATTAAATAAAAGAGCGATTCGTTAACTTTATAAAATTACGGATGATGGAAGAATACATATAATTAAATTCCGATCATATATTATATACGAGAAATAATATCATGGAAAAAATCAAATTTGACATTTTTGTGTTTCTATGAGTTTTGAGGTCTTCTGCATTCTTTTTTCAATTTTTATAATAAAGAGGTATGCATTAGGGTGGTTCGAAAAAATCGATTTTTTTTATTTCGGAATCGCGTTATCTCTCAAAAGTTGTAGTTTAATATCCTCAAATAAAAAAAAATAAAAAATTCTAAGTTGACATCTTCAGTTTACGCACGAGGCTGAAAGTTTGAAAAAATATGTTAAAAATTGAAATTTTCAAAAAATAACAAAATTAGAATTTTTTGTAATTTTTTATAATGCAACAGCCATAAATTGTCAGTATATAGCGTAGTTTGAACCTAAAAAATATTTTATAGCTTTTACATAATATCTTTAGTTCGCGCATACGCCTCAAATTGGGCTAAAATCGCCTAAAATTTGAAATTTACGGGTTTAATATACAATAATACATAGATGACATATTTACGTTTCAAAAATATTTTTAAAATTCTAAATTTGTTGAATATAACCTTTTATTACAGTATTATACGTACAAGTATAGTTACACACACATTTATATGTATATAATAACATTGCATGTCATAGGTAATTGCATAATGATTTATTGATTTTACCTATTTTTTGTGTCTTTAAGATTCCTCAGATGTGTTGGGCATTGTTTGAAACTGAGATTTATAGTCAAATGATGGCAGAGTTAACCTTGAGAGCAAAGTTGTCCTTATGAAACCATCCCTGTTCTCTTTTCCAGTCTGCACATACTTAGTACAAGATTCTGTTACGAGCTTTACAATTCTTTCGACACTTTGCGTGTGGCAAGGAAATTTAATTAGCTCGAACTCTGGGAGAACATTAGTATTAATAAGTTCTTCTAGGCTGTGCGTTGACACATTGCTCATTATTGGAGGAGGTGTAAGTTTGCACATGACCAATCAATAAGTTCAATGCAATTTGAAGCTGCAAAATTGATGGTCGGTGGTTGAAAAGTTCGCATCGATTTCCCTTTTGGTTCTTGTTTTTAGCAATATTCTAAAAGCTAGCTGTCTTACGTGCACTCTCTCATCTAGTACCATTGAAATTAAAAGATTTTCGGGATGACAAAAATACGCATTCCTGTGAATGACAGGATCAGGATCAATTATTATTTTACGTACCCTGTCAGGCAGCTGTCTTGTCTTCTGTATTAATTTAAACACGTGAACTGCTCCAAACTTTACAGAGGGATGCATTTTAATTCCAAACCATACTGGAGCGTATATCTTCATAATATAGCTGACCAGCAGTTTATTTTCGTCAGAAGGTTTTACTTCAGAAATATAGAGTCTTAAGATCCTATTTATACAAGTTAACTACCTAGAGTTACTAAGAGGACCAGGATCTTTCACAGCGAGATCTGGCGCACACTCTCCTGCCTTGACTGCTCGATAAATATTAAGTAAATACTGTTGGTCCTTGCTTAAGTCAGTTTTGGTCACATTTATCTCCTCACTATTAATCGTTTCAAAACTAGCAACAGGGAGTTTTTCACAGTCAGTCAACTTCTTGCCTTGCCAATTTGTCCTGAGAAACTTGTGTGTCCTGTTGTATCACCATCTACACTTTCAAACAAATGTCTGAACGGAAGTTCGTTGAAATGTAATAAACATATAAAGCACGACCAAGTTTAAGCTCAAGGTTACGAATAACACCGTTTTTCCATTCTGTGTTATAGTCGCTGTTTCGTCACAGCCAATTGGAACAAGAACAAGCTTAACATAATCAAAGTTATTGTTTTCTAAATAGCAAAAGATGCTATTAGCTATTTCACTCCCAGTAGCCCTTGGAGGTGTCAAATGTCCCAGATACTTTCCTCCAGGCTCTAAATGACTTTCTTAAAGTGTAGTACTTATTATGGTAATCCTTTATGAATTTAACAATACGTTCATGACTGACCGTTGGTATAGACGTTTTACAGTACAGTTCTTCTATTTGAGCAGCAATGCAATCTGAAATCTTTGAAAAAGATTTGTTTTTTACAGATTTTGTTGTTTCTTCAAAACAAGCTAACAAAACATCTGCACATGTGGGTAAAACACTTTGACTTAACGCTTTTGGTACACCGAAAAACGGACAAACACTTAAGTGTTTAGAAGTTTTCGGGGGTCCCATTATTTATTATTTGGAGAACAATATAACAAAACTTGAGCATAAAAATCTCAAAAACTTTACAGAATAATCCACTCAAAGCAAAACACGCTGCACTTTTTGTTTCCCCTTTAGTTACAAATTAAAGATGTTGCTTGCTTAGCGGCTACTAACTGACTGACAAAGTTAGAGCAGAGCCTTTAAACTGTCTATTAGAGTGTGTCTACTGTCTAGACAAGTCGGCGGTGGAATAAGAATGCGACTGCGCGGCGCAAACTTAGCGCTTGCCGGTCAGTTACTTTTCGTGTTCAGTTTTTGACATTTTTTTTTTCAAATTTTAAGCCTCATGCGCGAACAGAATATATCATCTAAAAGTTATATACATATATATTTATTTAGGTTGAAATTACGCTGTATACTAACAATTTATGGCTGTTGCATTATAAAAAATTACAAACAAAAAATTAATTTTATTATTTTTTGAAAATTTCAATTTTTAACATATTTTTTCAAACTTTCAACCTCATGCGCGAACTGAAAATGTCAACTTAGATTTTTTTTTCCCTCAATTGAGGATACCAAACTACAACTTTTGAGAGGTAACACGATTCCGAAATAAAAAATCGATTTTTTCATACCACCCTAGTATGCATGTATGTGTAAGTAAATACGATAGCGTCTAAACGCTGCATTTGATATGTATGCTGGAGGTGACCCACAACTAATCATTTTAATGATGTAGAACTTAGTTTTTTTTTTTTTTTTTTAACCATGTTTTTATTAACTTCGATTCTTGTTCGTTTGTTTGTTTTTCCAGTACAAATCTTGCAATCGATTTTTAACTAACTTCCCGACTAGCTAGACATTTGAAACTTTCAGAATAGCTCAGAACACGGTGACGATACATTTTTTAACACTTTTAGTCAAATGTTTCAGGTCCCTACTGCCTTCGGTAGCGTTTATATTATTCCACAGAAAATTTATTTAACTAATTTCCCGACAAGCTAGACATTTGAAACTTTCAGGATAGCTCAGAACAC
Organism: Salticus scenicus; assembly: GCA_963930645.1. Taxonomy (NCBI): domain Eukaryota; kingdom Metazoa; phylum Arthropoda; class Arachnida; order Araneae; family Salticidae; genus Salticus; species Salticus scenicus. Next base: position 18,063,744 of record OZ005649.1, read on the forward strand.
GGTGAAAATGCATTTTTTTAATACTTTTAGCCAACTGTTTCAGGTTCCTGCTGCCATCGGCAGCGTTACCAGCACAAACCTTCCAATCGATTTTTAACTAACTTCCCGACTAGTTAGGCATTTGAAACTTTCAGTATAGCTCAGAACACGTTGACAATACAATTTTTAACTCTTTTAGCCAACTGTTTCAGGTCTTCACTGCCGTCGGCAGCGTTTATATGATTCGACAGAACATTTATCTAACTAATTTCCCGACTAGCTAAACATTTGAAACTTTCAGAATAGTTCAGAACACGGTGACAATACACTTTTAATGCTTTTAGTCAACTTTTTCGGTTCCTGCTGCCATCGGCAGCGTTACCAGTACACATCTTGCAATCGCTTTTTAACTAACTTCCCGACTAGCTAGACATTTGAAACTTTCAGGATAGCTCAGAACACGGTGACAATACATTTTTACCAATTTGAAAATCATTTGAGGACAAATATTCTAGAATTTACGAATTTGTCCTCAAATGTCCTCAAATTAAAGCATAATTTAACTCTGCCCTATATGGCCTTTCAATTTGAGGACGCTGCCATGATTTGTCCTCAAATTGTGTTTAAAAAATTTGGTCGCCTTAGTTAAACTCAGTATCAACTTGAGTTTCACCAGAAAACGCAGCTTAAATAACAGCTGACAACATATAAATCACAGCACAACCGATACCATAGTCATAACATACAAAAATAAACTACAATTTAATGGTAGAAACTTAGTTAAGCAGAACTTTCTATTCCGTAAAGTCTTGGCGAAAAACTCACCTCATTGGTCCGAACGGGACCCCTTCTATAGCCTGCCATTAATCCTGAATTTTACAGTAACTTTCGTAATAATCGAATTACAGCTTGGACAATGGGTCTATCGATAATAAAGGTTTTTTTCCCCAAGGTCGTCAAAGTAGTTGTCAAGGTGCGATAAAGTCGCCAAATTCATCCCAAGTCCATTACGTGCCCTTATAAAGTGTGTTTTTAACGGAGAAGGATCTTTTTTAACGCAGAAACAAGCTACACTGTTAAAAAAATCCAGAAAAAATACAGAAATTCTCTGTAATTTCAGAAAAAAAAAGGCGTAAATTACGGAAAAATTACGTAGACAAAACGTATTTTACGACTTTTTTTCTGAAATTACAGAGAATTTCTGTATTTTTTCTGCATTTTTTTAACAGTGTAGAAATGCGAAAAATTGACATTGTATAATGTGACTAAACCTCTTAGAAATAAATCACATAAAAGTAACTAGTACTATTTAAAAATCTGTAACACTATATTTACATTTATGCATAACACGCACGATTTTTATTGATCTATTACACAAATATTTTCATTATGCATACGTATTATATTTATAAAAGTACATACATAACCTGCAAAAAGATGTGATATCTCATGAAAGACAATACTATTGTAAAAGTCGTCTCGCCCAGCAAAAACTCTTACCTTTCTTAAGCAGCCAAAAAAAGGATTGATTGTACGTTACGTATTATATCAATATTTAAGCAATGTTAAAAACGGCGATTTAAAAAAGATTGTTAATTGCACACTGCGGTTTCGGTAGCATACAACGTACTGTCATTAAAAAAAATTTTCATTGATGTTTTTAACGTTATGGAAATATTGATATTTCTGTTCTAAGGTATTATTATTATGTATTATTATTTAAAGATGTTGGGGAAAAATTACAAAAGAGGGAACTTGTACGTGAGGATATGACGAGTTTAGTTAACTAAAAAATTTATATTAAAATATTTTCAATTAACATCTTAAAATCACTGAAAATGAAGATAAATTTTCGAAAATAATGATGGCAATTTCTAATAAATTAAAATAAATAGAAAAATCCATAAAAGGCCTAGCATCTTTATCATTTTCTTTAAAAAAGAAAAAGAAATGGAAATTTCAGAAAAAATAAAAATAAAAACTTTATAACATAAATATGATTGTTAAAAATTTATTAAAATTATCATAAGCTATATACTGATTGTAACATTCATATTCCATAAATAAATAAATAAATAAATAAATAAATAAATATCTTTCTTTTCATGTCGGAAAAAAAAAATGCAAACTTTTATTAAAAATAATTAAAATATAATTTATAAAAATCGCTGGAAAAATGAATAAATAAAAATAAATAAATAAATAAATAAATATAATTGCTTAAGTATAGAACCGCTTGACTAAATTTGAGATTTGGCATCGAAATAGGTATGACGTTTCTAACGAAAATGCTTATTTACAATTGCGACAGCCATTTTACTTCATCGCCAAAATCTGAAAAAAAATTTAAAATCCACCAATGTGTTCCTATGCTGATGCTATATCGAAGAAATATTAAGAAATGAATATAGTAAACGATGCTAGGTAATGAAACATGGCATGCCTTAGAATAAATGAAAATAAGTCTTGCTGTAATAAAATAAATTTTGTTCATCAAAGAAAGTATACAAAATTTTATCATTATTGTTATTATTATTTTACTAAAAATAAAATCTTCTTGTTTAAGTGATTTATATATGTATATATATATATAAACATTAATTAAATAAAGATAAAACAAATTAGTTGTTTCATACACCACAAGCTGCGTCGTCTTTAGGAACTGGACTATGAAATTCTGCTGTACATGAAACCTGTTGGTTTTATATTTATTTATATAATTTGAAATCAAATTATAGATATTATAACTTAAGCAAGATATACTATTTTTTAATATATGCCATTGGCCTGTGACATGGTTCATTTATTTGAACTCATCGTATTATTATTATTTTTATTTTTTATCGTGTCTTTTATCATGTATAAGGCTTTACTTCAACATGTGGTTGTTTATTGATTAACTGAAGTCTTCCTTCCTGTTGTTTGATCACTGTAATGATTTATTATACCTAAATATAAATTATATACATAATATGCCTCAAGCGATATATGAACGCATCTTGAATATTAATTATTTAAAAATAATTAGTATATATAATTTATACTAACATCCCATTCATATATTATTCAAGACATGTAACACAATACTACATATATAATATATAGAATTAGTAATAAAGTCATGCATTGATGGTAGGATTTTTATCACTTCTTTTAATTTTCTTTTTAAGTATATGTGTATGTTATATTACCATATAAAATTGTCCAGGTTGTCTGAAAACATCATGTGCTGAGAAAAGGAATATACCGTCTTTAATGTCGCCCATAGCATTAGTACTTTCTTATTATGCAAAAACTATTAATATTATTAGTAATAAAATATTTAATAACAATCAGCATTTATTTTCTTTCTGTAGATTTTTAGTAATCTGAATCACGATAGTTTGCTTGAATCGTAGAAATTATTAAATTTGCCAACATTCGCAAGTTTTCCAGAAATTGTTCCACGTGATTCGTTTTCGGTTTTAACAGTTTATTTCAACGAAAAACAAACTGATTGCTTGTATTGTGTTATTTTCTAATATATTGAAAATGGTATATAACTCTTTTTGATTTACTATACTAGGTAACTATGTCCCCTAGTATTGTAAAATTCAATATTGAGCCGATGGAGCTATGCAACCCCGAAGGAGGATTCGACTCCACTCTACTCGCTTTACTTATGAACCACTGCAAAGCTCTGCCCGCCTATTCGCTGCTTTGCTTTTTATTGAATACCGATATTAACACGTTGAGCGCCATGTCAGTCATTCTAGATACCAGACATTTTGTCATATATCTTTAAGTACTGAAGGAATCATCTTGAAACTTTAGGAGTGTGCAGAACCTGTTTTACTTCAAACATTTCAGTGAAAGTTTTACCCCTAAAGTAAAAGCAGTAAAAATTAAAAATTAAAACATTGAGCGCCCTGTCAGCCATCGGTGGCTGACAGTGTCAAATATGATATAAAGCCGCGTCAACCATCGGTGCGCATATAAAATAGGATATAAGACTAAAAATATAACATTTAATGATTGAAAAATTATTAAAATTTGCTTAATTTTCATTTATTACAGGCGGTATCATTATGGAATTTTAATGGATTTTAAGAATTCCCGTGGCGGACATACTTGTGGGAGGGGAGGCTTAAAGGAAGGGGGGGGGGAGAAGAAAAGAAAATGATTTTTTATATCACCATTTTACCGACTTTAATGATATATTTTATAACTATGACTTACTTTTTATGAAGATCACAGTGAGTGTATTTTACGTGGGGGGGGGGGGGGCAAGGTAGGAGATATTACCCTATTACTGATTAAAAGAAATTTTTGTATGGTCACGTATAATTTATGAAAAAGTTACAGTAAGTGTCAGACATACTTAGTGAGTGTGTGTGTGTGGGGGGGGGGGATGAACGGAGGGGTCATAGGAAAATAAAATGACTCTTTATATCACCATTTTAGCGATTTTAATGATATATTCTATAACTACCACTTAATTTTCATGAAGATTACAATGAGTGTATTATATACCTGGGGGGGGGACCAATGGAAATAAAATATATTCTTCTTTAAACTACACTATTATCGATCTAAACAAAAACTTTGCATAATAACGTACAATTTGTGAAAAAAATCACAGTAAGGTTAGACATACTTAAGGACAGGGGGGGGGGTTAAAGAGGAAGGGGGGGAGAGAGGAAAATAAAATATTTTTTATATCACCATTTTACCGATTTTAATGACATATTCTATAGCTATCACTTGCTTTTTATGAAGATCTCAAAATGAGTGTATTATATATTTGGGGGGGGGACAAGGGGGACGCAGATAGAAGTAAAATATATTATTCTTTAAACTACCGCATTGTCGATTAAAAAAAAACTTTGTATCTATGCAACTTTCTGCTTATGAAAAATTGCAATTGCAGTGAGTGTACACATATCTGGACGATTTGCTAAGGAGTGGGGGGGGAGAGTGAAGAAAATGTTTGTTTTTATGTCACCATGCTACCTACTTATATGAAACTTTGTACGACTATCACTTTCATTTTATTAAAATTATAGTGAAAGTTAACTAAAGTTGATAAGGGGGGGGGGGGGTAGTTGGACAGATGGAAAATAAAATAATCTTTTTAAACAACACTTATTATCGTTTGTTTCATTGTTTATTTACATTTTGTGTAAGTATCGGTTACTATTAATGAACAATTATAGTGAGATATGCAAAAAATCAATATATGATTTAAATCTGTAAAAAAGTTATTCAAAAATGAATTTTCTTCTTTTAATCTGTCTCTTTTGTCCTCCCCCGCCCTATGTAGATGATGATATTTACTTATATTTATTAATTTTAATTTTATTTGTTTATTCATTCATTTCATTTTTTATTTATTTTGATGGATAGTGTAATTTCTAAGAACATTTTTTATACTTAAATTTTGAATTTTTATATTTCTTATTTGAATGCTTACTTTGAAAAAGTAATAAAGATTCAACCACCGGGCGATTCTAATATTTATGAATTTATTTATGAACTATTTAATTAATTAGTTTATTTATTTAATTTTTATAAACTTGTAAAAGATAAATATGGAAAAAACAAAATTTTCAATTTTAAATGCGTTAGAAATTCTGCTCTTTTTCTATCTTTCAATAAATCTTATATACGGATTGTAAAAATATTATCTTCTTTCACTTTCACCCTCTAGTACAAATAATTCTCCGATAACAGTTTATCTTGAATCTTGAACGAAAGAGGGAACATGCTGGAATTTAAACGAGCAGTGCAGACTGCCATAGCTAGGCTTTATCGCTCTTTTCCCTGACAGCTTCTAACAAAAGCATGAGAGGATTCGGAACACTTTGGGGTGGTGTCTGGGAATATACCATATATTTCGCCGCCGCTATTGAATCCCGGGTACTCAATGCCAGCTTAATGAAGATCTGCCAATAACACTGCATGTATCTTTCTAATAAATCCTAATCTCTTTCAACATTCTTTGTTATCTGTGTTAGTTTTTTCGCTGCATTATAAAGTTATAATTTAAAGTATTTTTACGGTGGGGTGCGTCCCCTATATAGAAGTTTTAATTAATAAAAAATTTAGTTAGTAAAGATTAAAATATTATTACGCACCCCGCCGTAAAAATACTTTAATTTATAACTTTATAATGCAGCGAAAAAACTAACACAGATAACAAAGAATGTTGAAAGAGATTATTATATATTAGAAAGATACATGCAGTGTTACGAGTACCCGGGATTCAATAGCGGCGGCGAAATTTGATATCAACCCTTTTTTTTTTTTTTTGGCTGCTTAAGAAAGGTAAGTGTTTTTGCTGGCGAGGTGAATTTTACAATAGTATTATTTTTTGTGATATATATATATATTCACCATTTTAGAGTAGGCAAAGTAAAACCCTAAAGACAATTTCGCGAAACTGCTTCCTACCTTACAAATTTAACATTAAAAAAAAATACTAAAAGTTGGAACTATAATATAAAATTTCGTTTCTTGATTTCAGTTATTGTAATTCCTTTTCAAAATAAATAAATAAATAAATAAAAGATATATATGTGTATAAATGTAAAAAGTATTATTATTATTTTTATTTATTTATTTTATTTTTTTCCTAACAGTAAAATGAAAGATGAAATTTTTCCTTTCCGTACACATGATAAAAACTTAGACATTTATTTATTTTTATTTATTTTTTCTTGTTGCTTATTTTCCATAAAATGAAAAACTATTTTCATTTCTAAAGTGTTTCCATATCCTTATACAAGACTTTGCATTCTTTATGGATGTTAAATGATATCGTTTTTATATTAAAAATTCAAATGGCACAGGCAAATGAATAATTCAAAAGGGAAAGAGATGAAGCGAAAGAAATTTAATAAAATTTTCCTCCCCCTTTTACAAAATGAATTATTGATTTGTACTTATTTTACGAAATATTTAATATAGTAAATCGCTTTTATTAATAATTTTAAAACTTTGTAAGATTTTTTTTTTTTTTTTTAATAAATCGTACATCCTATTAAGGGTAATTTTTCTAATATTAATCTATTTATTTATTTACTTCTTTTGTTACTCTGAACGGAAATAACACCCACAATCTTTAGAAACTTGCAGTATATACTAAGGTTACTCAGTAGCTTCAGGCAGGAAATATGACTTGAAAGAAACTAAAAAACATTCTTCTTTATAGATTATTTAATTTACTTATCACTAAATTTGTAGAAAGCGTATTTCAGACGTTTCCAGGGTCCGTATACAAATAAGTATGCGTATACAAATTATTAGGCATATTTAAACCTATTTTTAACAGAAAACGTAATACAATAAAATTGAATAACTTAAATTACCTTTTTTTCTTTTTTTTTTTTTTTTTTTTTTTTTTTAAATATTGCTCCTAGAGCCTACTTAGCCTTAATATGAACAAAAAATGACCGCATAGCAACATGCCAAAAGTCGAAAATGCTCAGTTTTATCGAAATTCGAATTCAGTATAAGAGAATTAGTATATCGTAGTGTTGTAGAGACTACGTGACTCTCTTCAATGTTTTTATGTACAAATTCACTCAGTATGACTTCTTAAAATTGTAAAGGATTAATATTTTAAAACCAACTTTTTTTTTTTTTTTTTAAATTTCCCATAACTTTTTAACCAATCACATTAGAACGTCCATCTTTGGAATATCGAAAATAAGAATTTTCTCGCTAAAAGTCGCCAGGGCAAAAAGTCGCAAATTTGGCGCCAAATCCATTACCTGCCTATAACGGAGCTTTTTAATTCGCTTTAAAGGGAAAATTAAGCTATTTTAACGCGAAAAAGAGCTGTAAATGAAGAAAAATGACATTTTATTAATTTACTAAGCCTCTTTGAAAGAATTTATACAAAAATAAATACAATTATTTACAATTTCGTAACAATACGCACTGGTAAAGTGATAATGTAGTTAGTTCTATAGCTATAATTCAACAGAAAATTTATAAACGTGGTTTATAAATAGTTTTTTATCTTATAATTATTTATTAAAATTATCTTACATGTTGAATGTAGGTGATTTTTGTTCTAGGGGAATATAATGCTAAATATTCAAAGAAGTCAATTTTATTCTCTATGTAATATTTTAAAATAATGCTTTTTTTTTTAATAAAAATATTCGATAACTATATTTTAAATTATCACAAATCAGTGGTTCAACCATTCTTTTTAAAGATGTTGATGATGTCTTTTGCGAGATAGACATAATGAATATTTGACCAGAAATGGTAAAGGTACTTCTATATAATATATAATTTTTTTTCCCAGTTGAATATAACTATTAAAAATAATTCTTTTAAATTTCATATTGATTCTTATAAAATAATTCTCCTAGTTTACATTTATACGAAATTTTGTCCTATACCGCTTCGTTAAAAATCTAACGCAGACACTGAGGAAAAATTCTGTAACTGACATCTAAAATCTAAATTGTGGTTCTAGAAAAAATAGTTCCATGTCATCCTTATAAATTCTAGTCCCTTTCAATAGCGAGTTCTAGAAGCCCCTATTAGAATTCTAGTGCATTTGCCTATATTATCAAGGATAAAGTTATTTAAAAATCTCTGCAAATAAATGTAAATACAAGAGGCAGGTTTCAGCAACTATAATCTTGGTTTATGACCCAACTCTATAAAATCAAGCGAGAATTTCTCGCAATATAAAGATTCAGAATATTGTTTCACCATCTAGAAATGTGTAAACTAGAAATTCTCGATCATTTCGTCTATTCAGTTTATTGGCATGCATTGAAATCTATATTTCTAGTCAAGGAATTTAGAAAATGGCCACTTATTCATTCTAGAGGAAGACGGTATATTTTTTTTTCTCAATGGACTGTGGACGCTTTTCATCAAAAGTTGACAGGGAATAATTCATCTCAAAGTGCAACTACATACCAATTTGTATGAAATTCTGTGCAGAAGTTCCTGATATAAAGTTGATACAAAATTTTGTCACACACACATACACAGACAAGACTTTTTAATGAATAAAAAGTTAATGAATAATACTTTTGTAATTTATGGTTTTTATATACAGAGTTTTTATTTATTAAATCAAAATTTCACTATCAATGTACGTGATTCATACTTACACCATTTCTTCTACATTTTCCCTTGTTCTGCCATTTTCATAGAAAAATAATTAAGATTAATTACATTAATTAATTAAAAAGCAATACTTCTATGACGTCACTTACCAGAAGACCAATGAATTTACTCAGGAACACAATAATGAAATACACAAAAATGAATTGCATAAACATATAATACTAATAATGTCAATAAAGGAAGCAAAAATTGAAAAAAATCCATTAACTGATGAAACAGTTCATCCACTTAATAATACTGCAATTAATAAATGATCAGTTAAAATGCATATTATAATTTGCGTTTAAGACTTTCTGCATATAACTAATAAAACGTATTCTAATGTAAATAAAATATTGATCTAAAGTAATTAGATCCTAGACATTAAAATAACTATCTTTCAAAAAAAAAAAAAAAAAAAAAAAAAAAAGATGCAGAATATTTATTTTTCTGTGAATTTACCAGCCATTAGTTGACGCAAGAACAATATCATTAACACTTTCCAACAAGGTTGAAAAGTGTTTATGCATTGGGTTTGTCTGTCTGTCCGTCTGTCCGTCCGTCTGTCTGTCTGTCTGTCTGTCTGTCTGTCTGTCTGTCCGCGCTCTAACTCCCGTAAATATTAATGGAAGTTCTTAAAACTGATTAATGTTATTCAAGTTCACTATCGGATGTTCCCTATTGAAAATGGAGTTTATACCTCTACTGGTTTGTGTACAGGGACCCCCGAAAATATTTCAAAGCATTGTGTTCTTTGAGAGGAATTTCTATAAACCATATTTTCTTACCCTTACTCTACAAAAATCTTAATGAAATTGAAATACGTTATACACGTTCACTATCGGATGTTCCCTATTGAAATGGAGTTTATACCTCTACTGGTTTGTGTACAGGGACCCCCGAAAATATTTCAAAGAATTGTGTTCTATGCAAGGCATTTCTATAAACCATATTTTCATACCCTTACTGTACAAAAATCTTAATGAAATTGAAATATGATATACAAGTTCACAATCGGATGTTCCCTGTTGAAAATGGAATAAATACCACCACTGATTTGTATACAGGGACACACAAAAGTATTACGAAAGCATTGTGTTCTATGAGAGGCTATAAACCATATTTCCTTACCCTTACTGCAAACAAATCTTAATGAAATTGAAATATGTTAATCAAGTTCACTATCGGATGTTTCCTGCATAAAATGGAGCAAATACCACCACTACAGGGGCACACAAAAGTATTCCGAAGCATTGCGTTTTATGAGAGATATTTCTATAAACTAAATTTTAATAACATTACTTTGCACGAAGTTTTATGAAATTGAAATGTATTATTTATAAGCACAAAAAAAAAAAAAAAAAAAAAAAAAAAAATGCTTTGCATAGAATATAGCATGATTAGCATTAGATTTACAGGGTGACACAAAAATATTTAGTTATATAAAGAGCTATTAATAAATATTTGCTAAAAGTGTACTTTCGTTTACATTAAGCGTTTTTAACCCAGTCTAACATTTTTAACACTTTCCAACAAGGTTGAAAAGTGTTAATGACTTCGGTTTGTCTGTCTGTCTGTCCGTCTGATTGTCTCTCTGCGCTCTAATTCCCGTAAATATTTGTGGAATTTCTTGAAACTGATATATGTTATTGAAGTTCACTATCGGATGTTCCCTGTTGAAAATGGAGTTTATACCTCTACTGGTTTGTGTACAGGGGCACCCGAAAGTATTTCAAAGCATTGTGTTCTATGAGAGGTATTTCTATAAATCATATTTTCATACCTTTACTGTACACATATCTTAATGAAATTGAAATATGTTATTCAAGTTCACTATTGGATTTTTTCTGTATAAAATGGATTAAATACCAACTCTGTTTTATATACAAGGACACTCAAAAGTGTTCTAAAGCATTGCGTTCTATGAGAGATATTTCTATAAATCAAATTTTAATAACTTTACTTTCCACGAAGATTTAGGATATTGAAATATGTTATTTATATGCACAAAAGAATGCTTTACATAGAATATAGCATGATTAGCATTAGATTTACAAGGTGACACAAAAATATAATGTTATATTAAGAGCTATTATTGAAAGTTTGCTAGAATTCTACTTTCTTTTACATTAAGCGTTTTTAACACTTCCAAGCATTTTTTTTAATTGTGAATATGATATCAATTTGTGTATCTGTCCGTCTGTCCGTCTGTCTGACTGCCCGCGCTCTAACTCCCGTAAATATTTATGGAATTTTTTGAAACTGATATATGTTATTCAAGTTCACTATCGAATGTTTCCTATTGAAAATGGAGTTTATACCTCAACCGCTTTCTGTACAGGGACACCCGAAAGTATTTCAAAGAATTGTGTTCTATGAGAGTATTTCTATAAATCATATTTTCATACCTTTACTGTACAATATCTTCATGAAATTGAAGTATGTTATTCAAGTTCAATATTGAATGTTTCCCATATAAAATAGTTTTCATACCACCACTTCTTTATATACAGGGACACTCAAAAGTACTCCAAAGTATTGCGTTCTTTGTGAGATATTTCTATAAATCAAATTTTAATAACTTTACTTTCTACGACGTTTTAGGAAATTGAAATACGTTATTTATATGCACAAAAGAATGCTTAGCATAGAATATAGCATGGTTACTATTAGATTTACAGGGGGACACAAAAATATTCAGTTATATTTAGAGCTATTAATAAAAAATTGCTGGAATTGTACTATCGTTTACATTAAGCGTTTTTGACTCTTTCTATCATTTTTTTAGTGTGAAAATAATTTCAATTTGTGTATATGTCTGACTGTTCTTCCGTCCGTCTGTCTATCTCTCTGTCTGTTTTTCTGCGCTCTAATTCCCGTAAATATTTATGGAATTGCTTTAAACCGATATATTTTATTGAAGTTCACTATCGGATGTACCCTATTGAAAATGGAATGGATACCTCTTCTCGTTTGTGTACAGGTACACCCAAAAGTATTCGAAAGCATTGTGTTCTATGAGAGGAGTTTCTATAAGTCATATTTTAATACCTTTAATGTATAGAAACTTTAATGAAATTTTAATATGTTATTCAATTCCCTATCGGATGTTTCCTATGTAAAATAGAGCACATTTCTAACTGGTTTGTGTACAGGGGCACTTGAAAGTACTCCAAAGCATTGTGTTGTATGTGAGTTATTTTTATAAACCAAATTTTAATAATTTTATTTTCCACAAAGCTTAATGCAATTGAAATATATTATTCGTATGCACAAAATTGTGTGCCTTCTATGTAATATAGTATGGATAGCATTAGATTTACAGGGCCACACAAAAATAATCAGTTACCTTAAGAGGTATTAATAAAAATTTGCGGGAATTGTACTTTTGTTTACATGAGCGTTTAAACACTTTCTTATAATTTTAGTGGGAATATGATTTCAATTTGTGCATCTGTCTGTCCGATTGTCTACCTTTCTATATGTTTGTTTCCGGCTCCTATCATCCGTGAATATTTTGAGAATTTTTTAAATATGATACACTCAAGTTCCCTATGGAATGTTCCCTATTTAAAATGTCATTAATAGGTCCTGTACAACTAGTTTGTTTACAGGGACAACAACAACAACAACAACAAAAAAAAAAAGCCAATGTATTACGTTTTAGGACAGAATTTTTTAAAAGTTATATTTAAAAAACTTTCTACTACAAAAATATTAAGAACATTGACATGTATTATTAATATTCTAAAATATTGTTTGGTATAGAAAATGATATGATTAACTTTCAGATTTACAGGGCTACAGTAAAATATTCAGGGATTTTAAAAGCTGTAATTATAATCTAACGGCTGCATTTTCTTTTGCGTTAAGCCTTTTTAACACTTTCCAAAATGCCTAAGAGTAATTTTAAAGTCAATTATTCTATCTGTATGTTTTTCAGTCCTACTGTCTGTTGTGCGATAACGTAGGCAAAGAACATTAATAGTTATTCGATACAACAATTGTGTACAGTTGAAAAGTGTTGCTAATCAATGCGTACTGCATGATTTTTATTTCTTGTTTTTCATGATGCGATATATGTTAGTGTTGACCATAGTTATTTGTCTCTATTTTTATTGCGTAATGGCCGAAAAATAAAAGACTTTTACAACAAAATGTTTACGTTATTTAGTTTCATCAAACTTTTTATAAGATGTAATACAATTAAAAAAGATAAAAATGTTCCTGTAAGGCAATAAAAAGTGCACTATTTTTAACAACGAAAGCGATAACATTTAAATATACGTAAATCTGAAAATAAATGCAATTTCTTTAAAATAATAGCTCTTATTACTTAAACTTACCCATAAGGTAAAGAAAGTATTGTTTTTGGGTCAAATTTTTTGAAATAGAGTTTTTGTTATATTTACACGTTTTGAGGTCCCCTGAATCCGAAAATCATGTTTTTAGCGGTTGGTCTGTGCGTGTGTCTGTGCATCTGTTGTACTGTGTGTTATTAATATTGGATTATATTATGTGCACCTACGATATATACATAACTTTCAGAAGATATACAAGGCTACCAATATTTAAGCCATAACTTTTTTTTTTTTTTTCTGCGGCGTCTTTGCTTGGATTTGCGTCTTAACTGAACATTTCAGTTTAGGTGCTAACTTGACGATAAGTGGCGCTGCTTATTTTTCAAGAATAACATTCTTCGGACAAACATTTCTCGGAGAGTTTATCATTTTAACTGTATGAAAAAAAGTGTAAGCGCCAGATAATCTTCACATCAGAGGAAAAAAAAAAAAAACTAATAAAAAATTTGAAAATTGGTCTTCAAGGTGTATGAGGAGAGGTGAAATTGGACCTCCACGGCAAATTTTGTAGCTGTGCGATCAGCAACAAATACACTCTAACTTTAACTTTTTTTTTTTTTTTTTTTTTTTTTTTGCCACTTGTCACTTTCTTGTTTTCCTTACAATTTGGGATACTGTACTGAGAAAAAAATTCTGTAACTGACATCTAGAGTCTAAATTGTGGCTCTAAAAATGATAGTTCCATGTCATTCTTACAAATTCTAGTCCCCTTTAAAGTGAGTTCTAGGTACCTATCTATTAGAATTCTAGAGCGTTTGCCTATATTATCGAGGGCAAAATTATTTAAAAATCTCTGCAAATAAATGGGAATACAAGAGGCGGGTTTCAGTAACTATAATCTTGGTTTATGACCCAATTCTAGAAAATCAAGTGAGAATTTCTCGCAATATAAAAGATTCAGACTATTGTTTCACCATCTAGAAATGTGTAGACTAGACATTCTCGATCATTTTATCTTTCAGTTTATTGGCGTGCCTTATGCGCATAGCTCGGAAATCTATATTTCTATTTTAGGGATTTAGAAAATGGCCACTTATTCATTCTAGAGGAAAGCGGTATATATATTTTTTTCTCAGTGTGTATACAGTCGATTATTTCAGAAATTTTTAGATTCTTATTAATTAAAAAAACTAATCAAAGTGTCGTAAATCGGGCTTTGAATAGCATCGGGAGAGGGCCATACAGACCTCCATGCAAAATTTGTGGAGCTTTGCGATTTGCCGTTCACTGAGGTAAAAAATATACCACTTGTTAGATATGATGTTAGATATGTAACCATGACTATAACTGTATATCCATATGTAATTGTAATTATAACTGTGTTCAAGTATGCTTAAGATAATAACTTAACTATAAGATAATAAGATGTAACCGTCACTGTGTGGCAACAGTCAGACTGCAGCTGCTCTTCAATAAAGAAGTAATATATAACACCACTTTCATCTAGAACGAATAAGTGGTCCTTTTCTAAATCCATAAACTAGAAATATAGATTTCCGATCTATACGTATAAGGCACGCCAATAAGCTGAATAGACGAAATGGTCGAGAATTTCTGGTCTATACATTTCTAGATGGTGAAACAATATTATGAATATTATGAATGCTTTGTATTGAGAGGCTATACAAAGTCAATATTTGTATAGGCAAACGCTCTAGAATTCTAATAAGGGTTTTTAGAACTCGCTTTCAAAGGGGACTAGAATTTATAATAAGGATGACATGGAACTATTTTTTCTAGAACTACAATTTAAATTCTAGGTGTCAGTTACAAAATTTTTTCTCAGTGTTTGATAATAAAGCGACGGACAAACACATATCTTCTGTTTTGTATGTATAGATATGAATATTTGAAGCTAGAATGAAACAAAAAATTATCAATGATAAGTAGTCTTTTTAATAATACTGCAATCAACAAATGATCAATTAAAGAGTTTATCATAATTTGACTTTCAGCAGTTTCGCATATCATTAATGAAGTATGTTCAGATAAAAAAGGAAGTATTGATCCAGAGTAATTAGTTTTCTCATAGTTCAGAATAACTGTCTTCAGAAAAAAAAACAATATTCATTATACTGTCAATATCGCAGCCATTAGTTTACGCAAAAATAGTATCGTTTTTCAAGATGCAGTATGGAATTGTTCATTATTTGTTGAGTTCTTTGTCTTACTTACAGAAATTTCTTTTTTTATTGCGTAATGGCCAGTAAATAAAAGGCTTTCGCAACAGAATGTTTGCTTTATTTTTCTTCATCAAACTTTTTGTAAGATATAAGAGTAACACAGTTAAAAAAATTTAAAAAAAAATATGTTTTTTTTTTCTTTTACTCAGATTTTGATAATAAAAAAATAAAAATCTGAGTATAAAACCGAACATTTTCCAATATTGTCTTACACAAGAACTTATACCGAGATAAATAAGTAAACGATGAATTATTTTGACAAAGTTGCAAAATAATTTATCGTTCTTATTACATCGAGTTTTTTTTTTTTTTTTTTTTTTTTTCCTAATTCTTCTTGGCAAAAACATACAAAAATGCCCATTAATGTTTCGAAGTATAAACTTTTTAATCGGAGTTACAAAACTGTATATTTATTATAGATATAACGTTAATGGTTTCAATTTATTAAATTTACATAAATTTCAAATGAAATCGAATACATGTAGAATATTCATAATTTCTTACACAAAATGCATTCTTTTGAAGCGGTTTGAAAACTCAAAGATTATTTAAATTTTCGATATCTTTTTCTACTCTCTTCTATATATATAAGTACAAAATTTTGTATTCGTGATTTTTTTTCGACTTTGAATTTTCGGTGGGTTCATACGTTTTCAAAAATCCTGGGTACGATTTGACAATTTTAGAAAATGTCTGTCTATAAGTCGGTGTGTCACCAAAATTTTTGAGTACCGTATCGGGCAAAATGAAAGACGGATTTGTACAAAAGTATATATCTGATTGTTACCTTAATATAAATAAGTGATGATTTACTTTTGTTTATATCGCCCAACAAGTCTGTTACTATGTTACGATTTGTCCCATTTTAGGGAAGGCTATATCTCGGCTTGTATTATGCATTACTGCTCATAAATTTATATCTAAGAGCGTCAAAATGAAAAATCACACTAGGGCAATTTGAGTGCATAGACGGTGGTGCTGCTATACTGTAATTTTTTTTTCATGTAAGAGAAGGTATATCTCACCTTCTATAACGTACAACTATACCAAATTTGGCATGTGAGATAACTATCATGATGCATTAAGCTGATTTAATTTTGTGCATATCGGCGGATAGGTGCATTACTACAGTTCTCCATATAAAGAAAAGCTATACCTTAGCTTCTTTGATACAGATATATGAATGCACCAAACTTGATATATGATAGATACATTATGAAAAACTTTTCTGAATTGGGTGTCTATCGGCTGAAAGGTGTCACTGTCTTTATTTTCTTTTTATGTTTTTGAAGATTCATATATCTCACCAAATAAAGGTTAAATTTCTACCAAACTATATATGTAAAAACTTTAGTGTGAACTGAAATTTGAAAGAAATAAAATAAGATTTTTTAAGATTTTTTTATTACACGCTATCAGTTATAGTGTTAGTTTTATACTAATTACAGTTAAGTGTTATAGTGTTAGTTATAAAGTTACTTTTTTTTTAATCCTTCAAAATTTTTTATACATTTATATACTTTTTTAGTTTTCTAGAATTTTAAAAGAATGTAGAAACAGAAAGCAGCAAATTAGCTATGCAGTATATTGTATTTGATTTTTAATATTAATATAATAGTAATTATAATTATAATTGTAATAATGCTTGCAATGGGGACGTTTTATTTTTCCGCTCCTTATATTTGTATAAAACATTTACCTTCATGTATTATTTATATACATTAAAGTACTTTTAGAAATAATTTTGTATAATTTAAAATATTTAACGTAAAAGAAATATATTTTTTTTTCATATATGACAGCTAATGATGCATGATTATGGCTTTGATCAATCTGTTTATAAGTCATATTTCTTCTGATAAGAATTAAAGAAAAAAAAGAGAGAAAAAAGGTTGCCTTCTAAAAAGTCATTTAGCTTTTTTTTTTTTTTTTTTCCAAATTAATCAAGCAAATATACTGAGTTAAAATTTAGTTAAAAGGACCATATTTGTTTTGAAATTCTTTTCTTCAATATTATAAAAAATTAATATATACGAGTCTTATAACAAACTAATTAAGAAGTAGAAAGTTAAAAATGTTGAAAATTATTTATCGAAGAAATTTTATCGAAATAAAATGAATTTTTGCACATTTATTTTAGTTATATATGAAGGCAAAAAAGATACAAGAAATCAGCCAAAAACAAGCAGACACAAACCAAACAAAATTTTATTTTCTTGCGTAAAAATACAAAAAAAAAAAAAAGCAAGATTTCAGAAAGTTCAATTTTTTTTAGTTAAATTAATCTTATTTTGAAACTGGTTGCATGAAGTGTCAACACATACAGGACTGTACCATCAATTCTTATTGCTTCTCAAATTTGTGCAAGAAATTTCTTTACGATGTTTAAATTTTTAAGTGTCAACTACCAGGTCCAGATTAGGGTATGGGCATACTAACATTGACCAAGGGCTTTCAATTTCTGGGCCTTTACCTTTATAATCTGGAAATTAATAGTAAAAAATTTCGCATGATATGCCTAGTAGAAACGAGAGTGAATTTGATGGTCGTTCATTTTTTCTAAACCTAAAAGTAGAATTAAAAAAAAAAAAAAAAAAAAAAAAAAAAATGCATGTGGTAATGAATAATTTGCATAAGATTTTTTTAATAAAAACATAGGATTATTTTGCCAGTGACGATATATGAACTATGAAGTATCTTCTTAAACCAATTGTGATTAAAAAAAAAAAAAAAATCTGGTGTGAAACAACCACACGACTTCCATTACCCACTATTGCACATATTATATACATTTTTGAGAGGTAATGCGATCAGAAAACATAAAAGTGAACTAAAGAGAAAATCGTCAGAGCCGTTTTTGAAATACCAACTTTTACAAAAAATAAATTATTGACCGGAAAACAATAATTACATACAAAAGGATATTTAAAAGTGATTTAATATGGCGAGTTTGAAAAAAATCCGTACGGCTGTTTTTAAAGGAACGCCCTTGGGAGACCTGAAATTGAGCTATTTATACAGGACGCCTATCAATTTTCCTGAACTAACCAACTATATCATTCGAAAAGACATCTAATAAAGTGTTTATATAGCAAATTTGAAGAAAATCGTTAGAGCCGTTTTTGAGATACGGACTTACGGTCCCACTTCCGGTTTCCGATGTCCCACTTCCGTTTTTTCAATTTTCACCAAAATTTGGAAATTTCATCTGTACATCAGACGTATTTCAATTCTAAAGTTTCGTAGCTCTATCTGTATTAGTTTCTGAGCTATAATAGCCAGAAGATTCTTTACATACATACATACATACACACACACACACATACATACACGCTGGCCAATTGCCAAAAATCACTTTTTTGGACTCAGGGGACCTTAAAACGTGTAAATCAGGTGAAAACCCGATATCGAATTTTCAGACCGAATACAATACTTCCATTACCTACGGTAGTACGGTAATGAAAGTAAAAAGAGAGAAAAGAAACAGAACGCACATTTTTGCTCTTTCGATATTATGGAACTATTATTTTTGATAATTCAATCATTTTTCGTCGTTAATCTTTAAAGGTGTGTGATATTTTCACTAACAAAAGAACATTCTGAGCTCGAATCAAGCAATGTTCTAAAAAAAAAAAAAAAACTTTATATAAGGTATAAGTTATTAAAATGTTCAGGGGCACTGGCCCATCACCTTAATTTAAGGAAGGGGGGGGGGAGGACTCAACTCCAAAAACTGCAGAGTAATATTACAAAATTTCACATAATATGTCTAATAAAACAATTACTGGGTGAAATTATTTTTACATCATTTTAAAGTCTTAAACAATTGTTAAATTTTGTCACCAATCTCCGAAAACAAATAATATATATATATATATATATATATATATAGTACGACCACTTTTCCTGCGACTAGCAGTGCGGCCGAGTCCAAAAGTTTAGAGGGATGCAAAATTGGCCGAGAGATAGTTATTTGGCAAACATCCAGTTATTCGGCGTTCCCTTATCGCTTGTTTTCTCTCAGTCACCCCTATTTTAACACTGGACTCGTTCAATCCACACTTGCGCAGAGGCTTCCATGGTCGCAAGAAATGTGGTTAAAGAATATATATATTATTTGTAATATGTTTACTATTTTATATATATATATACAGTCGGTAACAAAAGTGTCCGAACACTAGCAAAAATTCCTATGTAAAAAGAGTACACTTCATACGGTTTTGTTAAATAAATCCTTGTCGAATCCTGTTCTTAGTCAGTGTAAGAACATGATTCGATAAGGATTTATTTAACAAAATCGTATGAAGTGTACTTTTTTACATAGGAATTTTTGCTTGTGTTCGGACACTTTTGTTACCGACTGTACATATATATATATATATATATATATATTATTAATATTATATATTATTACATTATTATTATTATTATTTTATATTAATATTTATATATTATTTATATTTATTTATTGAATATTTATGTTAACTGATATTTGTGCTATAATTTTTCATTCGTCTTGAACATAAAATTAATGATTATAGTATAGCTTGATAAAAATTGAGGAAATAGAAGGTATAACTCAAGGAGAAATCTTAAAAGTAAAGTGCATAGCATAAATTGCTTCAAATAAATTAAAAAAGTCAATGTTTTTTTTTTTTTTTTTTTTTTTTTTTTTTTTTCATGAATGAGTTCATTTAGGCGAGCTCTGCAGAAAGGAATTGGTAGGTAATAACTCCAAATAACATTATTGCCCCAGGTAACCAAGTGCTGCCAACTGCTACACTGGTGTTCAAAATTAAAGCAACAACCTGTTTTCTCGTTTTCTTCTTTTGCGCATAATTTTTAAACAAATAAACATATGAACATAAAATTTAAATGACATGTTCATTATCATACCATTAATTGAATTTTATATTAGCATCAGTAATAAATTAATAAATTATTCATATATATATATATAATTTTGAAAATATGTAGAAACTTGAAGACAAGTGGGCGTGGATAACAAGAAAAAACGTTAAAAAAAAGTAACGAATTATAGTAACGAAGAACAATTGTAAAAACAACACTACATGCGAAAAACACCCTTCCGCTTCCTCTTCAGTCGGTGGGAGCAGCAGAACAGACAATAAATTAAATTAAAAGAGGCCTAACAGGTTTCGAAAACATGGCGAAACTAGCATACTCCCAACAAAATCAAGATTAAATTACTGGCAAATAACAAATATATATATATTATATATATATATATATATTCCCTCAAAAGTATGCTTTGGGAAAAATGAAAAATTTCAGTAATTTTAGAAAAGAAAACTTAATTAAAAGTGGTGTTAAGAATGCATTACAGGTAGATAAAGACGCGCATGTCTTGAAATGTTACTCTAAATTTCAGTTTTTCTTTCTGTATTAACTTTTCTTTTACTTTTATAATAGACTTTTTTTTTTTAAGTAGAATTAATAATTTGTAAACTATGAGCATCACTAGAATAATAAAAATGTCGATAAATAGTTTTATAATGAACATCTTATCCAATTTTCATGTTTGTATGTATATTTTTTAAAAAGTTATTCACATGCGAAAAAAAGAAGGAAAAGGAAGAAACAAAAAAGTGAATACAGGTAAAAAGATCTAGTTTCAATGTAACACAGGGATCTGTAATGCATCCTTATGACCATTTTTCATTAAGTTTTGTTTTCTAAAATTATTGAATTTTTTCCTTTTTTCCAAAGCTTATTTTTGAGAAAAAAAATGAATATTTATTAGCTTAAAAATTATTACATATACTAAAGTTATATAAAATTCGGTTGATGATATGATAATGAACATGCCATCCAAATTTTATGTTCATATGTTTATTTGTTTGAAAGTTATGCGCAAAAGAAGAAAACGTGAAAACAGGTTCTTCCTTTAATTCTGAACGCCATTGTAGTACAGGCCACATAGCCTACAATGTATTAACAACTACATTTCTAATTACAATAGTTTTCAAACAATAATTAAGATACGATTTAATGCTTACCTTATAAGTTTTTGGTTTTATTTATTTTTAATACGCTCTATTGCATCACCTATATGTAATCATAGATATGTTTTCAAGTTTATAGAGAAAGTTTTACTGTCGAAATTTTAAGCATCAAATATATTCTCTAAAACATACATTTGATACATTTTTTTTTTTTTTTTTTAGCGATTAATGTACCTATGAAATATCCTATAACTATTTAGCCAGGAGGAAATATTAACCATTTTTCAAAATATATTTGTACTTCAAAGTTATATATATTTATAAATATGTTAGTTTTTAACTAAATAACCATTTATTATAGTATGGACTTATAGATATGAGTTTATAGTATGAACTTATTTTCAAGCAAACTTTCTTCATTTGAAATAATTCCTTTTTTCTATTTTCATATATAAATAAAGTATGCTTTTAAAATGATAAAAATAGCAGAATTTTCTTCTTTTCAAAATACTTCTTAACAAAAATTTCTAAGCCTATTAGAGTTTTATGTGTCCAACAAGGAAAAAGTCTAAACTTTTTAAAAGACGAATCGAATTTCATATATTTTTAGCTTAATAAAGAGAAAATTTTTATACAAACTTACCTGAAAAATAGTCTTTTTATCCAATCAAACCTTCATTATGAATTTAAAAAGATCATACAAAACTTTGTATTTAGCCAGAGATTTCTGATTTTAATTCTTTTAGTTCTTGATTATTATAAAATTTCTTATGTGTAATTTTGCTTATTACAGAAGAAAGTTGGGCAAAAACAGGTAGACAGATAAAAGCGAGAATTGGTAGTTGTGACATAATGGAATGATTTACTATAGCAAATGCGTTGGAAGATAACCGTATTAATATTTGGTGTTGAATCAAAGGTAGTGAAGGTGATTCATTTTTACTCTCTTAATAATAAAAAAAAAAAAGAGTTAATTCACCATATCAATTTTTTTTTTTTTTTTTTTTTTAAATAGACTTGAGTTGAAAATGCAATTCTTTAGCTTGAGTTATCGATATTTGTCTATACTTGAATTATTTCTGCTCATTCAACCACTTGTAAGTGGCAACCTCACTCTTGCTGCAACGCAATTCTTCAGTATCACGCAAGAGCAACGATCAATGTCATTGTAAAGTGATCCAGTTTTATTAAAATCATTTGTATTAAATTAATTAATAAAACAAATAAATTACTCAAATACAATTCAATAACTGAAGTTTGAGTACATTACATTAACTCTTTCACTTTTGTGAAATTAACTCAAGATAAGAGAGCACTTTTATTCTAGGCTAATGAGTGGAAAATCACTCAAGTTGAGTTATTTTTACTATTTCATTTTAAGAGAGTAACATTGATTTTTTGAAAAAATTCGATTGAAAAAGTTTTTAATTTTTACTACAACAATTTTATTCTATATCTTGAAAATTCGTTGCAGATAAAAGCTCGGCATACGATAACACCTATTTCAGCTATTATCTTGAATTATTAAATTAGGTTTACATCATGTTTTTGAAGTACGTTGAAACCGCTTTCGTGCTGAATAATATTGTCGGATGACAATTTGCACATCCCTTTATCTACTGACTGTATTTTAAAGTACCACTAGTTTAAAAAGTATATAAAATGAAATTCGTGGAAAAAATTTAAAAGTATTTATATGAATAGGACGTATATATACCTCAGTTTACATAGTACTAGACGCTACAATTAGACGTTTTTGCTCTCAAGAAAGAAATTTATAGACTGCTCTCGCTGTTTTTGATTGGTATTTTTCGCGTGTGTTATAATTAATTAGCATATTACCTTAAGAATCTACCAGAAATCTTAGAAAAAAAATATACGGAACATAAAAAGTAAATACTTTTTTACCTTTTTTTAAGGTTTTAATATCCTTTTCGACCACTATGTACCAGTGGTACACTAAAATATGGCATCACTAAATCCTCATTAATCACTATGATGAGGTGATAATCATACTTTTTATTGCATATAGCTTTAAAAAATACTCTCAAGTATTCATTACACTAAAATATGGCATCATTAAATCCTCATTATTTACTATGGTGAGGTGATAATCATACTGTTTTATTGCATATATCTTTAAAAAATACTCTCAGGTACTCATTACACTAAAATATGACATCACTAAATCCTCATTAATTTCTAAGATGAGGTGATAATCAATTTTTTTACTGAATATATCTTTAAAAAATACTCTCAAGTACTCATTACACTAAAATATGTTATTACTAAATCATCATTAGTTACTATGACGAGGTGATAATCATACTTTTTACTGCATATATCTTTAAAAAAATACCCTCAAGTACTCATTACAGTAAAATATGGCCTCGCTAAATCCTCATTAATTACTATGATAGGTGATAATCATACTTTTTATTGCATATATCTTTAAAAAAATACTCTCAAGTACCCATTACACTAAAATCTGGCATCACTAAATCCTCATTAGTTACTATGGCGAGGTGATAATCATACATTTTATTGCATATATCTTTAAAAAAATACTCTCAAGTACTCATTACACTAAAATATGTCATCACTAAATCCTCATTAATTACTATGATAGGTGATAATCATACTTTTTATTGCATATATCTCTAAAAAATACTCTCAGGTACTCAATACACTAAAATATGGCATCACTAAATCCTCATTAGTTACTATGACGAGGTGATAATCATACTTTTTATTGCATATATCTTTAAAAAATACTCTCAGGTACTCATTACACTAAAATATGACATCACTAAATCCTCATTAATTACTAAGATGAGGTGATAATCAATTTTTTTACTGAATATATCTTTAAAAAATACTCTCAAGTACTGATTACACTAAAATATGTCATCACTAAATCCTCATTAGTTACTATG
This sequence comes from Salticus scenicus, assembly GCA_963930645.1. Classification (NCBI taxonomy): domain Eukaryota; kingdom Metazoa; phylum Arthropoda; class Arachnida; order Araneae; family Salticidae; genus Salticus; species Salticus scenicus. The sequence goes on from OZ005649.1 coordinate 18,088,289, forward strand.
ACGAGGTGATAATCATACTTTTTATTGCATATATCTTTAAAAAATACTCTCAAGTAACCAAAAAAAAAAATGTTTTAAATATATATATATATATATATATATATATATATATATATTTTTTTTTTTTTTTTTTTTTTTTTTTGCAGGCTTCATAATGCAGCATATAAGGAGTTTATTTTTATTTTTATTTTTATTTTTATTTTTATTGCCTGTGTGTGTGTGGAAAGAAAATAACTTATTTGATTTATAAAATACCTTATAATATCAAGAAAAGTTTCATAAATAGGTATAAAAATGCATCCTTACTACTTTTAGAAGGAACTTTATGTAAATGTATATTCTACTATACTGTTTCAACATATTTTACCCAAATGAGATCATTATTAACACGTAAAATGAAACTTGATTTTCGAGTTAAATCGTATTCGTCGTTTATTTATAAATTAAAACTTCTAGAAATTTATAATTTTGTTAAAATAAAAATTAACAAAATTATGTGAATATTAATAACCAAGTTCTCTAAACTATTAACTTTCAAGAGGAAGTAACACGTAGGCTATCTCAGTCGCTTATTCTCTTTACTATAGAGACATGCACAAATGCTATGAGACATGTCATGCCGCGATGTTAATTCTTTCGATATAAACAACCGACAAAAAAAAAAAAAAAAAAAATGTGTTAACTAGTATGGCATTACTTTATTGATTAAAATATTATTTTGGCTCGCTTTAAAATCAAAAATTATTTTTACTGCAGGTAGTTAAAAAAAAAAATTCAAGGGTGCTTTTTCACTGCGCGCGAGATATTTCAAACAATATTTGACATATGAATTTAAAATATTTCTCAACCATATATTTTGACATAATGAATAAAATGAACTAAAGATAAGAAGTTCTGTTCATCAGAATATATATATATATATATATATATATATATATATATATATGATTGTGGAAATATAAAAACTTTAACGTTAATTTCATATTTCAAATCTAATTATTAATTAAACTCCTTATTATTAAAATAATTAAAATCTTTTAGCTCAGATTCTTAATTTTAAATGTTTTGTTTCATTTAATGTAAAAAATTTTAAGGATAAAGGATATTATAATTGAGATTCTTGAGCGCAGTGTGAAAGCACCCTTGAATTACAAAAAAAAAAATATATATATATATTCTGCAGTGTATATATATATATATATTAAGTAAACTAAAATAATATTTTTAATCAATAGAGTAATGTTATATTAATTAACTTTAAAAAAAAAATTGTTTGTTCATGCATTTATTACTACTGTATTGTTCGGAAAGAAATTTCGTTTTTATAAGCGGAGGACTTAATTTTATTTTTTTCACACCCTCTACACAATACCCTCTATACATTACCATTATATACGGTGACAGCTGATATAGCAAGGCTTGCTTGTGAAAAAGTTCGTTTTATTCTGCTCAATAGGTTTTGATTGGTGCCCTATCGAATAAAGAAAATCGGAAGCGACTTTTTCGGCATATTTTGTTTTTGCTATCAAAAAGGCTAAAATACAGTTCAAACAAGGAAAAAAGTATACGATGTATATACAGAAAACTTATTTACAGAAAGCCAGTGTCAAAACTGGTTTACCAAATTTTGTTCCGGCAATTTTGACGTTGAAGATACATTACGTTCTGGAAAACCAGTTTATGCTAATGAAGACAAAATTAAGTATTGATTTATGAAAACTGCCAAATAACAACTCGTGAGATCGCTAAGAAACCGATCAAAGTGGAGAATATATAATTCAATGAAATATTTATACAATATAGGGTAAGTGCACCAGTGATTGATACTTTTAGAGCAATCTCTGATGTTTTTAATGTTCTAGTCATCAGAAAATATTTTTAGAAATCTTTACTTGGTACATGTGGCATGAAAGACATTCAGAACGACATCTATGTTAAAATATATACATTTGATAACAACTATTATATATATTTTTTTATGAATTTTTATTTGACATCCACTCAATATTCCAGTAATTGACACTGCCAGTTATTCATTTTACCAGTTATTAGCACCCTATGCTCCAGTGTTTGACATAAAATGTTAAAATTCTTATATGTAAAGTATATGATTTTCTTATTTTTCTTATTTGTTAATTATTTCGGGATAGATGTCAATTACTGGAGCATGCCAATTCCTAGAGCACCTACCCTAAGAAAATTGTCTTTCATCTTCAAAGGAAAAAACGAAATTATTTTCAGAACAACCCAATATATATATATATATATATTAATTCTGAAAGTTGATCAAAAATTTTCTTCATTTTCTTATTTTTTAAAATAGTCTGCCCCCTTAATTAGCTTAATTTCTTAATTAATCTAATTTTTCCATTACATTAAACTTTAAATCATCTATACGTACCGTCGAATTTAAAATAACGTATATTCATCAGTATAGGAAGAACATTGTACTAATTTATAATTATAAATAAAATTTCAAGGGTAAAACAGCATTTTGTTTCTTTATTATCCCGTTATATTACCAATTTCATCAGTTAATGCATATCACGTGTACCATTTAAATATAAAGTTTAACATATTAATGATGATCGAAACGCAAAAGGAGTAAACATATTTCCATTTAAAGAGCTGGAATATATAGACGCATTCGTTGTTAAAAACAACTTTATGACTTAAAAAAAAAAAAGGGGGGGGGGGATTGTATTAACAAGAAAGAAAATTTAGGCAGGTTTCATAGATTATAGAACTCTTTCCAACTGACTTAACGATTGCATAGTTGAATCTCCGATGCAGTTTATCTTCGTGATGATATTTTAAAATATATATATAATTATATTTAATGATATCAAAAATTATAAAGTATCTTGATAACTTCCTTTTCAAAGAAAATCATGCAGGAGATGGTTGCAAAAACCAGCAAGGCTACAGAAAAATATATTTTGTTTTTAATGATAAAGGAAAATGTCCGAGCTAAGCTACCATTAGAGCTTTAATTTTAAAGTGAGAGTTTAAAATAGAGTTTGTGTAACTATCTAGAGTCTCTCTACACAAACCAATAGTGGTATTTATACCGACAAAAAATACACCATAACAAATCTGAATAATAATTATACGTTAAAAAGCATTTCTAAAAATATTTACGTAAATTAGAGCGTTGAAATATATAAATAAATGAACCGAAGTCAAAAACTCTTTTTAAACTTTGTTCGAAAGTAAAAAAAAAAAAAATGTTTCCTGGTATTTGAATAAGAAAAAAGGTCACTTTAAGAACGTAGGGAGTTAGAATTATTATTATTATTATTATTATTATTATTATTATATCATTTGTTATTTAAATCAGTATCTATGGAAAAATTATAAAATTTTATAAAAGACAAAAATAAAAGAACGAAAAAATGAGAAATAGAAAGAATAGCAATTGCAATTAATAAATATTTAAAATTTTTAGATAACATTATTTTAGATTTAAAAAAAAAAAAAATCTTAATTCATTGAAAATTTTAATGGTATTTTCTGTTATTTTTCAGAGATATTAATTTTATTTTGATGTCATTTATCTCCAGTATTTTTTTTTTTTTTTTTTTTTTTTTTATGCATAGAAAATAACAAAAATATTCAAGATATTCTCTTTTTTTTTTTTTGCATTTAACGCCTGTTAAATGATGTCGTTCTAACAATTAAATTCAAATGGCAGTAGCCGGAGTAAATGAATTATTAAAGAAAGGAAGAGATTAAATGGCGAAATATAAAATATGAGAAGCTTCTATATATTCAATGAAAGAATTCTTAATTTGATCTCATTCTCTCTCTCATTTATTTTTTAAAGATATATATATATATTTTTAATCTGAATATTTTTCTAACAATTTCAAACTATCCTTTTAGAAAGATACTTTTTCGAGCCAGTTAAAAAATAATTATCTGATCATTTGTTACATGGAGAAAGCGCTTTATTTATATTATACATTTTGAAACATTAAAAAACAGAAATACTTCAAATAAAAATAGAAATAAATATGATATCTTTCAATGCATTCTTACTAAATAAAAAATATATAGTAACTTTAAATGAAGTACTTTAAATTTAAAGTAATTTTATTCTTGAAGAATACATGATAACAATTTCATACCCCATTAATGATAAATAATGTCTGTATAAGGATCTATAATAACACTTATAGTTATATTAATATCATGTGTTAATATTATATCATTATGCAGCATAATAGTAATATTTAAAAAAAATTGTTTGTATAAAAGAATAATTTTAACATAGAAACTCTAATCATCTTTGACTATTTTTTTTCTAATTTTTATAGTTATTTATTTTAATTAATTAATTAATTAATTAATTAATTAATTTTATTTTATTTATTTATTTATTTTATATTTAATTTAAAAGAGTAGTAAAAGCTGTTTCGATCTTTAGCTTTTTTACTAGATGTTCACCAAAATATCAATAATTTCTGCACAATACTTCAGGATTTTCAAAACGCTTTAATAGAATGTTAAAAAGCATTCCCATTGTCAATATAAGCAACAATTGTAATGCAAGCACTTTGTATTGAATGTATTGAATATACAACGTAAGTTTTTAAAACAAATATATAAGATAAATCAAATAATAGAAGTACAATATAAATATTAAAATAGTGTTAAAGATTTTTATTTGCAAATCAAAAAGGCTGTTTTTAAAATGTACGAAAAATTTAGCTCACAATCAGTTACAGTCCACTCCCTCTAATCCGCAAAAGTTTTGTCCAGAGATTGTGCGAATTATACGAATTTGCAGATTAGAGGTTTGTTTACTTTGTTTACGTTTTCTATTGCAGATACAAAGTCAGTTATTATTATTAATTCATAAATAGGCATCAAAATGGAAAGACTATTTCTGATAAATTTTAGAATAAAATATTTCTTCAATATTAATAAAACCAATCAATCCTATGCATATAGGATGGTAAATAATTTAAGCATATTCAAATAATACGTATCAATAAAATGTAAACATGCATTTTACTTAAAAAATGCAAAAGAAAATATTTTTTTAAGTACAGAAATAATGTTTATAACTGATTATTTTTAATTTTATAAAACATTAATCTAATAGTATGTTTTAAATTTTTATATTCTTTCTTTACATTCTTTTGTTTGACTTAGTGCTTGACTATATGAATTGCAGGATAATAAATACAATAATCTTACAGTTTTTTTTTTTTTTTTTTCAAATTGTGTTTGAAAGCAAGAATTAAGCTAAAAGTTTGATTTTTTAAAAAAGTAAAAATGTAAGAAATGTTGTGAGTTTTTTTTTTTTTTTTTTTTTTTTTTTGAAATATCAGCTGTAAATTTCTTTGTTTACATTAAAAAATCAATTGCGGATTAGAGGGATTTGTGGAATTATAAGTCTGCGGAGGGAGTTGACTGTATATAATTTTACAGTAATAAAGTAAAGGTTCGTATGAGTGAAGAAAAAAAGTATCTTAATCTTTTTCTTTCTTTTTATGGTATGTTTGTTTATGAAATGTACTACAAACATACTATTCCGTATTTATTGAATACGTAATAAAAAGGAGGTTGGTATTTTATATGGTTTAGAGTTTAGACTGATAAATTCTTGGCTTAAAAGTACACGAATTCTTAGTATCCGCATAACAAGCACGGTCACAGAATAGTAACGAAGTATTATAACTGTTACTTTACAAACAAAATAGGACAAATAACTTTATAACAGGGATTTTCTTTCTAACTTACATTATAAAAGTAAAATTTATTATTTATATCGTATCACCTTATCTGTGAAAAATATTGTCTTTGTCAATTTTTAAGTATTTATTTGGAAAACATATTGTCTTGAAAAAGGCTTACAGAAAAGTCTTAATCCGTTTTATTCGATCTAAACAGACAAGAAAAATTACTTAAGTTTTATTTTCAGTCATAAACTTACTAAGTTTTCCTATTGTTTACTGTTTGTGTACCGCATTTTAATTCCTCTTTCCTTGAAACTTTCTCGTAAATAAAAGGATTTGTTTAAAACTACTATTTCAGAGTATTTTATTATAAAATATGTTCACATTTAAAGTTTCTGTTTCAGTTACATAATATTTTAATATGCATTTGTATAGTATATTAAAAATTTACATAACTAAAACAATTATTTTCATTTTTTTATTTAATGTCATTATAAAAAATAGTTTATTCCAGATTAGCGCAATCTTTTGATTGTAAAAGATGAAGCTAAAAGAAAAAATTTTCATGAATAAAATAATTTCATAAATATAACTACAAATAAATAGTATAAACTACCTACGATGTATTTTTAACTTGTCATTATTCAGTACGAGTATAATGTGCATTTTTCTGTGAATAAACGGAGGTCTAAAAAATAGACAGTGAGTATCACCATGTTAAATGTAATGAAGTAATTCCTAATTACACTGCTCGGCATGAAAATTGTCTCTGACACCATTTCAGCATACTCTTATGTAAAATGACCTCCTGAATCCGAATATGACCACCATTTTGCCCAATCACACACAGTTTTCTAGATACACCCCCTTCCTCATTTTTATCATTGTTTGATAATTTTATACCCATCAGTGTGATTTGGAGAGGAACGATGATTATTTTAACCGTTAAATGTCTTCTGACCTAAGGAGCTACAGAGGTAGAAAGTTCTAAAATATGAACATTTGTAGTAAGGAGGAAATTTGAAGGATTTGTGCCCAGAAAACAAAAGAAAATCAATAAAAACAATTCTGTTTCTTTCTTTCTTTTTTTTTTTCTTTTTTTTTTTTTTTTTTTTTTTTTTCGCAATATTCCTCTTATTTTTTACATACAGGGTGGTCCGAAAAACATGATAGAAAGTAAGCGATCATTGTGGAAAAAAGACAACATGCAAGAACATGAAACATATTTTATTGAATAAAGATATGAATGACATTTAATGTACAAGATGCTTAAAATGCCTGCCGTCCCCGACTATAGTGTTATAAAGCCGGTTCCGAAACTTTGTCATAATGCGCTGGAGTGTGTCGTAATCAAGTGCATCAATCTCACTTCTGATAGCCAACTTTAGGTCCTCCAGTGAATCAGGGCTATTCCTATAGATTCTAACCTTGATTTAACCCCATAAGAATAAGTCGCACGGATTTGGGTCCGGACTGTATGGGGTCTACGCTATCCCGTGCCACGTGAATTTCTCTGCATCCAATGCAATCAAACGCTCACCAAACGTCGTTTCAAGCCACGTGAAGACGTCAGAAGTTTTTTGGGGATGAGCCCCATCTGGCTTGAACCAGTACCGGCGTGTCCTGTTGAGATGGCCCGCATCAGGGCCAAAGTGACGCTCTAGCAACTCTCGATACTTCACTCCTGTGACCACACCATCAATAAATATCGGACCAATTATCTGCTTCGACGATATGGCACACCACACCATGACACTTTGTGGATGCAGGGAAGAGATGGCGCTGAGATGAGTATTTTCCGTACCTCAGTGGCGCCAGTTTTGTTTGTTCACGAAACCATTCAACTGAAAATGGGTTTCATCACTGAACCAGATCTTGTATTCACTGATGGAACCATTTTTAAGTTACTCGATTATGTGGTTTGCGAAATCTCTCCGCTGGACAGTATACCCCCCCCCCCTTTAGCGGCTGTCACATTTGGATCTTGTATGGACACAATCCTATTGCTTTCATTAGCCTTTGTAATGATGTTTTGGATATGTTTAATTGTTGGGCCGCCTGTCGAGTGGAAGTGGTTGGCTGATCCTCAAAGTATGCGCGTGCAGGCTCCCTGATGTCGTCAGTAACAACTGCTGATTTTCGTCCCGACGCCTTTCTTTTTGCATCCTAAACACTCCCTGTAGATTCATATCTGTCCATCAACCTGTAAACAATGAAAATCAGTGGGAGATTAGGAGCATTACATCAGTCATCTGATGGCTTAAAAATCACTGCGACTTTAGAGTGCTATAACTTACTGCGCGAATATCTCTTCACTAAGCGTCCTTTTCTTTTTGAACTCTGAACGACATGCCCGTCGAACGGGGACATTACATCGGTTATTCTCATAAAATTTTCTTACGATATATTATCGATCTTAAAAGGTTTGTGATTCTATATTGCTTATTCTTTATTTCCTGTAATTAAGCATTCAACAGAAATGTCACTATATGTGCTATAATAATATGGAAGAATCGCGAGAAAGTTTGACTGATTCACAGTACGACGTTTTCTTTCAATAACTCCTACGTTAAATGTTTTGGGCAGTAAAACATGAACAGTAAAATCTTCTGCTTTGACACGTGTTAAAAGTCATTGCTCTTATCATTGTAGTCGTCAGTCGTTATCTAAATTTAGTACACGTTTTGCGATAAGAGAGTGAACTTTATGGTGTTCTCGACGGTGGTGACCTTGTTTGGTGATCTTTAACACGTGTCAAAGGATGATATTTTACTGTTCATGTTTTACTGCCCAAAACATTTAACGTAAGAATTATTGAAAACAAACATCGTACAGTGAATTAGTCAAACTTTCTTGCGAGGGCTTTGAGACTTTACTCCACTCACCAGCATTTTGAAAATAAATTCACCGCATAATTTTTATTTGGGATGTTTTGTTAAGAAAATAGCAAACGGAAGCTGGGATATATAAAAATAAGAGAAATATTGCGAAAAAACAAAAACGAAAAGAAAAGAAAAGAAAAAAGAAAGAAAGAAACAGAAACTGATAGTTTTTATTGATTTTCTTTTGTTTCCTGGGCACAAATCCCCTCAAATTTCCTCCTTATTACAAATGCTCGTGTTTTAGAACTTTCTACCTCCATATCTCCTCAGGTCAGAAGACATTTAACGGTTAAAATAATCATCGTTTCTCTCCAAATCAAACTGATGTGTATAAAATTACCAAACAATGATAAAAATGAGGGAGGGCGTGTATCTAGAAAACGGTGGATGATTGGGCAAAATGGGGGTCATAGTCGGATTCAGGAGATCATTTTATATAAGAATCTGCAAAAATGGTATCAGATCTCGAAAAATACTTTTTTTCTTTTTTTCTTTTTTCTTTTTTTTTTTTTTTTTTGCAGAGCAGTGTTATTATTTTACTTCCCACTATTATTTCAATGGTCACTGTTTTGATGTTATTGCACTTAATTTTATTTTGTTCTCAAATTTCTTTCTTTCTTTTTTTTTTTTACTTGGATTACCCTGATTTTTTTTTTTCTTTTTTTTTTTTTTTTTTTTTTAACAATTAAAAAAAAAAAATTAAATATTGTCAATGATCTTTCTTCAAAGCATTTCGTTCTGATGCTTGGAAATAGCTCACATGTACTTTCACTCTCAATTTAGTTATTATTCGTATTAGCTGTTTAATAAAATTCACTACACCACTTTAAAAAAAAAAAAGAAGAAAAGAAAAGTTAATTAATTAATTATTTTTTATTTTTATTTTTTTTCTGTTTCATACATATATATTCTATTTTATATCTAGAATTAGAATATTTGTTTAAATATTTGTCATATTTCAACGTGCAACACATGTTTTCTTTTCTTTCTTTTTATTTCAATTAAAATTAATTATTTTCTCTAGATTTAAAGAATATACGAAGTCTGTCCAATAAATACGCGAACTAAGGCCATAAAAAGTTTATTTTGCAAAATTTAGTCAACATCGATTTTGTCCCCTTCAAAGTATTCTCCATTCGTTGCTATGCACTTATTCCAACTTCTTTTCCACTGTTCAAAGCACCCTTGGAAGTCCTCGACAGTCAGGCCTTTTAGTTTTATCTTCGTTTCTTGCTTTATTGTGTCCACATCTTCCCAGTGATGTCCCCTCATCACATTTTTGCATTTTGGGAATTAAAAAAAGTCGCATGGGGCGAGATCTGGCGAATAAGGAGGATAATCAAGGATGGTGATTGAATGTTTTGCCAGAAACTGGCGAACAATCAATGCTGAATGTGCAGATACATTGTCATGGTGAAGGATCCATCCATCACCTTGAGTCAAATTTCGTCGCACACGACGCACGGCACGCGGTCTCTCAAACGCTTGAGAACTGTAAGAAAAATAATTTATTATTTTCGTCAATTTCCATTTTCGACACACAGTAAAAACAAGGCCAACAGAAACTAACACTACTGGCACAATACGCACAGCTCGACGATCCGCCATCCACTGATGGTTCTTTGGGTCTCACAAGTAAACCTTCTCTCCTTTGATACCGGTTTTCTGGAAACCTGTATATTTTCTGAAAGCTTATGCCACAAGTAGAAAAACTGTGAAATCTTAGGGGCAGAGGGATAAGCGTTTAGGAGTTATAGGACATAAAATGTTGGAAAGATGACACCAAAAGTCGCTAAAATGTTCGTTTCATGTATTTATATGAACTAATAATATGGTAAGAAGGTGGAGGTATCAATATAAAGGTTAGTTGGTTGGTTGGCTGGTTGGGTTTTACGTCGCACTAGTGCTGCGCAGATGGGCAATTGGCGACGGTCTGGGACTCACCCCTAGAGGTGGTCCGGAGACATGCCATCGCAATTTTGATCCTCCGCGGAAGGGATGGCTCTCCCGTTTCGGTGACCCCCAGAGATATAATTTTTGATGGGAACATGGAGGACATTGCGGCCACGACAGATTTTACGTGCACCAACCACCATTAGTGTACACGACGGTCTTTGGTCGGCTCGAGTACCGAACCCGCAATCTTCCAATTGCGAGGCCGGCGCTCTACCGACTGGGCTACCGCGACCCTAAATATAAAGGAAGAAACAACTCGCTGAAAAGAAACAGTATACGTTGGGATACTTGCTACTGACTTCAAACGAAGTCCATTACAAGAGACAATCAATGTACAATTCGTCAAATAAACAGTGAGACGGGCAGAAAGGCAGTTCACAACGGGCACATTTTACAAAAGCGATAGCCGCACATTTGCAAACTTATCATTTGTCAATGAATTGAAGCAGTAATCCATTGGCGCAATCCACATTGCAGGTTTGTCGTCCAAGCATCCGCTTTTATAAAAAGCATACTTAATCAAGGAAACGAGGAGCATTGAACTGATATAGGGAAAAAAGACTGCAGGGCCAGAAAACTATCGCGGTGCCAGATGTGCTCATGTGTCTCGATAATAATTGTGTCCATTATGTAAAGAACAAAAGATTTCTAGTGTCTGAAAAAATGAATATCCAGAGGCTAAATCTTTCCAGTACATCCTTCAGGTACCAATTCTTTTTGTAGGACTTTACCATCAAGTACTTCGGAAGCAGACAATGCATGATCTTTGCTAGAACACCATGAATCGACTAAAAGCAGAATTTTCTTCCTGTCATTAGTCATACTTGACCAAAATATGTCATGACAGAAGTGAAGACTGTGACTGTTGCGACGAGCATTGCTGTTCCTTATAGACACCATTATCTTCAAAGTCCATATCCTCGTCCGTTCTTCTCCATCGCCTCTAGCAAATCCTAATGTCCGGATCCCTTCCACAATCTCCATATCATTTTCCAGGAGAGTAATTATGTGTTTTATCATCTCCGATTCCTGGATGTTCGGAGGCCGATTACTTGTTCCGAATCGGGAGACCAAGGCCACCACAACGACTATAGTATCCATATAATAAGAAGCAATGTATGAAGAAGACATACAATACGTTAGTACTTGACAGCAATATACGGGAACATACAAGGAATAGAGACGTCTTTATGGGAATATGTCCCTCTATATACACTTTACTGATACTTTGTGGGCCCTGTATCTCCTAAACGCTTGTCCCTCTGCCCCTAAGATTTCACAGTTTTTATACTTGTGACATAAGCTTTCAGAAAATATATGGGTTTCTGGAAAACCGGTATCAAAGGAGAGAAGGTTTACTTGTCAGGCAACTAGCACCGCTAGTGAGCGAGGCTATAGTCCGCGTCATGGCCGACAGATGGCACCAGTTCGCTATTTATGGGCAGACCACGTATATGTTTGTTACAAACAACCACATGACTTACCCTACCCGTATTACGCATGTTTTATAAGCCCTTTTTCAAGTTGATGTAGTCAAAAGACAAAAAATTAACTTAACTAATTATAATTTCAACCAATTTTCCGATAATAATAATAGTCCAGGCAACGAAGGCCAAAATTTGACGAATAGAGGAAAAAAATCGTGTAGTTTTGAAATTTTACATACTCATAGCCGAGAGGGTCCTGAACAACATACTAAAAGTCCCCGCCCGTGGGGGGTGAGCGGGGGGCAGGGGGCAATTTTCAGTTTTTATTAAATATCTTAAAAACTATCGCATTTAGAGAAAAAATGTCAATTACAAAATTAATCTACATAAAATTTCCTACAAACATGTATATTACATTTTGTTTGTACGATCATTAGTTTAGAAGATATAGGGAGATGAAATAACACATTTTCTTGAAAAATTCTTTTTTACAATAGTAAAATCAACTAAAGTGTGCAATTAAAATGGTTCTTGTCAAATATTTTCTAATGTAAAAAACAAATATATACATAGGGAATATGCAAGGATAATACAGCATGTTTAGTAAGTTTTAAATAATTTTAAGGCTAGTAGGCGCAAGTGGCGGTTTGAGTAAAAATCTAGATAAGTCCAGAGGAAAAATAGAAAAAAAAATCGTGTAGTTTTGAAGTTTTGCACACTCATAGCCGAGAGGGTCCTGAACAACATACTAAAAGTCTCCGCCCGTGGGGGGTGAGCGGGGGCAGGGGGCATTTAAGGGGGGCAATTTTCAGTTTTTATTACATATCTTAAAAACTATCGCATTTAGAGAAAAAATGTCAATTACAAAATTAATCTACGCAAAACTTCCTACAAAAATGTATATTACAATTTGTTTGTACGATCATTAGTTTAGAAGATATAGGGAGATGAAATAACACATTTTCTTGAAAAATTCTTTTTTGCAATAGTAAAATCAACTAAAGTGTGCAATTAAAGGGGTTCTTGTCAAATATTTTCCAATGTAAAAAACAAATATATACATAGGGAATATGCAAGGATAATACAGCATGTTTTGTAAGTTTTAAATAATTTTAAGGCTAGTAGGCGCAAGTGGCGGTTTGAGTAAAAATCTAGATAACGAAGACCCAAAACCGATCTACATTTAAAACAAAAAAAAATCGTGTAGCTTAGAAATTGAGCAAATTTATAAAGTTGAGTGCCCTGAATAACATACTAAAAGTACCTAACCATGGGGGGGGCATTTAAAGGGGGCACATTTCAGTTTTTATTAAGTATCTTGAAAACTATCGCATTTAGGGAAAAAAATATCAAAGCTATAAGATTTTTTTAAATGTTCATCGGTTTTGGGTCTTCGTTATCTGGATTTTTACCTAAACACCACTTGTGCCTACTAACCTTAAAATTATTTAAAACGTATAAAACATGCTGTATTATCCTTACATATTCCCTATGCATATATTTGATTTGTACATTAGAAAATATTTTATCAGAATCCTTTTAATTCCACAATTTAGTTGATTTACTATTGCAAAAAAAAAAAAAAAAAAAAAAAAAAATCAAGAAAATGTGTTATTTCGTTCCCCTATATCTTCTAAACTATTGATCATACAAACAAAATATACATTTTTTTTTAGGAAATTTCACGTAGATTTATTTTGCAATTGAGATTTTCTTTTCTCTAAATGCGATAGTTTTCAAGATACTTAATAAAAACTGAAATGTGCCCCCTTTAAATGCCCCCCCCCACGGTTAGGGACTTTTAGTATGTTATTCACGGCACTTAACTTTATAACTGTGCTCAATTTCTAAGCTACACGATTTTTTTTTTTAAATGTTGATCGCTTTTGGGTCTTCGTTATCTAGATTTTTACTCAAACCGCCACTTGCGCCTACTAGCCTTAAAATTATTTAAAACTTACAAAACATGCTGTATTATCCTTGTATATTCCCTATGTATATGTTTGTTTTTTACATTAGAAAATACTTGACAAGAACTCTTTTAATTGCACACTTTAGTTGATTTTACTATTGCAAAAAAGAATTTTTCAAGAAAATGTGTTATTTCATCTCCCTATATCTTCTAAACTAATGATCGTACAAACAAATGTAATATACATTTTTGTAGGAAATTTTACGTAGATTAATTTTGTAATTGACAATTTTTCTCTAAATGCGATAGTTTTTAAGATATGTAATAAAAACTGAAAACTGCCCCCCTTAAATGCCCCCCTGCCCCCGCTCACCCCCCACGGGCGGGGACTTTTAGTATGTTTTTCAGGACCCTCTCGGCTATGAGTGTGCAAAAGTTCAAAACTACACGATTTTTTTTTTTTTTTTTTTTCTATTTTTTTCTATTTTGACTGGACTTATCCAGATTTTTACTCAAACCGCCACTTGCGCCTACTAGCCTTAAAATTATTTAAAACTTACAAAACATGCTGTATTATCCTTGTATATTCCCTATGTATATGTTTGTTTTTTACATTAGAAAATATTTGACAAGAACCCTTTTAATTGCACACTTTAGTTGATTTTACTATTGCAAAAAAGAATTTTTCAAGAAAATGTGTTATTTCATCTCCCTATATCTTCTAAACTAATGATCGTACAAACAAAATGTAGTATGCATTTTTGTAGGAAATTTTACGTAGATTAATTTTGTGATTGACGTTTTTTCTCTAAATGCGATAGTTTTTAAGATATTTAATAAAAACTGAAAATTGCCCCCCTTAAATGCCCCCCTGCCCCCCGATCACCCCCTACGGGCGGGGACTTTTAGTATGTTGTTCAGGACCCCCTCGGCTATGAGTATGCAAAATTTCAAAACTACACGATTTTTTTCCTCTATTTTTCCTATTTTGACTAGACTATAAACTAATATTTTCATCTTACAGACATGTAAAAGAGATTTTACGAAGTGTGTTTAAAGAAAATCAATAGATCTGTTTTTTGATTATATTTTTTCTAGGTCTCAAACTGACGTACCTAATCAGGACTACTGTCAGCTTTTCTCTAAAAACCAAGTAACGAATAGAGATAGACATCTAAAAAGTGGTTTATGTAGCAAATTTAAAAAATATTATTAGAGCTATTTTTGAGGTACCAACTTTCGGTGCCACTTCTGATTTTGATTAAAACTTCACAAACTCGTCTGTACATCGGAAAAAACTAATATTTACAAAAGAACACTTAAAAGGAAGTTCATATAGCGAGTTTGAAGAAAATCCGTAGATCTATTTTTGAAAACACCCACTTTCACGACATAAGGCTGTACATTAGTCAGATAGCTCCCTTTCTCCCTTCCCATGTTATCCAATGGAATTTTCGTTGCTTTGTTTTATAAAAATATCTCATTTAAAAATGAACTTTTTTGAATTCTGTTTTTTTTTAATATTACTCTTTGAATAGGTCGTCTTTTAGTTTAGTGAGCAATTTTTCGAAAAAATAAATTTAAATATTTTACTTAAAGATCCAAACTTAGATTCCATAATTTATTTATTGAAATAAAATATTTAAATTAATTTTTTTCGAAAAATTGCTCACTAAACTAAAAGGCGACCTGTTCAAAAAGTAATATTCAAAAAACAGAATTTGAAAAACTTCATTTTTGAATGAGATATTTTTATAAAACGAAGCAACAAAAATCCTATTGGATAACATGGGAAGGGAGAAAGGGAGCTATCTGAGTGATGTACAGCCTTAAAATTGACCAACAAATTCGGGAATCTTATCCGTTTAGTGCAATAACTAACTAATATTTTCGAAAGGATATAAAAAGAAATACGAGTAGCAAATTAACAAAAAAAAAAAAAAAAAAAATCTTCCGGTTTTCTAACTTTTATCAAAGATTAACAAACTCATCTGTACACTAGGTCTGTCTCAATGTTTCATCGTACAATCTTTTTTTGTTTTGGAAATATGATAGTCAAATCACCCCCTCCCCCTTGCTACCCGCAGACACATACACACACGCGCGCGCACTGGTGAATCACATAAATTTAATGAAAACCCATATTTTACCATGTTTTTTTTTTTTTTTATTATTAACTTCGATTCTTGTGTGTTTGTTTGTGGGTTTGTGGGTTTGTTTGTGTGTTTGTCAGGGACAAATCTTGCAATCGATTTTTAACTAACTTCCCGACTAGCTAGATATTTGAAATTTTCAGGACAGCTCACAACACGGTGACAATACATTTTTCTAATAATTTTAGTCAACTATTTCAAGTCCCGCTGCCTTCGGCAGCGCTTATATGATTCGACAGAAAATTTATTTAACTAACTTCCCGACTAGCTAGACATTTGAAACTTTCAGAATAGTTCAGAACAGGGAGAAAATGCATTTTCTTAAAACCTTTTGCCAACTGTTTCGGATTCCCGCTGCCTTCGGCAGCGTTATCAGTACTAAGCTTGCAATCGATTTTTCACTAACTTTCCGACTAGCTAGACATTTGAAATTTTCAGGACAGCTCACAACACGGTGACAATACATTTTTCTAATAATTTTAGTCAACTATTTCAAGTCCCGCTGCCTTCGGCAGCGCTTATATGATTCGACAGAAAATTTATTTAACTAACTTCCCGACTAGCTAGACATTTGAAACTTTCAGAATAGTTCAGAACAGGGAGAAAATGCATTTTCTTAAAACCTTTTGCCAACTGTTTCGGATTCCCGCTGCCTTCGGCAGCGTTATCAGTACTAAGCTTGCAATCGATTTTTCACTAACTTTCCGACTAGCTAGACATTTGAAATTTTCAGGACAGCTCACAACACGGTGACAATACATTTTTCTAATAATTTTAGTCAACTATTTCAAGTCCCGCTGCCTTCGGCAGCGCTTATATGATTCGACAGAAAATTTATTTAACCAACTTCCCGACAAGCTAGACATTTGAAACTTTCAGAATAGTTCAGAACACGGTGAAAATGCATTTTCTTAAAACCTTTAGCCAACTGTTTCGGATTCCTGCTGCCTTCGGCAGCGTTATCAGTACAAAGCTTGCAATCGATTTTTCACTAACTTTCCGACTAGCTAGACATTTGAAACTTTTAGGCCAGCTCACAACACGGTGACAATACATTTTTCTAATAATTTTAGTCAACTATTTCAGGTCCCGCTGCCTTCGGCAGCGCTTATATAATTCGGCAGTACATTTATTTAACTAACTTCCCGACGAGCTAGACATTTAAAATTTTCAGAATAGTTCAGAACACGGTGAAAATGCATTTTTTAAATACCTATAGCCAACTGTTTCGAGTTCCTGCTGCCTTCGGCAGCGTTATCAGTATAAAGTTTGCAATCGATCTTTCACTAACTTTCCGACTAGCTAGACATTTGAAACTTTTAGGACAGCTCACAACACGATGACAATACATTTTTCTAATAATTTTAGTCAACTATTTCAGCTCCCGCTGCCTTCAGCAGCGCTTATATAATTCGACAGAACATTTATTTAACTAACTTCCCGACTAGCTAGACATTTAAAATTTTCAGAATAGTTCAGAACACGGTGAAAATGCTTTTTTTTAATACCTTTAGCCAACTGTTTCGGGTTACTGCTGCCTTCGGCAGCGTTACCAGTACAAAGCTTGCAATCGATTTTTCACTAACTTCCCGACTAGCTTGATATTTGAAACTTTCAGGATAGCTCAGAACACGGTGGCAATATATTTTTTTTAATACTTTTAGTCAACTGTTTCAGGTCGCTACTGCCTTCGGCAGCGTTCGTATGATTCAACAGAAAATTCATTTAACTAACTTCCCGATTAGCTAGACATTTGAAACTTTCGGACCAGTTCAGAATACGGTGAAAATGCTTTTTAAAAATATTTTTATCCAATTGCTTCGGGACCCTGCTGCCTTCGGCAGCGTTTCCAGTACAAAGCTTGCAATCAACTTTTAACTAACTTCCCGGCAAGATAGCCATTTGAAACTTTTATAATACCTCAAAAGACGATAGCCGGGAATTTTTTTAATACTTTTATCCAATTGCTGGGGTTCCGGCTGCCTTCAGTAGCGTTTATATGATTCAACAGAAAATTAAAAAACATGGTTTATAAAATTTTTTTTATCTTATAATTATTTTGACTCAGAAAACCTTAAAATCAATATAAAATCAATCAAGTGAATCATGTAAAAATTATTCATCTATAGTAATTGACCGAATACAATACTCAAAGAATATTACTAAAAGTAACAAAAGAGATTGAAGAAAAGAGATAATACAGTTAATTTACAAAGAATCTTGGACAAGTAAGTTTTATAAAATTAATTATTAATAACACTGAATAGGGCGGTAAAATTGATTATTTATATCATATTAAATAAAACTTTGTGGAATAAGTTTTTGTCATTTTCTAAATTTCTTTTGAATAAATACGATTTTTTAAAAATCTCTTTAAGGAAAATTTTATCCATTTTATTTTATTGCGTCTAAATTTGAGGAAGAATTGTTTTAGTTGTACTTGTACTTATTCACTTACTGAGTTTTCTTTTATCTACTGCTTATATTTAGCATTGGGGTAGTTTTATACCATGTTTTTCCGATCAAAAGAATGGATTATTTTTAAATTGCGGTTTTAAAATAATAAATGTTTTTAAAAAGAAAATTTTAAAATATCCGCTTGTATTCGTTAAACATTCAAATTTCTTTTAAAATGAAGTAATCCTTTTTAGTTCTAACATAATACAAAATATAAAATTAGTATATTATGACCATCACAAAACTTTCTTCTAAATCATTTTACGTAACAGCGTTGCTTACATTTTATCAAGCACAAAAGTTTAATCATAGCTTCTCACAATAAAGATTTTAGATATGGAGTTTGGTACAATTTTAATCAACAAATGCTGAGATGTAGTCATGTGAAAAATCACAGAACATAAGTGAGCAGCGCAACCTGTCGGCCGATATACCCTCATATTAAGTCAGCAGTCGTTTCCATAATGACTGTGTCACGTATCAAGTTTGGTGCATTTATATACTGCAGAAGTTGAGATTTAGCTTTCCTGTTTTCGGGGTAATATACAGTATAGCAGCGCCAACTGTTGGCCAATATGCACTCAAATAGCATCAGCAATGCACTCAAATTAAAGCAGAATAATTTTTGATAAACACCCTGTAACATATCAAATTTTGCATGATTATACGTAAGATCTAGCATTACTTTACATATGATACATCAAAGAATATCAGCAACAGCTGTCGAGCTATTTAGACCAAAAATTTACGGTACAACTACATATAAATTTATACCAAATTCTGAGGAGTAGTTCCTGAGGTACAGTTGCCGCAAAATTTTATTCCCACACAGACAGACAGGCATGCAGACATCTTCTCATAAACAATGTTGGAAAATGTTAAAAATTCTTAACACAACTAAAAATACATTTCAAATTATAGCCTGTATTTTATCTGAATAATTTTGTATGGCCCAGAAATTTCAATGCTAATCATATATTTAACAGAAAACATGTCTTTATGCTTAAACAGTAAATTTTAGTAAATTTCATGAAGTATTGTTTCGTACAAATATAAGGTATTAAAATATGCTTTAAAGAAATAATTCTAATAGAACGCAATGCATTGTTAATTTGTTTGAGTGTCCTATATATAAACCAGTTGTGCTATTCAGTCTAAGGCTCCTATATATACGAGCTGGCGCATCAGACATTTTGTTGCCTTAGGGTGGCCACATGTACCCAGCATTTCCGTAGATAAACAAACGGCAGCCATTATGTCTATCGTCTTGCATTACTTTGAAGTTACTTTTTTAATCATTTTCATAATTTTAGCTCGGTAAATTATCATATGGGAGATTGTTTAGTGAAAAATTTCTATAATCACTCAAGAAAAGAACATAAAATGTTCAGATTTCTATAAGATAATTTAGGAAGAATAAAATAATATAACTTTTATTTACTTATATTTTTCTCAGGTTCAAATGTAAAAATACAAAGAATGTGCTATTTTAATCATAATATTTATGTTAATAACCATAAATTAATTAAAGAAGACCTTTTATTACTGTGCGTTTGAGTTTTGGCGACATTTTCTAGGGTCGCCAAAGTTGTTTCATTTCCGTGTCGTAATTACATTTATTTTAAGGTTCGTTTTTTTTAAATGAATAGTATATGCTAGAAATAGCAGAAAAAGCAAGTAAATAAATAAAGATTTTTCACTTTTAAACAATAAGCACATTCTTTTTTTTTCTTTTTTTCAAAAAGTTATGATTTGTATTTGAAACAGACAGAAATAGTCCTAACAACACATCTTATCCCCAGTACACCCACAAAATATCCTGAGGATGAAAAAACATACCAAGAGTGTACTGTTTATAAATGTTGTTAGGGATATTACTTGTTGCTTATTGCTCTTGACCGTCTTGGCCGATCGTAGCTTCAGATAAAGATTTTTTAAAATCGCTAGTTAAGTGATAAGGACGCCAAGCGGAAATGCTGCCCTCATCCAAGGCAACAAGACGGCGGCGATGAGCCAGCCTATATATTTTATTTAGGGACTCTAATTTAGACCATTTCTCATAGGTATCATGCAATGGAAATTTCAATTACACATATAAGTTTCAAGAAATTCTGTCAATATTTATTGGAGACAGAGTGCAGACGGACAGCCAGACGGATACGCAGAAAGTTAGACTGACGGATGTCATAATCTCTTAAACAATGTTAGAAAGTGTTAAAAGATTTAAGATTAATAAAAAGTCAATTAAAACAATTTCCAGTTACCCTTAATGTATCTAAATATTTTTGTGTGGCTCTCTAAAACTTAATGCTAATCATACCACATTCTATAAAAAACATGTTTTCGTACATATGAATAAAAATTTCCGATTTTATTCTGTTTCCTCTCAATACAAAGTTAATAAAATATTCTTTATTTAAATACCTCTCGCAGAGTGCGATATATTAGAATTTTTTTGTGTAACCCTTGTAAACAAACCAGTGAGGCTATTAACACATTTCCAGTTGGGGACTTGAATAACATATATCATTTAAAAAAAAAAAATTCTGTGAGTATTCACGAAAACTGAAACGCTGACAGACATAAATATAGATAACCACAATTTTTATAAAAGAATTCACTGTAAAACACATATAAAATGATGCATTTAATTAAAATCATTAAAAATACATCGTGTCGAGGATTTTCGCCCTGAACATCGGGGCAACATCAGGACAGAGCCATTTTAACTAGAAGTACATTAACATTTGCTTCATATATACAAAAGAACCATATTACGGTTACAGTTATTATACATGAAATAGATGAAACAGGATACTTTTTTGTGGAACAGTTGAAGCCATGCTTTAATTTGTGTTGAGGAACATGCTGAAGAACTTGCATTAATTTAGATCTTTACAAGAAAAAGAAGAAGGTTGGCTGGTCGGGTTTTACGTCGCACCAGTGCTGCGCAGATGAGCAATTGGCGACACAAGAAAAAGGAGAAAGATTTGTTTTAATAGTAGAGGCAAACTTGCAATAACTGTAGGAGTTTCTGGACCATTTTCATTAAGGACAGGCTGGAGTAGCATTAAGAGTAAAAAATGCAGATTAAAAAAAAAACTTTCTCTGTTGACAATCATTAAGACCAAGAAACTGTTGAAGGAAATTATGTTAGATAGGTATCGGAGCTCGAATTTTATTTATTTATTTTTTTTTTTTTTCAGCGCAGTGTTATTCTGTTTTTCTAAATAATCAGTTTAAAAAAGAAAAATCATACATGAAATTAAACAATAAATATTTCTAATATACCATTATATCTTTTGAAAATCTGTTTTTCATTTTAATAGAAAATTAAAAAAAAATAATAAGAAGAAGAAAATAATAATTTATTAATAAAATTTAAAAACAAATTTATTTCTATGGAACGCTCAACCTAACAATAAAATTTATCATTTATTTCAGCTTATTTAAGACATGTTTCACAGAAACTGAAATTATTGATAATCTCTAAACAACTACCATGAAAAATTGCATATCGAAAAACAGTATTTATTTGTAAACGCAATATATATTTGTAAACACATGAAAATATTGCATAAATTATATTTGTCTTGTTGTGTTCTTATTCCTTCCTGCTTATCTTCGTATTGTGATTATTTATTTATTTAAATAATATATATACACACACACACACACATATATATATATATATATTCCCTGTATTCACTTCACATTACAATTTTATTTTACTATCAGAAAAAAAAAAAAAAGTTTTAATTATAGTATATTATAAAAATACATCACAGTTTTATAAAAACACTAATTTGCAAATGTTTATATATGAATGAAAAAATCTAAAGTTGTTCATCTATACTTATGTATAACCCCCCCCCCCCTTCAAAAGGATAAAATTAGATAAATGTAAGAGACGAAGACAATTAATTTACTGGAAAAATATGACAAATAAAATTCTTTTTCTCGAATGCTTAGAATAAAAATAAGATTTATTATTTATATTTACCTTTCTCGAGAAATTCTTGTGGAAAATGGAGTTATTGTCATTCTCTAAATAGCTACCTTGGAAAATTAATTTGTTTGAAAACTGGCTTATCTAAAAATCTTATTCAACTATAAACGGACAAGAAATATTACATTTGTTGTTTCCAGTTACCGTCGTATTATATTTTTATTATTGTTTTCTTCTTATGGCTTACTGACTGTCTTCAACGATAAAATAATTTTTACTTTATCTTACCCTTACGGTAGAGAAAGTATTGTTTTAGGGTCAAATTTTCGAAAGTGAGTTTTTGTTATATTTACATTTTCTCAAGTCCCCTGAATACGAAAATCATGTTTTTAGCGAATGGTCTGTGTGTGTCTGTCTGTCTGTGTGTGTGTCTATCTGTCTGTTATCAGCATATCTCAAGAACAAATAGTAGCAGAAATTTCAAACTCGGTATTCTAAATGTGTATCATATAGGGATGCTACACAAAGCTTTTCGTTGATATGAAGCAAATGGTTCGGGACACTCAAAAGTATCCAAATACATTACGTCTATGGGAGAAATTGCAGGTACGTAGAGTTTAACACCTATAGACTGCACTAAACCAAATGAAACGAATATATATATTGTGTAATAGAGATAGTCAACTGGGAAAAAAATTCTGTGCATGTAGGAGCCTCGCCTCCGCCCTCGAGGGGAGTAAATTTTCATGATGGGTATCTTTCAAAAGAGCTCGCCAATACCTTTAAAACGAGTGGTTGAACCATCGATCTGCGATAATTTAAAACAAAGTTATCGATTTTTTTCCATTTTTAACATTTTTTTTTAATGTGATTTTGAAAACAAATTTAACTTTTTTTTGGATATTTAGTGTTATACTACTCTTAGAATAACTTAAAAACGAATAATTAATATAAGTTTGTTGCTGGAAAAGTTTGATCAAGATTAATAAGTTTCAATGAATGTTGCATGTGAAAATTGTCTGTATAATTTTAAGTAAATTTGAATTTTAATAACAGAATTAAATTTTATATAAATGTAGGTGCATTAATGAAACGGGGGGGTTGAGGGGGGGCGGTAGCCCCCTTCACAGAGAGCTAATTATCATATAAAACTCTTCCGAAGCCTAATTTAAATTGTTTAACATAGGTTTACATAACAGTACTCGTTATCTTACTTCTTAATCTCCAACCTGTATTTATAGTATTACATTTAAAGGTAAGAGAAAGTCGTGTGAGTAATATACCAGATTATTTATTATGTTTCAAGAACAAATGTGTACATTGATTTGAATAAAGATTTTAAAAGCTATATAAATAAAGGTAACAGTCCGCGTTTATTGTCTCTGCACTTTAGAGCACAGGCGACAAAACTTGCCAGAGGGGTAGCTTGGATCGACCATGGGTACACATCATCGAGAGTTATTTTTATCTTTGAATTTTAATTTTTGAATTATTATTATTGTTATTTAGGTTCTATCCATTGACTCTTTTGTTTCGTTTTGTTAAATTTATTCTACCATCTGCGTCCCTTAGCAACGGTTATTTTTCATTTATTTAATTAATTCCTTTGAAGTAGGAAGTCTTTTTTCTTTTTCTTTATTACATTTATCAAAACTAAATGGTAATATAGGAGGTAGGAACAAACTTATTTCATCTTAAATTTAACTAAAATGTATAGGACGGAAGTTTGCACTGTTAAAAAAAAAGTTCATTGTATCATCCAAACAAAGGTGAAAATTTGATAGACTTAACTACAATCAACAGTTTAAGAAAGTTAGTGCTCTATGTTGCACCATTTTAGGAGTGCTTTTTGAAATCAGTGTATGTATAATTTTTATAGTACAACTAATTATACACCGAGAAAAAATTCTGTAACTAAAATCTAGAATCTGAATTGTAGCTCTAGAAAAAAATAGTTCCATGTCATCTTTATAAATTCCAGTCCCCTTTGAAAGCGAGTTCTAGATACCTCTATTAGAATTCTAGAGCGTTTGCCTATATACTCGAGAGCAAAGTTATTTAAAAATCTCTGCAAATAGATGAGAATACGAGAGGCAGGTTTCAGCAACTATAATCTAGGTTTATGGCCCAATTTCAGAAAATCAAGAGAGAATTTCTCGCATTACAAAGGATTCAGAATATTGTTTCACCATCTAGAAATGTGTAGACTAGAAATTCTCGATTATTTCGTCTATTCAGCTTATTGGCGTGCCTTATGCGCATAGCTTGGAAATATACAAGGTGTTTATAAAGTCCCGAACCCATTTTGATGTTTAATAAGTCATAAAATAATGAAGATATAAACAAACTTATGGCATTTATTGATGGAATAACTCATATATTTTCTTTTCAGGTTTGAATATCTTTACTTTTGTAAATATCGTCTGCGCGTGTGGTTAATTTCAGATAATTTCATTTTCCAGTCTAAATATCTGTACTTTTCTAAATATCGTCTGCTTATTAATTGCATTTTTCTCTCTTTTGTTTTTGGCAACTATTGCAATGTTATGTTTACTTTTGATGTGTTTGTTCTATGTAGTACTTTTGTATGTGATGTTTTATTCGAGCGGATATTAAGGAGAATGCATACACCACAAGATAAAGCACAGATTTTATGGTGGTACATAGAAACGAACTCGATAGTGCAAGCACAGAGAAATTGCAGAAGAATTTGCCAAAAAGATCCTCCATCCAAAAGCAGCATCTTCCGGTGGAAAAATAATTTTCTAGAAACTGGAAGTATCGCAGATAAGATACGTTCCGGACGTCCCTGCACAAGTGATTTTGATGTTGACCGTGTCAGAGAGACATTTTTACACAATCCTAGAAGATCTGTGAGATCAGCGGCAAGAGAATTGGATATGCCAATTTCGACGGTGTACAAGGTTATTAAGAAAAAATTAAGACTGCATGCATACAAAGTTCAAATTGTTCAAGTTTTGGAACCGGACGATAGGCCTAGGAGGATGGCCTTTGCAACAGATATGATAAGCAGGATAGAAGATGATGCTGATTTTCTGAAGCGCATAATGTTCTCCGACGAAGCATCCTTTCATGTTTCTGGCATTGTTAATCGCCATAATGTGCGCATATGGGGATCTGAAAACCCCTATGAATACCGTGAGGCACAAAGGAATTCCACAAAGGTTAATGTGTGGTGTGGACTAATGCGCGACCGAGTCATTGGGCCTTTCTTTTTTACAGAAAAAAAATATATATATCAACCAGATTTAAGCCATAGATAGCTCAGATTTTTCCCCAAATGAAGGCAATTTTTGAAAAAAATTCCCCAAATAACAATAAAGCTATTGAAAGTTCCTAGTCGTAGGGATAAATCATTACGTTGCCAACATTGACAGAAAGTTGAAGAACTCCCCAGGTTTGTCCCCACAAATTTTAGAATTCCCCGAAAAAAGTTCCCACAAACATTTGGTCCCCAAAATTGTCCCCAGAAGCCTCAAAAATCCCCAAGATGGGGACAAAATCCCCAATCTGGCATCACTGATCTCTATGCAATTCTGAATCCTTATAAAGTGCCCTATTTCCCCTTAAAGACTGGCCAATGAACTCAGGAACACAATGTATATTTAGAAGAATGTAAAAAAAAAAAAAAAAAAAAAAAATTCAAATTCTTAGCACAAAAGTAAAATTGATTATTTATATCACCTCATTAAAGAAATGTTTTCGGGAAAATGGAATTATTGTCAATCTTCAAATAGTTCACTATAAGTTCATTTGTTTGAAAATGGCTTACAGAAATATCTCATTCATTTCTAAATACACAAGAAATATTACATTAGTTATATTTTCTGTTGTTGTCGTATTGTATTTTCTTATTGTTTGTTTCTTTGATATTTTAAATTATTTTACTCTTCATTTATCTCCAGGAAAATAAATGGATTCATTTAAGGTCTTGTAGTTTGTAGCAGAAAATAGTGCCTCTAAAAACATCCTTCTATTATATTCATAAGAATTTATCCACTTTGTAAAAATTTATTTTTCTTTGTAACTAAAAATTAAACAAAAATAATAAATTACGCCAACATGTTGTCCATGGTTTAATCTATTCATAAAATTCATATTTACAATCGAAAGAATATAGATTTCAAAATTTACTGTTAAAAGTGGGGGAAAAAAAAAAAAAAAATACCTGCGAAACTTGACAAATAAGATTTGTGAAAAGGAAATTACATTCTAGATTTAATACTAACAGAAAATTTATTATTTATATCATTTTTTGTGGAAAATCCTCGCAGTAAATATTGTTCTTGTCAATTTTTAATTTTCAACCGCAAAAATGTAGCTGTTTTAGAAAGGCTTACGGAAAAGCCTTAACTTGATCCGCTTTGTTCAATATTAAACATACGGGAAAAATTACTTTCCTTGCATTTTCAGTTATCGACTTACTATATCTTTCAGCTGTTTAGATCACGTCTCTCGAATTTATATATTTATTCATTTTATTGTTAAATTTTACAAAAGTAATAAATGGATTAGTTTAAATTTGTCCTTTTAAATTTTTTAATAAAAAAAAAAAAAAAAAAAATGCTTTAATTTAAAAGTATCAACATACAAAATGAATAAAGATACTCGCAAGTTTTTATAAAATGATAATTTCTATCCCTTAAAAAAAAAAGGGGGGGGGGAGAAGAAGAAGAAGAAAAGAAAAGTCTAACTCTTTTTTAATTACTAAAGAAGAAAGATTAAACAAATTTGTACGATATTTGATTAAAAAATTTTGGTTTCGAAAATATTCTATGAGTGTCTTAATTTCGTTTAAATCATCATCGACGTCAAAAATTTTTAATTCACTGTTGATGTAGATTACTTATACATATATTTAGTTGTTGTTGTTGTTTTTAATGCCACTCAGATATTCCGAGCCCCAGTAATGGAACTACCCGGATTTAAGGCGACAGGGGAGCGCCTTCCGTTTTCAGAGGAGTGCACTGAGGGAGGAAGAACGACTCAGCTCCAGAAACTGGCAAAAATTTTTTAAATAATAATTTTAATAAATTATTTTTATTGAGTGAATTTGTAAAGGAAAGAAGAAAGCCATGTGGTGGCCACAACACACTAGTTATTTGTTGTTAGTGGATATGATTTACTAAAAATATTTTACCATTTCCAGGAAAGCTGTTCGGTAATTGAAATAAATTCCTCATAGAGTTTTGGTAAATAATGTATGTTTTAAGCTAAATATTCGTCGATTGTTTTTTGTATATTTACACGTTTTGAGGCTTCCTGATTACCGTAGTCAAGTTTTATAACGTTTGATCTTTGTCTGTGTGACTCTTGGAGTGACTTAAAAATGAATAATTTAGGAGATCGAAATGTTGTATTTTGAAGTTAATATAAGTTTGTTGCTGGAAAAGTTTGATCAAGATTGACAAGTTTCAAGGAATATTGCGTGTGGAAATTGTCTGTATAATTTTACTAAACTTTTAATTTTAATAACAGAATTAAATTCTATATAAATGTAGGTGCATTAATGAAACGGGGGGTTCAGGGGGGCGGTAGCCCCCGTCACACAGAACTAATTATCATATAAAACACTTCCGAAGTCTAATTTGAATTGTTTAACATAGGTTTACATGACAGTACTCGTTATCTTACCTCTTAATCTCCAACCTGTATTTATAGTATTAAATTTAAGGTAAGAGAAAGTCGTGTGAGTGACACCCCAGATTATTAAGTAAACAATTAGCACAAATCTGATTTCTTAGATCTCTACATTTACTATTACATGGAATATGCCTGAAGAGAAAGTTAATAAATGTTAATTATTTTGAAGAAAATCTGAATAAATTAATCTGAAGGAAATTTGTGAAATAATATTTTGTAGCTATTTTTTATAAATAATTTACTAAAAATTATTAATTGAAAGGCTCAAAAAATTAAAGTCTCATTAAATTGCAATAAATCATTTTTTTTTTTTTTTTTTTTTTATTAAATAGCATGATTTAATAGGACAAGAATTTTAATATTTTAACTCGCAAATTTCTATTTTGCATCTTCGAGAACTGTCGGAAAATTAATGACATTAACTCCAAAATAAAAGCGCTATTTGTTTAGCAGCAATTAGTGCTTAGAACGTGGCAATACATGTCACCGAGGGAGGCATAATGTCCATTATCCCTTTGGAGTAATAACCATTAGAGAGGAGAGAAAAACAATATTGTTGATAAAATGCAGAAAGGAATCACAGATTTCTTCCTAAGGGAAAAAAAATATATATATATAAATATAATTTAATCAATTTAGCCGTTCAGTTGTCTAGTGATCCAAAATAATTGAAAATAATTTCATTTCTTTTCATTACTCATATCTCTTTTATAGTAATGAAGTTATTATATCTTTTATTCTGGATAATTTAGATTTAATGTTTAAAATTTAAAAGATATTGGGGATATTATATACAGTACCCGCCGCTTTATAAAATCAGCCACTTAATCTGATCAAATCGTTGGGTCCGGAATCAAATCAATATAAACCGCCGCATAATAAAATCAGCATCGCCGGTTAATAAACTCAAAAGAAAATCTCTTCTACAGTAAAAATGGTCATGCATCTAAACAACAAATTATATTTTCTCACCGGATTTTTGAAAAGAAAAAGAAAAAAGAGAAACAAAACGAAACAAGCCATCACGTTATTACTCTTTGTCGAAAATTTTACGTTTAAAAATATACATATATATATATGGAAAGAAAAAAAAGAAAAACACGCCAGGTGTAGTAGTTATGAATTCAAGTGATGAATTCTTCAAATGATTGGCCAGTAAGTATTTTTTTTTCTGCCTTTAAATACTCAAATAGAATTTCTAGTTCTTATTTTGAAACAGCTGCAAGATATGCAAGCGGATAGTTTTTATTTTGAAGGTAAAGCGTAAAATTTTGGTAAAGTATGATGATTTTCTTCAAATGTATAGTCAAAGGAAGGCGACATCGAAGTTTGAAATTTCTCAGTTTGCTTCATAAAAACATAAGAATGAAGATGATATTAGTGCCTAAATTGTACCAAATATAAAAGTGAACCGCAAGCGAAAGTGAATAAGGAAAGCAGAAGTCATCAACGCAGTACTTCAAGATAGGTACAAAAATGCCAGTTCAAAGAAAATTTCCATCGTTTTTATAATTTTGTCCTTAAAAGCTGAAAATTTTATATTAATGATAAGCAGCAAAAACTCCATTCTTACGGATGGCTAGTTGATAAATGAAAGAGCGAAGAAGAATTTCTTTCCATATTTATGCAATGAATACTTTATTGAATTTGGGAAAGTTCGCCGGATATAAAAATCAGCTGCTTAATAAAATCATTTTGATGAAAACGAACGTGATTTTATAAAGCGGCGGCTACTGTATTTAATTAGGATACCAGGATTACAATTCAATTTATTCAGTCAGTAACACAGATAATTCACTGAAAATCAACCGAGCAGCTGAAATTTTATTAATAACTATATTGATGATGAGGATATTATAGATCTACTTTGCTTTTAATGAAATACAGTAACTTCACAAAAAAAGTGTTAAAAGTTGCTACCATTTGCATTCAGACAACGCCGTGCTATACATTTTGTATATTTTGATATTACATACGGCGTCACTAATAAAATAATAATATATTGGGCTCTTTCAGTACTTTTTTATAACATTACCAAGTATGAAGCAATGTTTTAAAAATAATGATATTGGCTACGGTAACCATATTAGAGCACCTTTGTAATAAACTGGAGTTATAATATAATAAATGGCGTTTCTTATAATTAGCCAATTTTGAGGTGTTTTTCCTATTAATTGAAAAAGTTAAAAAAAAAAAAAAAAAAAGTAGTGATTATGATAAATAATTTCCTTGCTGCAGTTTATAGAAACATAGTAAATGATTTAAAATGTGAACTGTCCACAAATTTCGAGAACATATTGTCACCATGCTATAGTATCATATCATCCCATAAAATATCGTATACTCGTCACGAAATTTTTAAATATTAATTTTAGAAAATTTAATATTATAGTTGTTTTGTTATTGTTTTTGTATAATACATTAGCGTTCTCACTGTAAAAAATATGTCCTATTTGCTGCCAGAAATTCTCTGTAATTTGAGAAAATACGCGTAATTTACGAAAAAATTACGTTGTCAGAACGTATTTTCTCAAAATACAGAGAATTTCTAGCAGCAAATAGGACATGTTTTTTACAGTGTATGTTGTAGTCTAAAGCAACATCAAAACAATTCTAAAATTTTATTTTCTAAAACTGATTACTTAAATTTTGTGGCATCATTTCATGGTGTAATCGTCACTGTAAAAAATCTGTCCTATTTGTAGCCAGAAATTCTCTGTAATTTGAGAAAATACGTTCTGACAACGTAATTTTTTTCGTAAATTACTCGTATTTTCGCAAATAAGAGAGAATTTCTGGCATCAGATAGGACATATTTCTTATAGTGTAGTACCTCCAATATAAAGTTAGTATCTTATATAACACAAAGTGACTTCTGTAAAGGAATTGTGATCCCGAGTTTCGGTAAAAACTATTTTTTTGGAATGCGTTGTTTCTCTTCAGATCTTTATTGAATTTGAATTAATCGATATAGACACAGACTTCTTTTTACTTTCTCTTACCCATAAGGTACAGAAAGTATTGTTTTTGGGTCAAATTTTCGAACGCGAGATTTTGTTATATTTACACGTTCTGAGGTGCCCTGAGTACAAAATCATGTTTTTAGCAAATGGTCTGTGTGTATGTCTGTGAGTCTGTGTGTCTGTGAGTCTGTGTGTCTGTGTGTCTGTGTGTGTGTCTGTGTGTATGTCTGTCTGTTATCAGCATATCTCAAAAACAAATTATGGCAGAAAGTTCAAACTTGGTATTCTAAATGCGAAGCAGGTCGTTTCGACGCCGACGGTTCGACGCCAACGGTTCGACGCCAACGTTTCGACGCGGGGTCAGTTCGACGCCACATTTTTTTTTTTCGTATTTTTATTTATTTTTAGAATAAATATGCAATATGCCTGATATAATATATATATTTTATATATTATATATATGAAGCGTGATTCAAATAAATAAGTAATATGACTGATTTTTATTTGTTGAATAAGCGATTGTTTGCATGCATATTTGAAATAAATATATGTGTAAAAGTGTTCTAGATTTTTTTTTTTTTTTTTTTTTTTTTTTGTGTGTGTGTGTGTGTCCCAGATTAGTGAGAAACTCCTACGCCAACTTCAAGGCCCCGGGACATGAAGGAGGTTTATTTATTTATTTATTTATTTCACAAAACAGCATCAAAAAGGCAAAATACAGAAATGGTAAATAAACATATGGTTACAAAGAAGTTATACTGCAGACAAATATAATTACAGATAAATAAAATTACACATAAATAAGATTACAGATAAATAAGGTTACACATAAATAAGATTACAACCCAGAACTGTTATTATACTAATCCATTACAAAATTATGCGCCACAGCTTTCAGGTATTCCATTATTTCTCGATTTTCAAAATCTTCAACTATTACTTTATTTCTCATATCAACTCGCAGATACTTATTCCACTTGTGCGGCGGTTCATCTCCACTTACAAATTGTTCATAACATTGATTAATTGTTTTTTGAACACGTCTGAGACCATCTATTAATATCCATAATGTGGGGTGTGAAACACCAAATTCGGCCTGCAGACGCCTGTGCGCTGCTTCCGCGAAATTATTGGTGCGTCCTTCGTTATTTAAGGTTCTAGCATAACATTACCACATTTCTGGTTTAAAAGTAGGACGACGGCGACGATTATTTCTCTGAATCTTTCCAACGTAATAATCTTCAAAGTAATCTAAAATTGGGGTTAACTGATTAGGTAAATTCTCAGTCAAAACTTCTAATGCATTTTCAAGTTCTTCGATCGGCACAAAACTTAACGCAGGAATCATAAGTGCATAGAGAGCAAAATCAGCATCGGTATTTGAATCACGCTTCATATATATAACATATAAAATATATATATTATATCAGGCATATCGCATTTATTTGAATGATGATGCAAACTTATTCTAAAAATAAATAAAAATACGAAAAAAAAGTATGGCGTCGAACTGACCCCGCGTCGAAACGACCTGGTGTCGAACTGCCCCCGCGTCGAAACGTTGGCGTCGAACTGTTGGCGTCGAAACGTTGGCGTCGAACTGACCTGTACCGTTCTAAATGTGTATCATCATATATGGATGCTACAGTAAGCTTTTCGTTCAGATCAAGCAAATGGTTCGTGTACAGGGACAATCAAGAGAATTCTAATACATTACGTCTATGGGGGAAATTACAGGTAAGTAGAGTTTAACGTCTATAGACTGCACTAAACCAAATGAAGCGAATATATATATATATATATATATATTGGAATAGAGATAGTCAACTGGGAAAAAAAATTGTGTATGTAGGAGCCTCGCCTCCACCCCTGGGGGGAAGTCCTCCCTCGAGGGGAGTAAATTTTCACGATGGGTATCTTTCAAAAGAGATCGCCAATACCTTTAAAACGAATGGTTGAACAATCGATCTGCGATAATTTAAAACAAAATTATCGGTTTTTTTTTTTTACTTTTAAAGAAAAAAAAACTTTTTTTGAGATTAAAATGGACTTTTTTCGGATATTTAGTGTTATACTACTTCTTTTATATGGAAATCGTCTGCATTATCATAAAACATAATTTTTTTAAATAATAATTTTAATAAATTATTTTTTAAAAACAGAATTATTTTTTAATAACCGAATTAAATTTTCTATAAATTTAAGTGCATTAATGAAACGGGGGCACAGAATTAATTATCGTATAAGACTCTTCCGAAGTCTAATTTGAATTGCTTAACATAGGTTTACATAACATCGTTATCTTACCTCTTAATCTCGAACCTGTATTTATACTATTAAATTTCAGGGTAAGAGAAAGTCGTATGAGTGACACACCAGATTATTTACTTTCTCTTACCCATAAGGTAGAGAAAGTATTGTTTTTGGGTCAAATTTTCGAACGCGAGATTTTGTTATATTTACACGTTCTGAGGTCCCCTGAGTACGAAAATCATGTTTTTAGGAAATGGTCTGTGTGTATGTCTGTGTGTCTGTGCGTCTGTGTGTCTGTGTGTCTGTGTGTGTGTCTGTGAGTCTGTGTGTCTGTGTGTGTGTCTGTGTGTGTGTCTGTCTGTTATCAGCATATCTCAAAAACAAATTATGGCAGAAAGTTCAAACTTGGTATTCTAAATGTGTATCATCATATACGGATGCTACAGTAAGCTTTTCGATCAGATCAAGCAAATGGTTCGTGTACAGGGACAATCAAGAGAATTCTAATACATTACGTCTATGGGGGAAATTACAGGTAAGTAGAGTTTAACGTCTATAGACTGCACTAAACCAAATGAAACGAATATATATATTTTGTAATAGAGATAGTCAACTGGGAAAATTTTTTTGTGTATGTAGGAGCCTCGCCTCCCCCCCCCCTAGGGGGAAGTCTCCCCTCGAGGGGAGTAAATTTTCATGATGGGTATCTTTCAAAAGAGCTCGCCAATACCTTTAAAACGAATGGTTGAACCATCGATCTGCGATAATTTAAAACAAAGTTATCGATTTTTTTTACTTTTAACGAAAAAAAAAAACAGAAAAAAAAATCGTATTTTTTGAAGTGAAAACGTCTTTAGGCGCGTTGAGCACTTTTGGGTGAACAAAAATCGTTGAACTCCCATCATCGTCAGCTAACGCTTTCCATTTGAAGTGAAAACTTTTGGCTTAACAAAAATCATTGAATTCGCGTCATCGTCAGCAAACGTTTTCCATCCTTGTATGATACAAATAATGTATCATACAATTAACTTGCTAATGTGAAGTGTTAATAATTATATACTGTATATTGTTTCAAAATCTGGAGCGGCTCTACACGACTTTTCTCATCTACGGGCACTGTCTCTATTGCAGTTAGACCTCACAAAACCGTGAGAAAGCCCAAAGCTGCAATTTTTCTCACGTTTTTACAATCTGGTGCGGCTCTACACAACTTTTCTCATCTCCGGACACTGTTCTCTTAAAGATTGCAGCCGGAAACGTTGCAGTTAGACCTCAGAAAACCGTGAGAAAGGCCAAAGCCGCAATTTTTCTCACGTTTTTGCAATCTGGTGCGGCTCTACAGGACTTCTCTCATCTCCGGACACTGTCTCTATTGCAGTTAGACCTCACAAAACAGTGAGAAAGGCCAAAGCCGCCATTTTTTTTCACGTTTTTACAATCGGGTGCGGCTCTACACGACTTCACTCATCTCCGGACACTGTCTCTTAAAGATTGCAGCCGGAAACGTTGCAGTTAGACCTCACAGAACCGTGATAAAGGCCAAAGCCTCATTTTTTGTCAAGTTTTTACAATCTGGTGCGGCTCTACACGACTTCTCTCATCTCCGGACACTGTCTCTATTGCAATTAGACCTCACAAAACAGTGAGAAAGGCCAAAGCCGCCATTTTTCTCACGTTTTTACAATCTGGTGTGCGGCTTTACACGACTACTCTCATCTCCGGCCACAGTCTCTTAAAGATTGCAGCCGGAAACGTTGCAGTTAGACCTCACAAAACCGTGAGAAAGGCCAAAGCCGCCATTTTTCTCACGTTTTTACAATCTGGTGCAGCTCTACACGAATTCCCTCATCTCCGGACACTGTCTCTATTGCAGTTAGACCTCACAAAACCGTGAGAAAGGCCAAAGCCGCCATTTTTCTCACGTTTTTACAATCTGGTGCGGCTCTACACGACTTCTCTCATCTCCGGACACTGTCTCTATTGCAGTTAGTTCATTAAATAAAATTGTAATATAATTTTTGTAGTAGTAGTTTATATTAATGAATAAAAAAACACTTCATTTAAAAGTATTTCCTACACAATAAAATATTTCCTGACGATTCAAGAATATACACGTAATAACGTGAACAAATACACACGTAATTGTTCACGTTTTTACTTCTGTCGGCACTCCCGAAGTGCAACTGCTTTTTTTTTTTTTTTTTTTTTTTTTTTTATATTGAGAATAAAATGCACTTTTTTGGATATTTAGTGTTATACTACTTCTCTAATATGGAAATCGTCTGCATTATCATAAAAGATATTTTTATTAATTAATAATTTTAAGAAATTATTTTTTAAAAACAGAATTATTTTTTAATAACCGAATTAAGTTTTATATAAATCTAGGTGCATTAATGAAACGGGGGGTTGAGGGGGGCGGTAGCCTCCCTCACACAGAATTAATTATCATATAAAACTCTTCCGAAGCCTAATTTGAATTGTTTAACATAGGTTTACATGACATCGTTATCTTACCTCTTATTCTCCAACCTGTATTTATAGTATTAAATTTCAGGGTAAGAGAAAGTCGTGTGAGTGACACACCAGATTATTAAAAGTAAAATTTTACAACGGAATATGGTTCTGTCCAGTTTCATTAATAATACTTTAAAACTGACCCGATTATGACCATTTCTTCTTGGGTGGGGGGGGGGGGATGTGATGTTTTATAGGAATTATAAAATAGCTCATTTAGAAACTGACTAACCGATAAACGGATATCAAATCGATTTTTGGATTTTCGAATTTCTTAAACCTCAAAAAGTGTAAAATCCCCAAAATCTACAGTTCAAAAGTATCCAAATACCAATGTTCCTCGAAATTATGGTGTGACGAAGAAGTAAAAAAGATATATGATCACGTTTCATTTTTTATTAGATTGTTTCCAACAGAGTGCAGATTAGTGCCTATGTGTTTAATACGTTGGCTTAGTTTTTTTTTTTTTACTTGCTTCTGAACAAGATTTTAATTGTATATACTCTCTCTCTCTCTTTTTAATTCAGCAGATTACACAGGTCTACGTCTAAAATTTTGATTTGATAGTTTTTGCTGATTTTTACGTTTTTTGGTGTGCTAAAATCGAAAGTGAAGCCAGTTTTTCACTATCACGTATAGATTTTTTGTCAATACAGGATGAAAACCGACATAATTTCTTCAATTTCGGTAGTTTCTATAAGTATATATAGAGATATCTATAGAATATCTATAAGTATATATATTTCTATAAGTTTCTATAAGTATTCTAATAGTATTTATTGAAATTTTATTTTTCCGACTGAGTGAAAATAATGCCTGGACCGGGAGTCTAACCCTGGATCTTTGACTTACAAGGTCAAGGCTCTACCAATTGAGCTATCCAGGCCGACACCCCGGTCAGCATTACTCACTCAGACAACCTTTAGGCAGAAACATCTCTGGTCTATCATGTAGATAGCTCAACAGAAATAAGCCGCAGGAAATGGAAAACACCATTAGATAATGGGAGAAAGAAATACAATTTTTTTTTATTAAAATCACACAATCAACTGTGGAAGAAAATCATATTTATTTTCACTCAGTCGGAAAAATAAAATTTCAATAAATATGATTTTCTTCCACAGGTGATTGTGTGATTTTAATAAAAAAATTGTATTTCTTTCTCCCATTATCTAATGGTGTTTTCCATTTCCTGCGGCTTACGGTTGAGCTATCTACATGATAGACCAGAGATGTTTCTGCCTAAAGGTTGTCTGAGTGAGTAATGCTGACCGGGGTGTCGGCCTGGATAGCTCAATTGGTAGAGCCTTGACCTTGTAAGTCAAAGATCCAGGGTTAGACTCCCGGTCCAGGCATTATTTTCACTCAGTCGGAAAAATAAAATTTCAATAAATATGATTTTCTTCCACAGTTGATTGTGTGATTTTAATAAAAAAATTCTAATAGTATGATTCCATGATTGATTACATTTAATCATAGAAGCATACTATGAAAGTTACCGAATAATTATATTAATGGAAGAATCAAGAAATAAATTATGCGTCGGTGGACACCCTGTATTCACGAAATTCTATATAAGATAGAGAAAAACTGAATTAATTTTCGATTTCAGCACACCAAAAAACATATGTATATCAGTTAAAATTATCAAATAAAATTTTGGCAAAATTATTTTTGTATACGTGTGTTATTGGAACATACTTTTAAATAATATAGTTTAGAACAGGGGTGGCCAACCCGCGGCCCTCCGCGTAGTTTCTTGCGGCCCGCGAGGTGACTAACGATATTTAAAGTTTGACAACTTTGGTTAACGGATCAAAAATTAATAATTACGTTCTGAATTTTCGAAATGGAAATACCTTTTAACGATTATGATAGCTAAAGAACTGTTGTAATGGAATATTATTAGATCCATTATTCATTCTTTTTATTATAGTTTTAATGTACATAATCATAAATTTTTCCCGATTCTATTCTTAATTTATGAATGAAAATAATTTAAATTAATGTATTCTGCTAAGAATTTTCACCCTGCCCTTCCCCATAAAAAGTATATACATACATGAATCGTATTCTCACAAATATATATGCACAAATGCATATGTACAGTCATATAATAATAATAGTAATAATTTCATTCCCCGGAAATTATCGTAGAAACCAGCAGCTGATGCCTAATGATTGGTAATAACATCTAATTTTTAATTCAATTGCTAAATTTTGTTTAGGGTGTCATCTACTTATTAAAACTTGCACAAACATTTTTTTTTTTTTTTTTTTTTTTTTTTCGAATAGTAACATCTATTTTTGACTACATATTCGAATTTCGGAAGTCAAGGCGGTTTGGAAAAAGGTATAGTTTATATTCTTTATATCAAGTTTTCATAGAGTTACAAGCAAAAATTAATCAGGGGTAAATCTCTATATTTAAAAAAATTAAGGTATCACAAAGAAAATTATTATATCTATTCAGATAATAATAGGAAAAGAAGTATAACAATTTTAAATATAAACTAAAGTAAAGTAATGCTAATTAAGAAATGATGTGTACGTCTAAACTTACATGAATAACTATTTTAAATCATGTGCAAGCAAAGTAATATATGACACAGATGATAACACGTGACAGCCCTCTAAGAGTAATAAAAATTGAAATATCACTATAATTCGAAAAATAATGATAGGAATGAACTGTAAATTTAGAAACCCATATTTTTGATGTTGCCCATTGCTATTCGTGCAAAAGTTAATGTAGGTCATAAGTCATAACCATAACACATAATTTTTTGAAATATGAAATTATTAATAATTTTCTTAATTCAAAAAATGTTTTTTAATCAAAAATATGCATGGGATATATTTGAGTTACTTCACTCTAACGTAAAAAAAAAAAAAAAAAAAAAAAAAGAAATTTCAATATTAATTTTTTGGGAAGACATGAATTAATGTTTATTACATTCATTTAACATTAGCATCTCCATAATTTAACAAATTATGTGAAAAATTGAGAGAAACAGATAAACTATACCATTTTCTGGGCTAATTTGATCCAAATAATCCAAAAATCTTGTCTAAATTACTTTGAAAAAAATGAAATTCATGCCAATTTTAATATGCAGACACCCCCTTAAGCAAAATCTAACTAAACCGTTCTAAACTATACCTTATTTCTAATCGATTGGCACTAACCGCATGTCTCTACACTAATTTACGGCGAAAGTCGGGAAAGAAGGGAGGGGGGGGGGGCTTATTTTATGACTGTACATACGGTGCGGCCCCAATGAATAAAATAGATTTCCAATGCGGCCCACCAAGTGTTTTGGGTTGGACAGGCCTGGTTTAGAAAAACTATGTCCAATAAAATTTACTCTCTCTTTTATTTAGTATATTTCTCATTCAAAGAGAAATTCAAATTAATAACAATAATTCGAAAAACTATTTTCTAAAAATAAATATCGAGAACATACTTTCATTTCAGTGAATACTAAACTGAAAAGCACATGTGGTGTCAGTGACGCTTTAAAGCTTTCAAATATATTGACTAAAGTTAATGTCAAAATTAGACAATTAGGTCGGCAGTATATACACAGCTGACAAAATTTTTAGCGATAGTTTTCCGTCATAAACCAGGATAATTAATTTTATGGTTTCGAGAAAATTCCACTATTATCCCTTTAGCTGCAAAATAATTTGAATAAATATATTTATCACTCCCACTGAAAACTAACAAAGCTCGTATTAAATTTATCTTGCAAATTAATTATCTATAGTAAAAGTTTTTAACATTTTCAGAATAAATTTTTCATATCACTTAATGAAAAAGAAAAAGATTTAAAACCATTAAATATTTATTAAATATTATAACGAATACAAAATATTCAAAATCCTTTCTAAAAAAATATTAGTTTTTTTTTTTTTTTTTTTCTTGTTTGTGTGTGCATATTAGTGTATTATATTGATTTGAATAAAACGATTAACATTATCAAAAGTTTAGCTAATTTTCCTCTTTTGTATAAAAAACAAAGAAAGTTCTGAGTAAAAAAAGTTTTTCTTTCTTTCTTTCGTCAGGTGATTATTATCGTGAATTGTAAACTTTCAACAATATGATATTTCTTCTGTCTTTCTCTCTGCCAGCGCTCTATCACTCGTAAATCACTTAAATGCTTCAAATTTTTTGCATATATTCTTGGTATTTATATAGCCTATTTCGTACAGAATGTTACATATATGAGACTAGTGGGATTACGCACAAAAAAGTCTAATACATTGATAGACTATGGACGTGATTTTTAAAAAGAGATATTAACATCTTTAAATTACACTAAACAAAATTAACACGTTAGCGCCCAGTGTCCTCATTTGAGGACAGCTAATAAAATGGAACGCATATTTTTTGTGGTTTCTTGGAATAATTTCTGCTTTTTAGTGACAGTTTATAGCGACACTCTAAGTGATCTCTGAAAGTTTTATGTGCCTACTATTAATTACTATTTCATAATTTGGATAGTCATTTTATGATTTTTCATTTGATGCTCATATATTTGATTTTTACGCAGGTATACTAACTTAAGTCAAGTTGAATTATAATATATATTATAATACTTTACTTTCGAGATGTTTGTCAACATATAATAGGAAATTAATCTGTTATCTTAAAGTTTTTCTATCTCGAAGTTTTCTCGCTAGAACACTGAACGTCAATAAATGAGGATTGGCTTTAAATTTAAAACTATCAGAAGAATTGCTTAAGTCTATATATTTTACTGTCAGTTTTCTATATTAATTTAGAAGTGAAATAATCGACTAATAATATTT
The DNA here is from genome assembly GCA_963930645.1 of Salticus scenicus. NCBI lineage: Eukaryota > Metazoa > Arthropoda > Arachnida > Araneae > Salticidae > Salticus > Salticus scenicus. The sequence continues at coordinate 18,128,924 of OZ005649.1, forward strand.
TGCAAAATTAATTCGGGCATTAACGGGTTAAATTAAACTACGTTTCTTCAGAAGCACAAAAGCTTATTTGTAAGGAAAAGCATTAATATTTTGTATACAGGGCTACACAAAATTCAGATACATTATAGGATATCAATGGAAATACTTAAAAATTCATTTTCTGTTCTATTATGCAATTTTCATTTAATTTACCGAGCTCTATAGAGCTCTTCAGTGTATATACAATATATAGACAATAGGCAATATCTTACTTAAAAGCAGTCGGGTGCATTGTTTTCTTTTTTATGTAATTTGATGAAAGTTAATTTATGCGTATCAGTATTAGAATTTTTACTTTACACTGAGGAAAAAAATGTACCGCCTTTATCTAGAATGAAAAAGTGGTCATTTTCTAAATCCCTAAACTAGAAATATGGATTTCCGAGCTATGCGCATAAGCCACGCTAATAAACTGAATAGACGAAATAATCGAGATTTTCTAGTCTGCACATTTCTAGATGGTGAAACAATATTCTGAACATTTTGTATTGCGAGAAATTCTCGCTTGATTTTCTGGAATTGGATAATAAATCAAGATTATAGTTGCTGAAACCCGCCTCTTGCATTCGCATTTATAGAGATTTTTAAATAACTTTGCCCTCGATAATATAGGCAAACGCTCTAGAATTCTAATAGGAGTTTCTAGAACTCGCTTTGAAAGGGGACAAGACTATATAAGGATGACATAGAACTGTTTTTCCTAGAGCCACAATTTAGATTCTAGATGTCAATTACAGAATTTTTCTCAGTGCAGCCATACAGTTTTAAACACAACTTCTTTCTTTCTTTCTTTCTTCTTCTTCTTCTTCTTCTTCTTCTTTTTTTTTTTTTTTTTTTTTTTTAATTCTTGCTTTTTTGGAAAAAGGCGGGTTTTTTTTAATTTTCGCTTTCTCGAAAACTTACTTATCAGATTAAAGAAAAAAATTAATAATGATAAATCATACTTATATTTTCAACCAATAATCAATGAAAAATGCTTTCATTACGATCTGTGATATGTTCAGTCAGTCAATTAATCAAATATTTATCATCTACTAAATTCTATTATAAGCCTCAAAATAAATAAAATAATACGGAGATCTTATTTATCTAAGTAAATATTTTATGTTAATTGCCTTTCTAATTCATCTTATGTCCTTGTACCAAATTATTATAAAATAGTGCTTAGAAAATATCTTTTATTTCCTATTTATTAACACTTTTTTTTTTTTTTTACATGCTTTTGGAGTTAGTTTTAGATGAAAATCATTATGCATAAATGATTTGTGTTTGCAGTTTTCTTTCTAATCGAAAACAGTTAGATCATATTTTCTTTCATACCCATCTAATGTAAGATGTAAGTTCTATACATACTAAAATTACTTTTAAATCGTCTTTAACTGATTTCTCTCTCTCTCTCTCTCTCTCTCTCTCTCTCTCTCTCTCTCTCTCTCTCTTTTTTTTTTTTTTAAACATATTGAGTTTTAAAGTGTCTGTATCCTGTTAGTGCATATATGTGACCACATGTGTTTTAAAAGGGAAACAATACTTTAAAAAATATTTTAGAATGTATGTAGTTTGAATCTTCACAAAATGATAAAATCACACTTCTCTCTTTTCATATATATATATATATATGTATGCATATATATAATATAAACTAATACACCTCGCGACAAAAAGATAGGTACAAAGGGTTTTTTCTTTGATTTTTCATAAAATAACATTATCTAAATTGTGCTTATCATTTATTATTATCATAAAATAACACTATTCCCGGACTAATTTTTGTTTAAGAATAATTTAGAAAAATTTTAAGACTAAAATTTTTCTAATTTAAGACTACACGCCGCGACAAAAAAATAGGAGCAAAGGTTTTCTTTTTAAATTTTTGAATATGATTATTTTGAATACGAATATTTTGAATATGGTTCAAATATTTAATATGTTTTTGATATGATAATATTTTGTTTTGATAATAAATGATCAGCACAATTTAGGTAACGTTATTTTATGAAAAAGAAAAAAAAAAAACCTTTGTTCCTATCTTTTTGTCGCGGAGTGTAGTCTTAAATTAGAAAAAAATTTGTCTTAAAACTTTTCTAAATTAGTCTTAAAACAAAAATTAGTCCGGGAATAGTGTTATTTTATGATATAAATGATAAGCAGAATTTAGATAATGTTATTTTAAGAAAAATCAAAGAAAAACTCCTTTGTACCTACCTTTTTGTCGCGGGGTGTATTGAAATAGCTGATTTAAAGTATTTGAAAATTTCCCTTGCTTACGTATTAATACAAATAATAACAATAATACTGTCTGGAATTTCGCAGTTTGGATTATAGAAAATTTGTAAATGTTCTTTACAAACAATTCTTAGCACAATTAACGACTTTTTAAAAAAATGTACTAACAAATTTTTTCATTAAAGGGTTACTTCATCTAACGCGGGCGGAAGTCTAAACCCATGTTTTTCTAAGAAGATATTTGTTTTAAAAATTCCTCATTACTTAATGTATTTTTTAAATTATAATTCCACATTTAGAAACTTCACAGCCATTAAGCTTATTCTTGCTTTTTAAAAATTTATTTTTAAAATTTTTAATATAGGATTTTGAAGTTATGAAGAAAAAAAAAAAAGAGAGAGAGAGAGAAAGAAAGAAAGGGGGGGGGGGGGTGCTCTCACTTTTTTTTTTTTTTTTTTTTAATGTAATATTAAAAATTTTTAAAATAATAATAATAATTTTTGAAAAACGGAAAATTAATTCAATGGTTGTGAATTTTCTAAATAAGAAAAAAAAAAAAAAAAAACACGGAATTGAAAAAAGAAAAAAAAAAAGAAAGAAAGAAAGAAAGAAAAGAAAACATTAGGCAATGGCAATTTTGAAATAAAATTTCTCGGTGGGTTTGGCGGCCGTCCACATTAGATGTTCCCATAAAAAAATCTGTGCTATCCATTTCCTGTTTTTTTTTTTCTTTTTGCGGAAACCATGGGATTCCTACTCAAATAGGATGATATCTTCATCTGTCAATTAAGTTGTAAACATGAAGACTACAGGAGTCTATCCGAAAAAAAGAAAAAAGATCATAGGGGTAGAATTTATCTGATGTCTGCATTCTAGCCTGGCTCCTCTTCTATTAACTATCTCAGCGGTAGATTGTTAGAGGGGCTTTGTTGTGGGCGTCTTTAAACTGGACAACACATGACATGGGAAAAGCAATAGCTAATTACAAAAGTATTAGCTACTGTTAGCTATTATTAAGATTACATGTGGTGAGCTATTTACTAAATATGGGGGAATTTAAGCTGATACAGTTATTAAGGTAGCTAGAATTACATAACACCTTTTTATAGTTAATTAATTTATTGACTTCTTCCTAGACAAATAACTTATATTAAATATATTTTAGTTTAGTAATCGTTTGGTAAATAATAATAATAATAAAAAAATATGTACACATTTCTCATGATAACTATTCTATGTGTGAAGAATAAATTAAAAATTTAGCTGCCAAGTGTTTACAGAAATTTTTATAAGCTTTTGTAGCAGTTTTCTATGATTAAATAAGATAAAAATTTCTGTAAAAAAAAAAAAAAAAAAAAAAATAATAATAATAATAATAATAATGATACAAATATCCAAAAATCTTAACACCTGATAGTTATGCTTAAAAGACAAAATCTACGTAAAAAAAATGTTTTTTTTTTTTTTTTTTTTTTTTTAATGTCGGAAAATTATTATTATTATTATTATCGTTATCGTTTTAATATCAAAATTGATTTTTAAAAAACTTTTTAACGTCCTTCTCTAGAATATTGTCATTTATTTAATTTCTAACATATACTCACATATTTATTATTATTATTATTATTAATATTAATATTTATTTATTTATTTATTTATTTACTTTCAATTAAAATCAAATATTCCTTTAAAAGAAATGTATATAGATATATATATATAATTGTTATTAAGTTTTAAGCATTTATTTTTAATAAAACAGGTTACCTACATTATGAGAATATCTGTTATTAATACAAAGTACTGTTAATAATAATAATAATAATTTTAATCTGGAGAATATAATAAAAGTAGAAAGTGGAATTTTTGGAATTTATCTGTTTGTGTATTTGATAAAATTTTGTAATAGTTTAACAAAAATTAGTGTCTGTGAAATTTTTTAAAGGAATTCGTGAGCATCTCTGGGAATGAATAGGATATATAGTATTTAAAATACTTTTGCCTGACAAAGAGTCGTGTTTAATTATTACGGCCTGAAACAATTGTAATATGTTTTTGGAATTTAGGACATTAGGTTACTTTCTTCATATTTCAATGCATGTTCTTTATGCAGATTTTTAAAAAATAACTGTCTTGCATAATTTCCGCGTTTAAATCTGAAATCAAACTTTTCTACCGTTGCGGGAATTAGTATGTATTAATAAAACGCAAACACATACAGAATATATGTTTAGAGCGTCTTACATTAACTTGTTTGGGTTGCTTTCATATAAAAGCATTGATATTTCCAGTAAAAATATTAATAGTGTGCATTTATAAAACTCTAACTACCATTTCATTATCAAAGACAAAGTGGTCTTTTTTAAACTATTATATTTTTAATGCTAACGTGAAAAACTAATGTGCTAACTGTTAAAATTAATAATTGCTATTATTGAAGTAAATAGTAATAATGTAAATGCCACAAAAAAAAAAAAAAAAAAAAAAAAAAAAAATCCGAAATACTTACTCTTTTTTTTTTTTTTTTAAGTTTAATTGTGTATTTTAAATAAGAAGTCAGATTTGAAACACATGAAAATACATTTTTTTTTAAATTAAATGTTGAATGATAATTTATTTAATTATTTAATTTAATGTTAGATCATAATCTCATAATTACATACAGTTATTTATTAAATATATACAATAAATTTAATAACCTTCAGATTCAGATTCTAGCACCAAAATTTTTTTTTCAAAGAGGATGAGCTAAAAATTTGGGGTATTGTGTCACAAAGTTTATTAACAAAATTAGTAATTTAATTAACTCATTTGTGGTTTTTCGGATTATCATATCAGAAAAAAATTAAACTGATGTAACCATATTGCTTTCCTCTTTTTTTTTTTTTTCCCCTAGTAAGAATCAACAGACTAAAATTTTTGAGATGTGTAAGAAAAGACATATTAAAAAGAGTTATTTCTCTTTCTAAGAAGATTTATCTTTGTCCCTTAAAAATAAAATTAACTAAAATCCTCGAAATTTTTCGAAATTAAATAATTTTATATTTCTACTAATAAATTATGAAACAAAATTCCTTTTTAGATACCATAGAACATATTTTTTAGTAAGTAGTAGTAATAGTAGTAATTTAAATGAAATCCACTAAATACGTTCTTAGGTCTATGTTAAAATTACATAATGTTTGTAAAATCATTAAAAAAAGAAAAAAAAAAAAAAAATCCAATCTACTTTTTATTGAAAAATTACAAGAAAAGTTAAAGGACGAAAAAAAGAAAAAATAGAAAAAAGAAAAGAAGGAAAAGGCACTATACTTTGATTATAAAAACCACCACAGAACTGGTGCTTAAAACAAATAAGCACAAAACTTTGAATAAACAAACACCATAAAATGCTAGAACTTGCAGCAATTTTTTCGGGTTGAAAGAAGACACGACCCTTCATCAGGCGAACAAAGTAGGCACGAGTGTTGCAATCAAAGTGGCAACGCCTGAAGAAGGGTCGTGTCTTCTTTCGACCAGAAAGAATTGTTGAGAGTTCTAGCATTTTATGGTCTTTATTCAAATTTTTGTGCTTATTACTGTACTTTGGTTAGCTAATTTTATTTATCGTTTTTCAAAATTACCCATATTTGCCAAAGAAAAGAAATAACTATATTCAGAATGAGCTCAGAATATGAATCTATATCACTGCTTAATTGGTGAAATATTTCATTATATTGAAAAAGGTTTTGTATGGCTGTTGGCAAAATAGGACTTACAAATTCTTGGAATGGCATTTTATTGCAAGAAAGCATTAAATATAATAAGTGATGTAAATCAATACGTTCGTGTTCATTATCAATGTAGTATATTCAAGTAAGTTGGCTTGTAAAATCCTATTAAGTGAACCTCAAAGCTCGTAAAGTGATAATTTATATGATTTTAAATTTTCCTCAATTTTTAATCTTCTTAAATTAAAAAATATTGTACATAAAATCATTATCTTTTTTAACCTCAAAAATTCGGTAATATATATATATTTTTAACATTTTAATTCAAATATGTTTCAGAAAGATAAAATGATTTCATAAATTCATTCATGATGTATATAATAAATCGTGTCTGTAATTTATCGTAAGGGAATAAGTATATTAACGATTAACTAGCGTTCATATCTCTATCATAAAGAAAGAAAAAATTAAACATTTTAAATCTGTACTACATCTTTCTTTCTTTCTTTTCTTTTCTTTTCTTTTTTTTTTTTTTTTTTTTTTTTTTAGATTAAACTTTATTTACACAATATTTTATTTTATTTCATGCTGTTTATTTACTTATGATGAGGAGAAAAAAAATAAATGAGGGAAAAGGATATTAGCTCAAAAATTCGGCTTTTATGCAATTATGCGGCTTTTATGCTTTTATGCAATTATTATTAAAACTTTAATGCAATTATTATTTTACAATGTAATTTATGTAATTCATTTATTATTATTATTATTTATTTATTTATTTTTAATGAAACAGGATTTAGAAATTATGCATTATTATTATTGTTGTTGTTTTTTTAATTTTTCCTGCATCAACACCAATATCTGACTGTCTTTCTTCAAACCAAAGCCGAATGCTGATCCATTACCTAGTTAAAAAAGAGTTTGCTGAAGGTGATTTATTACACACTTCCGCCGTGTTATTACAAGGATGACCACCCAAAAGGGTCTGAAAGTTTGTTGTCGCCGGGTCGATAAAAAACCTATTAACAACACAGACATCTTCTCCACAGGATAGGACAGTAGCTAATCTGTTTACACATCTCCACCTACAACCCAATCAAAATCGTGTACTATTATTAAACGTTTACATATGCGGTTCTTTTTGGTATCAGATACGTTACGTTGATTTCAGTTCCAGTGAATGTTTAAAACGAACACGAGTAAAAAAGTGACTTTTTTGGCCGTGGAATAAATTTTGTTTTGTGAAATACGTTTAAAAATTGCAAAATATGGTTCTTACTTCTTCTAATTCGTGTGGTGCTAAGCAAGTTTGTAGGTATGGATCTTGCTCTCATCCTCAAAATGTTTATAATTTTTCTGCATGTCAACTGCCGGAAAATGCATCAGTGAAGGAGGAAATGAACTTGGATAAGGTATGCACTTACATTTATAAATTTTACTTTGAAAAATTAGAGAGTTTATTAAATTTCCTGAGATTTTGCATAAAACCGGAATTCTATTTTATGTTTATCATTTAGGTATATTTTCAATTTCGAAGTATGAATATGAGTGATTTTTTAAAGTAAATTACACGTTTCCCTTTTACAGTTTTTCTTTTCTTCTTCTTTTTCTTTTTTTTTTTTTTTTTTTGTTACATTCATTCTGATGTCATTGATTGTGGTGAATTCATTCAAACGTTTTTATGCCCTTTCTTATTATAAGTAATTTTATTACTATTATTTTTTTTTTATTAATAAAAAAAATTTATAAAGAAAATTTATTCTTGTAAATCAATTTAGTAACATGATTTTCAATTAATTTAAGGAATAGAAGTATATTTATTTATTTTACTTGAAAGAGGGGGGGGGGGGTAGTTTAAATGATAATGATAATTTTTACCTCAGTGGAATTCCCAGTTTACATTTTTTAGTTATCCGATTTTGATGTTTAAGTGAATTATCAAAATAAGTTAAATAACTTTAATTACATTCAGATTTTCTTAGTACTTGTTTTTTTATAAATATTATTATTATTAATGAAAAAACATTGGGATATAGATAAATGATTTTTGAAATTTTAATGGCATAATGCTGAATTTACATAAACTGAATTAAAGGGTATGAAGGTATATATACTCCTATTTATTTATTATATTTTCAACCAAAAATTAGATGGAATTTTTTAAGTTTTAAAAAAAGTTCTCTATATAAATGAAATTTTGTTTTAACTTTTATTAATTTATGTAATTTAAAGATATAATGAATTTTCTAAATGAACTAATATATTTCCCTTCAATAATTTAAACTGAAATTTATCTTAAAATAAACTATTTTTGTTTAATTCTGTTTCATTAGGTTTCACTTTTTATTTAAATTTTTCTCATTCTCTTCATTATTACTCAAAATGAATCTCTTAACCAAATATGTGGGAAAGAGATAGCTAATTATATGAAATTAATTTTATGATATGGTATTGTAAGAATCTGTAACAAATTATTTAGGAAGTTATTTAAAAATCTGTCATTAAAAATATAATAATAACAAAAATAATAATTTTTTTTTAATAAAATATTGGTTTGTTATAAATAAAATTTATCATTAAAAAGTTTTTTTTTTTTTTTTTTTTTTTTTTTAATTCTTTGTGTATTTATGTATATAAAGCAATAACAATTTTGAAATGTACATTTTATTTTTTCAAAAATGCATATTTTTCAAACATATAAATAACATTTCGTTCTTATTGGCACTCAAGAGTTTTACGAGTCTTTTAAATGTTTATTAAAAAAAAGGGGGGGAGGGGGAGTGGTCACCCTATTTTGTATTGATCTTTTCAACATGATAACATAGCATAATGTTAAGGTATCTGAAAAGTAACATTAAACATCATATTAAAAATATTTGAAGGGAAATCTTTGCAATATTAAGTGCAATATTTACTTTTTAAGTTGTTTCTAAAGAAAAATTTTAGGGCCTGAAATAATGTATATTTATGTTCCTGTACATTTAACGGCCCTCTTCACTTACCGTCGCCGGAAGCCAGAGCCAATGTTATTCTATGGGGAAATTTTCTTTACAAATAACTTATTAATGAATACATCTTTTTGAATTCTGTTTCCACATTCTGAACATTCCCAACTGTTAAATTGACGGAACTTTTTAAAAATATACATTTTTTATTGTTAATATTTTATTTTGAAATTGCAAAATGAAAAATGAAAAAATTTCCCATATTGAAAATTCGTATTTTTTCAGCTTAAAAAAAAAAAAAAAAAAATAATAATAATAATAATAAAATAATTTTTTTTAAAAGTTCCGTCAATTTAACAGCTGCGAATTTTCCGAATGTGAAAACAGAATTTTAAAATATGTATTAGTTAATAAGTTATTTGCAAAGAAAAATTTCCCATAGAATAACATTAGCTTCGGCTTAAGGCGGCGGTGTGTGTCTTATAAAGAAAATTGCACGAAATACCTCGTTTGCAACAGCTAAGGGGTTTAAAACAACGATTAATATTAAATGTAAAATTTCTATTATTATTACGTTAACTTGATTCTATGCAATGCATATATATATATTAATTGTTATTCACAGTATTTTGATTCGAGAAGTGCTTTTACCTATTTTCTTAGACTATAAAAATAATAACTAAATCTTTACGATGAAATTAAAATTATAAATTTTATTATGTTGGAATAACTTTTTATATGAAATATGAAAGTTATTACATTTACAGAAAATTTTCAAACCATTTGATAAATTATTAAAATGAAAAAAACTGAATATTCCTAGGTTTGTTATTATTTTTTATTAGAGGTGATCTCTTCAATGTATATGAATAATTTATTTGTATAGTTAAAATTTTTTTGGTTGTTTTATGAATCAACAAAAACAATATTATTTCTTCATTGGATCTTTTTAATGTATAAAAATAATTTATTTGTATGGTAAAGATTTTTTTTTTGTTGTTGTTGTTGCTTTATGAATCAACAAAAGCAATATTATTTCTTCATTAAATGAACACATATCGTATAGAAACGATTTTTTTTTAGATGTGTTTTCACTAATTCTTTTAATTTTTCATTTATCAAAATAGTAAATAAATATTTTTCAATGAAATGAATTATTCATTCTCAAAGCGTCAATTTCTCCATGCGTGAATAAATGATGACTTATTCTTAATTTTTCTTCCTTATATATTTTTTTTATTTATTTAGATTTATTAAAATCTATGACTTGAAATTTCGGTTTAATTAATTAATTTAATTCTTCTTGGAAGCTCTCTATTTTAAGCATTATCAGAATATATCGATTTAAGAAATAATTTAATTTAATTTATTTACTTTTATCATGATTATTCAACTTGATAATTTATTTTACTGACAAAAAAATTTATGCGTGTATCTTAGAGATTATACCTTCAAAAGCATATAAATTCTATTTTGATATCAGTATTGTTTCTACCTAATTTTGAGATCATTAAAATAATAATAATTATAAATAAATAAATAAATAAATAAAAATAATTTAAATGAAATCATAATTATGCGTCCTCTTTTTTTTTTTTTTTTTTTTTTTTTTTTTTTTTTGGGGGGGGGGGGAGGGGGGGGACAAATTAAAATTTGGGTTAAATTAAAAAAAAAAAAAAAAAAAAAAAAAAGACTAAAATTTTCTAATAACATAACCTTTTTCTTTTCTTGGCATTTTCGAAATTATATTTTAAACTTATGTAGTATAAAAAATAACAATATACATATTTAGTAAAAATCGTACAGCTGTCAGCCGAAAAATAAAGTAACAATAGATAAATAATCTTGAGGAAAGAAGCGTCTTATTTACAAAGCAATTTAAACAAAACTGACTTCTCTCTTTCTTTCTTTCTTTCTTTCTTTTCTTTTTTTTTTTTTTTTTTAAGACCTCTTTTAATCCCATGTTATCACTAAAATCGAATTTTGAAAAAAATCAAGGAGCATAGTATCGAAATTCAATATGCAAAAAATATTTTTTCCCCATAAACTATGAATTAATTTGAATAAATGTAGTATTATAGCTAAAAACTAACGCATATACTATATTCCCCCTTGTAGAAGGGGGAAATTTTATTTTATTTTATTATTATTATTATTATTTTTAATCCGATAAGAATTCCCTCTTTTTTTTAATTTGATTCTAAACACTCTTTCGAAAAATATCAGTTCCCTGGAATAATGTTGACGCGTGACGAATTGACAGGAAAATCCTAATATAGATATTAGGATTTTCCTGCCAGTTCGGCACGCGTTAATATTATAACAGAAATCTGATATTTTGCTAAAAAGTGTTTAGTATCAAATAGAAAAAAAAAAATTATAGTGTAAAAAAAAAAAAAAAAAAAAAAAAAAAAAATCGTCTTTATTTAAGGGGGATACTAATATATATGTATATTAATTGAAGTACTATACTTAAATAATAATCAATTAGTGATTATAAGAATAATTATCTATGAGAAATATGTCCACAAAATTATAGTAATGTGTAATTAATATATATATATTATGTGTGAATACATGTATTAACAAGAAAAAAAAAACTTTACTTTTAGAATTACTTATCCTCTTTCTTCTTCTTGAATATGGAAATCAAATGTCATGTTATTCTACGGAAAAATGTTTACTATATTACCTAAAGTAATTTTTTGTAATTCCGTTTTTCCATTCAGTAAACCAACAACATTTGAACGTGTTCGTGTTTTCCAAAAAATGATCTTTTAAATTAATAATGTGAAAACAGGATTAAAAAATAAATAAATAAATAAATAAATAATGCATTATGTAAAGAGTAATTCTTCAAATAAATTTTGTCACATAATAACATGGGGTTTGGAGACCGATTATAAGTAAAAGTCACCTTAAATTAATATATATTTTAAAAAAATTTTTGAAACTTAAAACTTTTTTATACCTATTTTAAATATTTATCAACTTATTTCCTTTCAAAGATTTTTTTTTTTTTTTTTTTTTTGTAATTTTAAAATAATAATAATTAAAAAAAAATTAAAATCAAGATTTAAAGTAGATAACTTTTCGTTTAGATAAGTTAAATGAAGGTAAATATTAAACAACGCGAAAACTAGTGTACATGAATTTTTAAATAAAGGGCTTTTTGAATTCATAAATTCATATCCATTAGTAATCACGAAATAACTTTGCACTCCAATTATTATTATTATTATTACTGTAAAATTTACTGAAATATTAAATCCATAGTCTCTAAAAATTTACAATAGTTCTCAGTCAAAAATAATAATCGAGATTATCAAAATCAATCCTTATTTAATTTTTATTTGTTTATTTATTTATTTATTTATTATTTAATTTCTCAATAAAAGTTTAAAATGAATGGTTCTATTACTGATAAAGTATTATAAATCTCTGATCTACGTCTGCCAATAGTTAATTAAGATAATATTAGCCATTAAAAGGCATAGATAAGTTAGATCTATTAATATCTCGGTTTAATTAACTCTGTAATTTTACATAAAACGTAAGAGAAATGGTTTCCAGTGGTTCATTTATTTTTATTTTACTTTATTTATTTATTTATTTATTGTGCGAAATTTTTAACAGCGTGCGTAGCAAATAATATTTACTTGCATTTTGCATTTTTATTTTATTTCACTTATTTTTGTAATGTTTTTAAAGTGGCTATAACTGTTTATTGAAGTAACACTCGTTAAATAATTTTAAAATGTATGTACGTTTTCAAACCCAACATTTTTTATGTCAGTCAAACCAGGGAGTAAAAACTATAAAGGAAAGAAAGAAAAAGAAAAGACGTTTAAAAAATTGTATTTTTTTAGTAGATATATACAGTAAAGCACCGTTTACACGTCTCTCGTTTATACGTCTTTTGCACTTATACGCCCTTTTAGTGAAGTCCCTATTCATTCCTATTCATTTTAATGCAAAAATTCTTCGTTTATACGTTGCTAATATCGGTTATACGTCTTTTCAATTTTACTAAAATTCGCAAAATTTCTCGACTTGTCATTATTTTCCATTCTAAATAAGACGGATTTTTCCTAGAAAGTATCTTAAATAGAGGAACGTCACAAAGATGGAAGGATACTGATCAAAGAATCAATTGAATTCCACAGTAGAATTTTTAATACTCATTAGACAAGCAGCAAATCAGACGAATATTAAAGATTTTTAATGTTATTAAATAGCTATCTGTATGGACATAGATCGTATTATGCTTATTATTAAAGACAGGCAATATATATAGTCATTATTACTCAAAATGTGTTCAAATAGTTCCTAAGAAATACAATATAATACTCAGTATATGATATGTGTAATTAGTTCCCATTAATAGTATGATTTTTCTCACTTTTTATAATAAATCTTTTTTTTTTTTTTTTTTTTTATTAATTATTGTCTTTAAAAAAGTGTAATATAAATTTACTAACTTAACAAACATTATTAATTAGTATTTTCATATAAAGTCTCATTAAATTTGTAGTAAGCAAAGTGTTATTATTAAAATTTCAATTATACGTCTTTTCGTTTATACATCCTTTTACGTCAGTTCCTTGGAAGACGTACTATACACGATGATGCTTTACTGTATATGTATATACATTGTATATTCTTTCTAACAATGTTTTGAACACAGCAAAACGGCATTCAGTCGTTAAAAATTTCAACAAATGTACAGTGGATTAAAAAAATTCGATAGAAATGTTGCTAAATTTGAAGTAATCAAAATTTATTACTGCAAAGTTTTTCTTTTTTCCTAAAATATTTGCTATGAAAAAAATTTTCACTTTTTCTATTTTCATCTAATTACAAAAACAGAAAAACTCTTACATATCAGTTTTCTAACTGCGTCTTTAACTTATTTCCGGAAATAGTTCTTATTTCACAGATAATTTACGATTCGCTAATCGTTTTCTAATTGCTTTTCTTCTAATGGTTTCTTATAGACGGGGAACAAGTGGTGATCTCTAGAACTATTTTTACATATGGATAATATTACAATTCATAAAATCGCCTTGTAATTGCTTCGGAACAAATTACGCTATTTTTTTTTTGCTTTGTTTTATGTTTTATTGTCTTTTAAATATCATATTGGGATTAAATGTCTATATATTATGAAAGTATTGTATCAGAGATGAATAAAAGTGAATCTATCATTTTTTATGGTAAAAAGTCGAAAATAAAGCCCTATTTCAATGTGTAATCAGCGTGTTCTCAGTTGTAATTCATGTTAAATTATTTTACTATTTTTAACACTTTCCAACAAGGTTGAAGAGTGTTAACGACTTCGGTTTGTCTGTCTGTTTGTCCGTTTGTCCGTCTGTCTCTCTGTCTGTCCGCGCTCTAACTCCCGTAAATATTTATGGAATTTCCTGAAACTGATATATGTTATTCAAGTTCACTATCGGATGTTCCCCATTAAAAATGGAGTGCGTACTTCCACTGGTTTATGTACAGGGACACCCGAAAGTTTTCCAAAGTATTGTGTTCTACGGGAGGTATTTCTATAAAGCATCTTTTAATACCTTTACTGTTCACAAATCTTGATGAAATTGAAATATGTAATTCAAGATCACAATCGAATGTTTCGTATGTCAGATGCAGTAAATACCAGCAATGGTTTGTGTACAGGGGCACCTGAAAGTATTCTAAAGCATTGCATTCTATGAGAGGTATTACTGTAAACAAAATTTTAATAACTTTACGTTACACAAAGTTTAATGAAATTGAAATATGTTACTCATATGCACAAAAGCTTGTTTTTTTCTAAAATATAGTATGATTAGCATTAAATTTACAGGGCCACAGAAAAATATTCAGTTACTTTAAGAAATATTAATAAAAGTTTGCTGGAATTGCACTTCCGTTTATATTAAGTATTTTTAACACTTTCTAACAATTTTTAAGTGTGAATATGATTTCAATTTGTGTATGTGTCTGTCTGTTCGTCTGTTCGTTTTCAAACAATTTTTAAGTGTGAAAATGATTCAAATTGTGTATTTGTTTGTCCGATTGTTTATCTTTCTATCTGTCTGTCTCCCGTCCCAGCATTCGTAAATATTTTCAGAATTTTTTAAAAATGTTATATGTTACTCAAGTTTACTATGGAATGTTTCCTATTTAAAATGGCATTGATATGTCTTGTACAACTAGTTTATGTACAGGAACAACAAAAAAATTAAAAAGAAAAAAATGCCAATACATTGCGTTTTAAGATATACGATTTTAAAAATCACATTTAAATAACTTTCTACTGTAAACATGATAAAAAAAAAATGTATTGTTAATATTGTAACATAATATTTTGTGATATGATTAACCTTTATATTTACAGGGCTACACTAAAATATTCAGATACATTAAGGGCTGCAATTATAATCTAACGGCTGGATTTTCTTTTGCGTTAAGCATTTTTAACAATTTCCAACAATGTTTAAGATTGATTATGTTATTCAATGTTCAATTATGTTATGTTCAATTAGTCTATCTCTATACTTTTCATTGCTTGTGTCTATCTGTTGTGTGATAACGTAGGCAAAGAATATTGAAAGATATATGATACAACAAATACGTGTAGTTCGAAAGTTTTAATAATCAATTCGTACTGCATGTTTTTTTTTGTTTTTGTTTTATTTTACTTTTAATACATCTATGTAACTGAATATTGTGCATTTAATCTATCTGTGCATTTAATTTTGTACATCTAAATTACATCATTACTTAAAAACAGCGACTGCAACAAAGTGTAAAATATACAAATGTTTGCGACTTTTTCGGAAATTGTATTAATAATACACGCTATAGAATTGATTCAGTTTGTAATAAATGTTATAGCACACTGATCTCAAACTAAATGCACAGTTTTGGCACAAATAAACGAATTTACATTCTTATACAGTTTTAAAAGAATCGATCTGGAAACATTGTGAGTAATTAGTTATTCATAAAATTTTAAATCCGAGAAAAAATTCATCAAACTTTGAAGTTTTGAAAAAACGTGTAGATATTATTTCAGGAACTGTTAAGAGCTGTTATTTCAAATACATTATATTGTTCCTCACATTTTATAATAACTACAGCTGTACGTTCTTAATTTAATCGATTTTCATTATTTTCATCATCTCTTATCCTATTAATGATGACTTTAGTTTTGCACAAAATAATAATCAGCAATAACTATCTACATAATAATCTTCATCATTAAAATACATAATTTTTATAGCAATTATTAGTAAAAATTAATTAACTTTTTAAAATACCTTAATATTTTTGTATATAGTTAATGCAACTGTATATACTCTATTTCCTTTACGGAGTCGCCTCAAGGTCACTCTCAGATGAACTGTGATTTCACTTTCCCCGTCCGTTGCTAGGTTACTGAAGAAACAACGATATCTCACTGGATGGAATTGAGCACGTGATCTCATTCACGTGATCTCCCTCTCTGAATTCCGTGGCCTTGAAGTGCCTCTGATGAGGAAATGGACTATAGTTATGTAACTGTTATATAGTTACGTTATGTAACTGTTATATAGTTACAGATTTCCGTTAATCTTCTCTTCAAATGTTTCTGAATGTGCTGAAAAAAGTTTTAAATACAAAAAAAAAAAAAAAAAAAAATCGCAGGATTACATTACGGAATGATTTTGAAATATTTTTATTTAATATTATGATTTACAAATGTGATTTGAAATGCGTCTGCTCTGCTTTACGATCTCTTTAATTTTAGACAGAATTTAAACGCATTAACTACATTAAAATTCAAATAAAAAAAATTCACCAAAAAATTTTTCTTATTAACCCATTAGCGTCTAGTGTCCTCATTTGAGGACATCTAATAAAATGGCATGCATATTTTTTGTGGTTTCTCGGAATGATTTATGCTTTTTAGTGACAGTTTATAGCGTCACTCTAAATGATCCCTGAAAGTTTTATGTGCCTACTATTAATTATTATTTCATTATTTGGATAGTCATTTTATGATTTTTCATTCGTCGCACATATATTTGCTTTTTGCGCAGGTATACTAACTTAAATCAAGTTGAATAATAATATATATTATAATACTTTACTTTCGAGATCTTTATCAACATATAATAGGAAATTAATCCGTTTTATCAAAGTTTTTCTATCTCGAAGTTTTCTCGCTAGAACATTAAACGTCAATAAATGAGGATAAGTTTTAAATTTAAAACTATCAGAAGAATTGTTTAAGTTAATATATTTTAATGTCAGTTGTCTATATTAATTTAGAAGCTAATTTACAATCAGCTAATAATAATTTGCAAAATTAATTTGGGCATTAACGGGTTAAGTCTATAAAAGAACAAATTTTAATCTGAAAATGTAAATCATTTAAATACTGTCATTAGGAAGCTGTTATTTGTTCTGAACATTATAAGTAATATGCTAAAAGTGTAAGTAAAAGTAAATAAATATGTAAGTAAAAATAAACTTACATTAAACGCTTTAAATTCGTAGTAAATTATTTAACACATTCTTGTCGAGGTATTTCCCATTTTTTAAAATAATTTACCGCCTTTAAACTATTATATTATTCACTAAAGAATACTAAACGTCAATAAGTGAGGATAAGCTTTAAATTTAAAACTATCAGAAGAATTAAGTTAATATATTTTACTGTCAGTTGTCTATATTAATTTAGAAGTGAAATAATCAGCTAATAATAATTTGTAAATTTAATTCGGGCGTTAACGGGTTAAGTAAGCTAATTTCTACGAAATATTTATAATTTGGACGAGTATAATGCCAACCATTTTTAAAAACTTTTCTTTGGATAGTTTTGTATCGACTAAAAATAAGTTATAGTCTCTTTAATTATTTAATATTAGATGAATAAAACATTAATTTTTCGTTACTAAAATAACCTCCTATTACTATTATTGTAAAATTTATATCAGTAATTAAATTCGCAAAAGGCTATTTTTATTTATCAAAAGAATATTTTTGAAAAAAAAAAATATATATATATATATATATATATATATATATATATATTTATTTAAATATTAAGATAATTACACATACAATGATCCTCATATTCACGAGTCTTAATTATTTTTAATTATAACACATTATATATATATATATATATATTCTTTTTTTTTTTTTTTTTTTTTTTAATATAAATATCGAATGGATTCAAGAAGATTTCAAGACATCAAGAAATAAGTTAAACTCTTTGTAATGAAGTTATAATGCTGTAAATTATAAATGTAACGTTTAGTTTAAATTTTTTTCTCAATTTGAAATAAAAAATTAAACACATAAAAAGATTATATTTAAAATATGAAATGATGCTGTAAATACATATAAATATTACTAGAAGAAATTAAAGAATTTTTCACAAATAAATTTGATTTTTCATATTATTATTACATTCGTAATCGATTTAATCAGCCATCATACTATAAGTACTTAGCTAATTGGAAAAACTTTTGACATCGATTTTTCTCTTTTTACACGTTTTGAAGTGTGAGGATCCGAAAATCACAAAATCGGTATGGTGACCATCTGTAGGGTGTCAGTGTATTAGTCTTCTAATAAAAGATAAATAAATAAATATTCAACTGCTTTAAAATAGTCATTTAGTTAAAATAGTATCAATTGATGAAATGGCTTCATTTCTTCAGATTAGTTAAAGATTTTCTTAATTAATTAAGATTAATAATAAGATGCAGTTAATTAAATTAGCCGTAAAAATGACAAACAAATAAATCTCAAAGTACTTTAAAATAGTCATATAGTATAAATATCACTAACGATATAATTATTGCATTTATCCAGACAGTTATATAGCACTTTAGTATAATGAATCTGTAGTCAATTAAATTATCACTAAAAATGCTGATGTATATTATTATTTATTTCTCAGATATTATTTAACTATATATTTATGTAATTTAGAAGTTAGATTAAGGTTTTACTTTTTATTTACATATATAATTTTCTTTATTTCTTTTTATTTTATTTTATTTTATTTTATTTATTTTTCTTTATTTTATTTTATTTATTTATTTATTTATTTTTTGTTTCTTGTAATGTTTTTTGTATTTCGAGAAAAAAAGTAATGGAATTCAAAACTGTTTAGAAATAGTAACACCATAAATAAAATGAATGACTATATTTTCTCTGACTACTTAACGATATAATTTTCACGTCTCTCTCTCTCTCTCTCTCTCTCTCTCTCTCTCTCTCTCTCTCTCCCTCTCTTCTTTTTCTTCGAGAATTTAAGCTTCTGATGTAATTAACATAAAAAAAAAGCTAACAAATACAAATCTAATTAAAACTGTTTCTTAATTATAAGATGTTCAAATCAAGATAATTTTAGAGTTTTACTTTGGAATATTTATATATATATATTTCTTTTATGCTTTTCTTGTAAATATGCAAGAAGCAAATAATGATCGTTGCAAAAATAAATTTGAAAATAACAGACATTACCGGGTTTTCTTTGATTTTTTGAAGAGGCTAAAAAATTGGAGCAGGTAATTAAGCTTTGTAAAAATATATAAATAAATAAAATTTTAATTTAATTATTAATCTGTGTTAGAAAAAGTAATCAAGTATTCTAAAATAAATATATAGAGAGATAGATAGATTAATAATTTTTCTTTTCTAAATATTTTTTAATAATTTTTCTGCTAATATCTGTGTTATACAACGATTGTTAGATGAGCTAAATCAGTAATAAAGCATATTTTGTATAAGTAACTAATATTTTTTTAATTACTTTCTTATTACATAATGATTTATTCATTATTTTGCTCTCTGATAACTTTCACTTTATTATGTATTTAGAGACAAATGTATTGGATTCGCAAATATTATTGACTTCCAGTTTATGAAGAATTTAAACATTTTCAGATGTCCCGAGCACGAGTTAATCGTTTTTAGAAAATAAACTATGTCTGTGTATGTGAAGAAAATTTTGTGGCAGCTCTAGATGAAGAACTTATGCAGAAAATTTCACAAAAAAAAATATATTTAATGGCAGTGCTTAACATGATCTGATACTATAATTTTTTTGTACGCATCCGTTAACAATAGTGAGGCTGCTGTGTTCTGATTTCACAAAATAAAATTTTATTAAGTCATAGATTTACGGAATTTTTGTTTTATCTTTACTGGAAAGTTATAGCTCAGCCTCTATTCTGTATAACTGCACAAAGTTTGACATGAGAAAGGGCTATAATGAAAAACTATCCTGATTTAATTTGACTGCATGTCTCTAGGTGATAGACAGCACTGCTATGCCGAAAATTTCTCCATGGTTAGGAAAGATATATTTCAGCTTCTATAGAATATAAATGTACGAGACTTGATATCTGATATGGCCTTTACGAAAAAAAAGAATTAATTTGTGTTACTCGGCCAACAGGTGCAGATGGTATTACTAACGCACTGTTAAAAATGGTTTCTTAAAAATGAGTTAAATTGTCTCAAAATAGCTCCAAAACAATATATACTTAAATTTGAAAACCTATGTACTCATTTTTGAGTATATTGGCATGTTAAACATAGGGATATTGGGATTCTTATCGGTCAACCCCATTTCTGAGCATGCCAATATACTCAAAAATGGGTTTTCAAATGTAAGTACACATTGTTTCGGAGCTATTTTGAGAAAATTTAGCTCATTTTTAAGAAAGTATTTTTTACATTGCGTGTTCCGTGATTTTCCATATGGTTACATCCTGTCACCTTTTGGTTAAAACTGCCCCAACCTGCATATATATATCCTTTCTCTTTTCTCTAAAATGCTGACTGTTACTAATGATTCATAGGATTTGCAAATTATCTCATCGTTAAGCTTATGTGTTATGTTAGTGTCATTTCTCCTCTGCGTAAGTACTTTAACATGATTTTACTAATTATTGGCACTCAGATTAAATTAATACCGTGACAATTTTTATTCGAAATAAATCTCAATTAAAATTTAATTTTATGTTGGTATCTTCATCTATCTTCTGTTGCTGATTGTTACAATGGTACTAAATTATTCAAATTATATATATATATATATATATATTTGTGAATTTCCGCTAGTGTTTTGGTCAGAACGAAAAATAATCATACTTATTTATGGAATTGTGTAAATTTATAATATCATTAATTATGTAATAACCTTAAAAAAAACTGGCAAAATTAAAAATATTACCAAGAAAATAATTCTTTAATTAATTAATCTACATATAAATTCGTGAAATAGTGAGAAAAATGTACTGTAAATATGAGATAAAAAAATGAGAAAGGAGAAAAGTGTACTGTAAATATTAATAATAATTGAAAATAAAGAAAAATCATACGATTTTTTTATAATCATATATTCAAAGAAAAGTGTAACAATCTATAATAATAACTGTTTTGTTTAAAACGACATTATTATCCTGCATATTAAATGTCGGTATGCACAAGTCACTATTGCACTGAGAAAAAACTCTGTGAGTGACATCTAGAAACTAAATTGTGGCCCTACTAAAAATAGTTCCATGTCATCCTTATAATTTCTAGTTCCTTTTGACAGCGAGTTCTAGAAACCCATATTAGAATTCTAGAGTGTTTTTCTATGTTGCCATGTCAAACATATATAAAGAAATCTCTGAAAATAAATGCAAATACAAAAGGGGAATTTCAGTGACAATAATTCGAACTTATGACCCAATTCTAGGAAATCAAGTGATAATTTCTCGCTATACAAAGAATTCACAATATTCATAATATTGCTTCACCCTCTAGAAAAGAATAGACAAGAAATTCTCGATCATTTCGTCTATTCAGTTTATTGGATTACCTTATATGTATAGCTCGTAAACCTATATTTCTAGTATAGGGATTCAGAAAAGGACTACTTATTCAATCTAAATGAAGGCATTATATTTCTTTCTCAGTGGGGGCGAAATGAAATTGGAAATAGTTTATGTCTCTTATTAGAAATTGGTGAATAAGTCTTGAAAATGTATTATTAAGCCGAAAAAGGACATAAATAAACATTTTACAAACGCTGTTTTAACGAATTGTGAAAAAAAAAAAAAAAAAAAAAAAAAAAAAACGTGGGGGAGGGGCAAACTGAACAAGATATATCTATATATATATATATATATATATTCATTTTTTTTTATCAAGAGCACTTGATTCTTTACCGATCCAATAATACATTTAATAATATTTCTTAAGTTATAATATTTGAATGTTTCTTCGCTAAGCACCATCGATGAATTAGATTCTAAACAATAGTACTATAATAAACTTTTATTTATTATTTATTTATTGATTTATTTATTTGTAGACCATCTCCTATATTTAATTATTGATTAAGATGGTTTCTGAAAATTTCCGCAAATTACTGATATGTATGTTCATTTTTCTTAAAATGTTGGCCAAATTGATAGCGATATTTTGGATTTTTTAATTCATTGCTATTATCAAAAACATTGTGGCATTATTATTTTTTTTTTAATACTTTTGCAATAACTTCCCTTTGAGAATGATGTTGTAAGAGGGAATGTGATTTTAATAATTCTCCGATTCTCTTAATTAATTTGGATTAACTTTCGTTTGCTATTTTATTTGATTCTGATGATTTATTTGATTTTGCCATTGTAACTTATAGTTTTCAGAACTCATAATATATGCATATCGTAACATAGTAAAATTAAGAATAACAGAAGATTAAATAGCATAAAAATCCTCAGTAACCAAAATAAATTAGTTTATAAGTAAATTATATAACTTGTGGCATTTTTAACTAAAACATGAAAAAAATTAATAAGTAATGTAGTAAGTATAATATGAAAAAAAAAAAAAAAAAAAAAAAAAAAAAAACACCAAATTACCAAAAGTAGTACTCCTTGAAAAATACCCTTATTTATTATAGAAAACAAGACCATGAAAGGTGAGCGAACCCAGAGAAAAACATCAAAAGCATACACTGAGATAATTGACGAAAATAATAATCCATATAAATAAAGAGAAGTGTCTATGTGTCTGTGTGTGTGTCTGTGTGTGTATCTGCGCTCTGGTGCTCACACTACTAATCGCAGAGCCTCCAAATTTGGCATATAGGTACCTGTGACCCTGCAGGTGTGCACCTCATCGAGAGTTTTTTGAATTTCGAATTTGAATTTTTTAAATTAATGTTTTTTCGATTTTAAATATTGGTTTTAATGCTTCATTTTTCATAAATTTAATTCTTTTGCTTCAATCGCCTGCGTATCTTAGCAACGGCTATTACGCAACTTATTTTTATTTAATACATTCATTTGAAGGCGATTTTTTTTTTTTTTTTTGTTATATTTATTGAAAATAAAATCGTAATGCAGTAGAAAAAATTAAGTATAATTAGTTTTAAATTTAAAAACGTATTTATAACAGTTATGTTTAATTTTTTATAGTAGAACAACTTCTTATTTTTCAGTTTTTAATTAATTCCTTTAAAAGAAAAAACTTTTATTTTTTCATTTTTTTTATTTAATTTATTTATCGGGAAAAATGGTAGTATATACATAGTAAAAAGGATTAAATTGATTAAAATTTATTTGTTTATATATATATATATATATATATATATATATATTAATCTACTTTTTTTTTTATTACATTGATCAGAATCAAATCGTAATATAGTGTAAATAGCATGGGCTCAAAACTAAACAAATGGTTCAAAAACAAATACATGGTTCAAAACTAAAATATTTAATAGTTGCTGAGATACAGTCATCTTTAAATTTGTAGTTCTTAAATAGTAGCAGATCCCCCCTGTCGTCGATAAATATCCAGATTTAAGTGCCCGGGAAAGATCTCCCTGCAGGCATGGGAAACCTAGACCTGATGCAGTGCGGGTGGGAAAAGAGCTGCCGTAGACAGCGGGTAACCAAAGCAAGGTTTGGAGCAATTTCAGTTTTTTTTTTTTTTTTTTTTTTTTAAAGTTTTTGTCTACAATGCGGTGTAAAAAAATAAATATTAATTCAATTCTTTCGAAAATTCATTTAAATATAGTGACCAGCGAAGCGGGCGTAGCCTGCTAGTAAATAATAAAGTAGCATCGCTTGTGCTCGCATAACAATTCCCTATAGTTTTAACATAAGAAATTATTCCTACGGTAGATATTACTTTTATAAAATCCAAAAATCCAAACTATATAACAAAATGCAACCAACATCGTTGCTTTCTTTATTCTATTCTATTTCTTAAAACAATTTTTATAGATGCCACACGCACCACATAAATTTTAAATTTTACTTCTACTTTTTACGATAGCACGCAATCATGTTTTATATAAAAATTAAATCATTAAATTCTTTTTCTTTTTTACTTATTTTCATTTCATTTTGCACGCACACTTTTTATTTCCTAATTCAAAATTATTAAAAAAAAAAACTTTTTCGATGGTGTTTGTTTCGATCCGCGTTTGTAATGATCGATAGATGGCGCTTTTTCAGCTTTTGTTGTTAGTAAATATAATAGCCACGTGTATTTATTAATGTTCTATTTGTGATACTACTTAATATTCGTGCTATAATTTCTCCGCCATTACATTATGGAAAATTGATTGCTTTTGGAAAAAATATTTCAGTTTATTCAAAGTTCGATCGGAAGTAGATATTTAACTGAAGCTGAACAAATATTAGTTTCAAATCATCTAATTAATTCTTTACTTCCATTAGCCGAAGCAACTGAAATTTTAAACTTGTCATTTGGAAGTAAATGGAAGCTTAATTCTGGATTTCTTGATTTTTGGAGTTACACTGTGGCACACAACAGTAAAAGTTATCTTTTTTACCGGATTTATTCATTTTTATTCAATAAATATATGTGAAACTAAACATCGGCAAGCAATGGCGTCTCGATGAAAGCCAAAAGCTATGCATGTTAATTGTAATTTCACCTTAGCCCACCAGAGGGCGAGCATTTCATTACAATCGCGGATACTATTATTATTAATTTTCTTTTCTTTTTCTTAAAAAAAAAAAATGATTTTGATGAAATTCTGGCAAAAGCAGAATTTAGTTTAGGACGGAGGATTATTAGTTTTTTTTTTTTTTTTTTTTTTTTCCCAAATTATAACATAGCTTTCATATTATTCAATTATATTTTCGATAAATTTTAGATTTCGATAAATGTCCAACTATCCAAAAATGACACCGCAAAAATCCCAGATTGAGACTAATAGTCCTCAGTCCTAAAAGTTAATAAAAACAATTTAAGACTAAAAGTTTCGAAATGCGTTTAAACAGTGGAGAAACATCAATATATGCATATATGGTATGTATAATGTATATATATAAATTTATGCTTATTAACTTATTACTTTTGCTTACATAACTTCTAAATAAAAAGTTTGCGTCAACTTCTAGACGTTCATAGCAATCTCAGTAGACCAACGAAAACAAGAGTGAAAGAACTTAAGAAATTTACTAAATTCATTCGATGCCCTATCACGTCTATAGCTTTACTGTAATCTGATTCTTCATCCGGTGAAATATTTATTTTTTGCAATAAGAAATAAGAAAGATTCAAAGGGCTTCTAAAATAAAACACTAAAACTTGTATCGACGCGACTAGAATTTATTTATTCTCAGATATATATGTTTTATTATTACTATTATTATTTTCTGTAATCATTTTTACTGATATAATGAAGATTCTTTCTTGCTATAGTGTGTATTTAACGATGAAAAATAAAATTTATTCTGGAAAAATGTTTTTAAAAATGCTTAAAATAATATTATATATATCAGAATGAATAACGATAAAGGTTTTATTGTCGAAACGTCAGTGGAAGCCCTCTGTTGAGACTCAAAACGGTTTTGGGCTCTGCCTGTGTGTCTGTCTGTCGCGCGATAGCGGCCGCAAAAATAGCGCTATTGACTTGAAATTTGGTACACATGTTCATGAGCCCCACGAAATCAGCTGTATAGTTTTTGGTATGTATTCCATTTGTAGTTCGTATACAAGGACACACAAAAGTTTTTTTATCATTACGGCCAGTGGGAAAAATTTGTATGTCGCGCGATAGCGGCCGCAAAAATAGCGCTATTGATTTGAAATTTGGTACACATGTTCATGAGCCCCACGAAATCAGCTGTATAGTTTTGGGTATGTATACCATTTGTAGTTCGTATACAGAGACACACAAAAGTTTTTTTTTTTAATCATTACGGCCTATGGGAAGAATTTGTATGTCGCGCGATAGCGGCCGCAAAAATCACGCTTTGACTAGCAATTTGGTACACATATTCAATAGCCCAACGGAATTAGCTGTACAGTTTTAGGTGTGTATTATATTTGCAGTTCGTGTACAGGAACACGCCAAAGTTTTTCTTATCATTACGGCCTATGGGAAGAATCTGTATGTACCGCGATAGCCACCGCAAAAATCAAGCTATTGACTTCCAATTTTTTCCGAAACGTCAGTTGAGGCTCTCTGTTGAGGCTCAAAACAGTTTTGAGCTCCGCCTGTGTGTTTGTCTGTCTGTCTGTCGCGCGATAGCGGCCGCAAAAATTGCGCTATTGACTTGAAATTTGGTACACATGTTCATAAGCCCCACGAAATCAGCTGTATAGTTTTGGGTATGTATACCATTTGTAGTTCGTATACAAGGACACACAATTTTTTTTATTTTTTTTATTTATTTATTTATTTTTTTTTTTTTTGTTGTCATTACGGCCTATGGGAATAATTTCTATGTCGCGCGATAGCGGCCGCAAAAATAGGCTATTGACTTGAAATTTGGTACACATGTTCATGAGCCCCACGAAATCAGCTGTATATAGTTTTTGGTATGTATACCATTTGTAGTTCGTATACAGAGACACACAAAAGTTTTTTATCATTACGGCCTACGGGAAGTATTTGTATGTCGCGCGATAGCGACCGCTAAAATCACGCTATTGACTTGCAATTTGGTTCACATATTCATGAGCCCAACGGAATTAGCTGTATTAGGTGTAGTTCGTATACAGGGACACGCCAAAGTTTTTCTTATCATTACGTCCTATGGGAAGAATCTGTATGTACCGCGATAACCACAGCAAAAATCAAGCTGTTGACTTCCAATTTCTTCCGAAACGTCAATGGAGGCCCTCTGTTGAGACTCAAAAAGATTTTGGGTTCCGTCTGTCCATCTGTCTGTCGTGCGATAGCAGCCGCAATAATTACGGTTTTGACTTGAAATTTGGTACACATGTTCATGATCCCCACGAAATTAGCTGTATAGTTTTGCGTGTGCATTCCGTTTGTAGTTCGTGTACAGGGATACCCCAAAGTTTTTTTTATCATTACGGCCTACGGGAAGAATTTGTATGTACCGCGATAGCGGCTGCAAAAGCCGCGCTATTGACTTGCAATCTGGTACACATATTTATGAACCACACATAATTTTTGCTGTATAGTTTTGGGTGTGTATTCCATTTGTAGTTTGTGTACAGGGGTGCACAAAATTTTTTCTTATCATTACGGTCTATGGGCAGAATTTGTATGTACCGCAATAGCGGTCGCAAAAATTCTCCGATTGACTTGCAAATTGACACACACATTCAGGATCGGTATAGAAATAGCTATATAATTTTTTATGTCAATACATTTTATGGATTGGGTACAGGAACACGCCAAAATACTTAACATTACGGCGTATGGGGTGAATTTCGTTCAAACGCATTTTAACATCATAACTTTGCAATCAAGAAAGTGAAACTAGCGTACGTGAGTAAGATGATTAAGCTTATGTTGTTTGAAGAAAATATGTGCTCTTAAGCTTTCTAACTAATGTACAGGACCTTGCAAAAGTGTTCTGACAATGTCACGTAGTCATCCAAACGATGTTAAATTTGGAACAATTATTAATTTTAAACGCAAAATAAACTGGATAGTTTTTACTGGTATATACAATGGTCATGGTTCGTTTACAGTGACACACAAAAGAATTTCGTAACATTAGAGCCTATGGACAAAATTTTAGTTAAACGCGCACTTCAATGCGTTTATGCTGCATTGAACTTAATAGAATTAACATACATTTTAAAGATGTTTAAAATCCTGTTTACTCTTGAAAAAGGCACTGAATAATTATATAGACTATATATTATAGACTATATATTATATATAATTTATTTATAGACTGAATAGTTTGTGGGATCATACAAAATAATTCCGAGGAAGTACTGTAATCATCGAAATGGTGTCAAATTAATTTGAAAAATAAATGAGTTATAATTAATTAAGTGTATTCTTATTATTAACGTTTATAATAACTGTGGCTACTTTTCCGGGATACATAAAAGAATTTCGTACTATTACGGTCTATAGTCGGTATTTCTCAAAAGTGTATTTTAACAGGGTTACAGCCCATTAAATATAATGATATTTTATTAGAATTTTAAAAGCATGTTTTTCTGTTGAAAATTATGGGCATAGAATTGGCAATTAGTTTACAGGGTTACGCAAAATATTTCCGATATGCTATGTAATTTTTTTTTTCTTGTAATTTGGTATTTATGAATTTCAGGGAAATAATACAAAACCGTCGTTTATTAAGAATACATATATATCATATACAGATAGGTATACAAAGAGAGATACAGCCGGGGGTTGAAAGGGGCGGCAGCCCCCCTCAGGAATGTATCTGATTATCGTAACAAGTCGATCGAATCAATATATACTATTATATAAAAAGGAATAAATAAAAATGACCTATTGAATAATGCGTGATGCAAATAGGACGTTGAGGCTCTTGATCTGCAGATCCACTAGTTAAAGTTGTGATAAAGATGCAGACCTATTTTTTATTTATATTTTTACTTTTTTATATATAAATAAAAAAAATAAAAAAATCCCTTTCTTTTTTGTTTTTTTCTTTTATCATATTTTGAAATCAATGAAAGAACTGAACAAAGGCTTAAAATGAAAACAGAAATGCATGAAACATTTCCCGAAGTTTTTAACAGAAAATATTATAAATAAATAAATATAAAAGGCACAGTTTTAATATGGGATTCCCTTGTCGACTTTAAATATATTTGACCATTTTTGCGATGAATTGAAATGGCTATCGCAATTGTGTAACTAAAGAGCTTGCTGGAAACGTCCAATCTACTTAGGCGCCAAGGTTCATACACTCTATTTAAAAAAAAAAAAAAAAAAAAAAAAAAAAAAAAAGACGCACCAAAAGGAGTTATCCAAATGGGACAAAAATTGGTAAGATATGATGTACATATGGAGAAAAACAATTGATTACAGTTTCAGAAAATTTGAATGATTTATTCAAGAGAAAGGGTCTCACAAAGTAAACAAGTCAATAACGTGTTGGTCCACTTCTGACCCTTATGTACGCAGTTATTCCGCTTGGATAGAGTTGGCAATGTGCTGCTGTAAAGTATCGTGCCAAATTCTGTCCAATTGGTGCGTTGGATTGGCAAAATCCCGAGCTGGTTGTAGGATCCTTTTTATGATGCCCCAAACGTTTTCAGTGAAGAGAGATCCGGGTACTGAGCTCAACCCCATTTCACTGAGCCGCCTATTAAGGGTCTTTGAAGTCATTGAAGTACCATTTGTACGTAGGATCGACGATAATGGTGAATTGGAGCTTAGAGTACCGCTTTGCGATTGACTGGTTCTCATTTTCTGTCCTCTCTTTAGCCCGACCGCTTTTTCCCTGACGCTGCGTTCAGCCATGGCTCCCCCATTCCTCTCAATATCATCTAATAGTGGTACCGCTCCTATCCAATAGTAAAAAAATTCGCAGAGTAGACCAACCGGCTTCTTTGAGCCCAACTACACACCACACTCAAATGCTGTTGTTTGTGCACCCGTATGCGAGGCATAGTTACTGTCTTTCTGAGCAAACGGAATAAAATTGTTGAGGAATTTATGACCTGGAATCAAAATTTGTCATTTTTAATATTCTGCCAATTGCGCAGTTAAGACGCGCTGCAACATCGCATGCCTATTCGATGGCAGCCAAGCTTTAAAATTTTGCATTTTCCATCGAAACCTGTATGTATGTCGATTTGCGTCCAGTTTGCATTACTCCTTCATGGTGCGACTTTTTTTTTTTTTTTTTTTTTAAGAGTATATTTTGCAAAGGGGTCCGATACTAAAGCTGTTCCATACAAAAATAAATTACAATTTTACGAAGTTTACTAAAAATAAGTAAATAAATAAATAAAACATCTTAATAAAATCCAAATTATTTAAAACTAAGGTGAGAACATAAAAAGGGCCTCATAAGTTAAACATAAATTTCAATAAAAATGAAAAATTTTGTTTTTCTCTAGAAAAGAAATTAAATTAAATAAATATAAGTTTTAAACTAATGCCAAATATCTCTCTGAAAATATTTATTTACATGCGAATTCCTGATAAAAAAATATTTTCGTAGAGTGACTAAGTTTTCTTTTTCTTTTCTTTTTTTTTTTTTTTTTTTCTTCTAATTTTTATTACTATAGAGTTCTAACAGATGACGTCACATATTTGTTTGCTGAGGGGCAGTTGACCCCACTGACCCATTTTATCATTGCGGGATAGTGTTACAAATTTATTGTAACACAATGTTGTAAATGTATTTGTAAAAGCATAAAAAAAATTCGACTACTACACTTCCAAAGGCATGGAAAAATTAGCGTTGTCCTTCAGCAAAGTACGGTTTCTAAGAAGAAAGTCACGTGGTTGTTAGAACTCTATTCACGCAAAAAAAAAAAAAAAAAAAAAAAAAAAAAAAAAAATATTAAAATAATAATAATAATAATAATAACTTGTACTTTATTTGTTTATTTTGGCATCAAATATTTCTTTCTTTTCAACCATTTTAAAGTTAAAATCGGGTTTTTATTTAATATCTTTTGGTCCAATTATCCGATTGAACTAAAAAATTCGACATTTGCTAGATTTTGCCTTGATTAATAAGTAAACCAGTTTACGTAGCGGTAGGTTGAACGGTGTAGTTTTGTAAAGCGAATTTAAAATGCGGAAAAACAAATAATCAGCGTTACTACTTTTTGCGATTTTCCATATGGCTATGTGTCAGTACCTTTTGGTGAAAATTGCACCAAATTCCATATATAAATGTTAATTGTGAAAAGTTATGTTAATTAAATTTTTATTATTAGATTATTAAATTTTAATTTTGGTGCATTGTATATCGTAGAACAATGAACGAAATTTAACCAAACATGGTATTTACTTGAACTTTGATCTAAACTGGTGCTGATTATATATAGGGATCAACAGGTAGCGCCGGTACACTCAACAGGGGCTGTCATCTCATATTTTCATAATTTTTCATATGGCAGTATAGGACCTAATTAATGTTTGTAATGATAAAAGTTATAACTTTACTTAATAACAAGTTTGTACTTAATTAAGATGATGTCTGTTTCTATGTATAATTAATTCCACAAAGAGATATGGGAGATGTATATTATGAAACATTTATCGGCTGATTCAAATTGGCTTTCTATGAAACGACAAGACTGCTACATTTTTTCCTTTATGCGGAAATTTATATTTCTTAAGCTTCTATAGAGCGTATAAATGCATAAAAATTTATTTTTTTAGCCCATTTTATCCCAATTTATTTATTTTGCTCAAATTTGAAAAAAATATATTTTTTTTTTAAGGTTAATTAAACCTAAATAAACTAAATACAACAAAATTTAAAAAAAAAAAAAAAAAAAATGTATATGTATATATTCTGTATAAGAAATCTTATCCACCTTGTACGCAGGACATTGAAATAAAGAGGATGAAATTTGCACTTATATGTTTTAGTGTTCTCTTCGATAGTGAAAAGTGCTTTCCGAGTATAAAGTTTTGCTTTATCTGTATAATACTTTCTTATTTACATGATAGTTCTCCAGAAAGAATTTTCAACCGCAAAGAGAAGAGAAACCACGCCCCCTAATGTAATGATTAAGCAAAGATTCCAGATGGAGGAGGGGGGCTGAGACACATAACACGCTAGCAGAAGCTTATATATGCCATTATGTATTCCAGGTGACAAAATATTCGCACCAAGGAAATTCTGATTTCTATATGCTATTTTTCAGCTGTCCTTTAAATAGGACAATGGAATAAAATGGGTTAAATATGCTGACTTATTTGGATGCATATCGGCCGACAGACAGGGCTGCTATCACTCACATTCTTCGATTTTCTACTCGACTACATCTCAGCATTTGTTAATAAAAAATTATATCAAACTGCATATGTATAATTCTTTAAGTTGATAGCTAAGATTTAATATTTGTTTATGTCGTGTTAATCAGTGAGTGGTGCTGTTATGTAGAATGATATAGATATATAGAAGAAATTTTTGTGAAAATCAGAATATACAAGATTTTTTTCCCCACTTTCGTATAAATTAAAACTAATATACTGTGTCCACCACAAGATTTTCTTCTATATTTCCCTATACAAATTCACGCTATTTATTAAATTATTATTTATTAAAATTATTTTCCATGAGGAATGCAGACGATTATCTTCTCAAAGAAGGGACACTAAATGCCCGAAAGAAAGCCAATTTTCTGTTGACATCTGAGAATATACTTTTTTTTTTTTCCGTAAGGGGGAAAAAATCGATAATTGTGAGATATTAACTTGTTCTTATGAAAAGGTCCCATATTAAAAATTTACACCCACTGAGGGCGTTATTTACCCCCTGGCAACCACGTTTCTATATGCACATACTTTTTTCCTAGTTATAACTATTCGTTAAAAACAAATTTTATTATGTACCTTTATGCGAAATTTTGTCCTATACTACCATACTAAACTAGTTGGCATACGTGGACTCTGCTCAGTTCCCCATCATATGTATGTTCTCATAAATTTCTTGTACAGGACTTATTATATTCATGTTAAGAGAAATGAATTTGACCAAACGCTTGACACAGTGACATAACGAAATCCTCGCCTAATAGGCTACCCACCATTCAGTTCGATATCTTATTCTAATCTATTAATTTATTTTATTGGGATCAATTTCGTAGTTTATTTTCATGCTACTATTTCCAATGCAACTTTCCTAAAAATGCGTACTTTTATGAAATATCTCCCCATTTTGCTATGTTGATAAAATCTTAAATTTCGAATAACTTACGAAATTTTCCTATTAGAATATTTGTAGTCAATCATGTTCATACAAGTATCATAAATGCTATTTTGAAATTGTCTGATATATTTATGATCCTTAAAATGGACGTTTATGCTCGATTTTGCCTTATTCTGCCATTTATAGTAAATCGTAAATTCCAAATAACTTACGAATTTTTTAAATTGGAAAAATCATACTCTATGGTATTCATGTCAGTATCCTAAATAATATTTCGAAAGTGGTTTGACATCTTTACGAGGAAAATATCCCTCACGATTGACGTTTATGTGAAATTTTGCTCTACTCTGTCATGTTAAGAAATTCGTAAATTTCCAATGTCTTACAAAATTTTTATATTGGAAAATTCATAGTCATTAATACTCATGCCAGTGTCCTAAATAATATTTCAAAAGTAGTCTGACATCTTTACGATGAAAATATCTCTCAAAATTGACGTTTATGTGAAATTTTGCCCTATACTGCCATGTTAAGAAATTCGTAAATATCCAATAACTTGCGAAATTTTCAAAGTAGCATGTTTATAATTACTTATGTTCATTCCGGCATCAAAACTGATATTTAAAACTGGTTTGACATTTTTACAGTAAAAAGTTTCAATTTAATGCACGTTTAAGTGAATTTTTGTCCTATTCTCCCATGTTAAGAAAATCGTAAATTTCGAATAACTGCTGAAGTTTTTTAATTCGAATGTTGCAAATGAATAGGGTTCTTGCCAGTGTCGAAAGTAATATTTTAAAACTGATCTGACCTCTCTATGACAATTTGTTCTTGAGATATCGTGTACACAGACTAACAAACTAACGGACTAACAGACTAACAGACTAACAGACTAACAGACACCCTACAGACAGACACCATAAAAATTTTGTCCTTTTCGGATTCCTCACACCTGAAAACGTGCAAAAAAGTCAAAAAACCGAGGTCGAAAATTTTCACGATTACCTAAGTTCCCCATACCTATAGTATGATGGGAACTAAAATGAGTTGTCATCACTCCCCGCTGAGCTATTGATCCCTAAGTGTATTCAGCATCAGTTTAGATCAATATCCAAATAAATACAATGTTTGGTTAAATTTGTTCAGTGTTTTGTGAGATACAGCCTCTACGTCTACAAAACTTATGATACAGACATAGACAGACACACAGACATACATGCAACAAGACATTTTCTAAAAATGATCAATACAAATCGTGTTCAGAACAACTCAAAATGTGTAAGTACATCGAAAACCTGAACCGAAATTTTTCACGAATCTAGTACTTTCTTATAGGGGAGAGTGGGGATGAATGAGACATTTTTCATGTTTTTAATAATAACGTTCACCATATGTAATTCAGAATTTTGTAACATTGCTCATAAGTACACTGCAGTAATCAGTTACATATTTTTATTTTTTATTTTTTTTTTACATGTCCCAATCATCCCCACCTGTGGGGATGAATGGGACAAGACTGGAGTTAACAAAGAAAAGAGTACAAAATGGAAAGTAAATAAATTTTTAAAGTTAAATTGGTTTATGTGATTTTATTACACACTATGAATTTACTGAACTTAACGTAAATTGATGTATTGACTCAAATTAACATCAAAAGGTAAAAGTCCTTTGGTTCGCACAGTTCCTAGTGTTCTAGGCTTTGGAAATTTAATCTAATAAGATCTAATCTAAAAATAAATAAATAGACACTAGAAAGATATAAATCATTATAACAGAGTACAGATTATCCAGATAATTTTTTGTTTCCAACTGATCGGGAAAAATAAGTGTTCTATTCCGTATTACGTTAATAATCACCAGAATTTGTTTAATTAGCTTGATTGAAATTGTGATTTTAATCAAATTATTATTAGTTTATTTATTTATTTTTTTTAATTATTGATATTATTGATTTAAGTTGCATTGAATATTCTAACTTATACTTTTTTTAATCATAATTATTATAAATAAAAATCTGAACAATTAATTTCAATCTATTTTTCTCTAAATCCATGCTATTTTTATAATTCCATATTATAACTACTGAACTATAAAAATATTGAAAATCTATTTACGATTTGTTTTAATATAATTCTTGTGTACAATTTTAAATTAGCACATAGTGGGGAATGTCCCATTCATCCCCATTCAAACAGTCCCATTCATTCACACCACATGATCATATAAAACAGGAAATATGTTTAATGAACAATTGTCAATAGTCTTCTTGAATATCATAAACACAATAAAGGATTATGCCTTTTCACCATATAAGAGTTATATTAACTTTAAGCAAATAGTTAATTTCTTAACTACTACCTAATTGAATCAGTAAAAGTTACTTTGGCAGTAGAAAAAGACACTTTAATTTTTTTCTGCCCTTCTATAGATAGCACAATTCTGAAACTACACTTGATGAATGACCTCAGTACTGCCATATATCAGAAAAATTGTCAAGTTTCTGGTGCTTGCAAAACATAAAAATTTTGCAACTGTCCCATTCATCCTGCGTCCATTCATCCCCACTCTCCCCTATATACAGAAGAAAGTAAAATTAATAATAACATTTAATAACAAAACGTATTCTTTTATTATATTGATGAAACGTATGTGGAAGTTGTCCAGTTCAATTTTTTGTAACTTATCAGTACTTTGTTTTTTTCTCTCTCTTCCTGTTTTGAGAGTATAAACTTACGTACTCTTAAAGTAATATAAAACTGTCGAATTTTCCTGACAATCTCATAAAAAAGACTGGAACTTTTACTTATATAAGTTCAGTAAACTCATTAGATGTCACATCACGTTTCCCGACTGATCTTTAGGGTAATCTCTTGATCCAACATCCGGAGCGAAATTTATTCTGAGTAAAAACATGGCGAAAAGTTCAAAGTTAGAATCCTACACAACTAGAGTTAATATTTTATTCAGATATGGGGTTTTTTCGAGAGTCACATTATGTGTTCTTTTTTTTAGAATCAAAAGAAATTGTGCTTAGAAAAGTTTAAATTTGAAAAAAAAGATGAAATATTAATAGAAGAAAAGAAAAGAAAAAAATTTTTAAATAGAATACTTTTATAAAAGTGCCCTAAAAAATGGAAAATACGGAAAATTGCGGTCATCTTGAAGGAAAAAAAAAATAATAAAAATAAATAAAATTTCAAAAGCATTCAAAGTTGAGCAATTTCTTTCTTTGTTTTCTTTTCTTTTTTTTTTTTTTAGAAATAAACATTTGCTTTGTCAACTTTGAATGCTTTCGAATTTTATTTTTATTTTATTTATTTATTTATTTTTACTTCTAGCTGACCACAATTTTCCATATTTTCCTTACTTTCCATTTTTAGGCCGTCTCTAAAAAAAAAAAATAATATATCTTTTTTTTTTTTTTTTCGTAATTCTTATTTTATGTCTAGCTTTTTAGTTATGTAGAAGACTGATTTTTCTCTGTATAATTAAAAAGTTAATGTTTTCCACATAACTAAAAAGCTAATGAAAATTCTTGTTTGTTCAGTGTGTGTGATTTCAGGTTCTGCAAACTGAAAATTGAACAGAATTTTCCAGAAGGTTCCGGAAGGTTTCGGAAAACGTCAAAAGCAGCATGGAAACGCCTGGAATCTTCATATAAACGTCTAGAAAAACGTCATTGGATTTTCTGGAAATTTTGTAGATACTTCTAGAAACTTCATGAAACCTTCTAGAACAATTTGTTTTCTAGAAAGCTTCCAGAATTTTTTTAAAGTTTCTGGAGTTTCAGACGTTTCTATAAAGTTTCTAGACATTTTCATGAAGTTTCTGGAAGGTTCCATGGAGTTTCTAAACGTTTCCATGAAGTTTCTTGACATTTTTAAGAAACTTATAAATGTTTCTATAAAGTTTCTAGAAGATCCCATGAAGTTTCTAGAAGATTTCATAAAGTTTTTAGAAGGTTCCAAGAAGTTTCTAAATGTTTCCATGAAGATACTAGAGATTTTCAGAATTTTCC
Organism: Salticus scenicus; assembly: GCA_963930645.1. Taxonomy (NCBI): domain Eukaryota; kingdom Metazoa; phylum Arthropoda; class Arachnida; order Araneae; family Salticidae; genus Salticus; species Salticus scenicus. Next base: position 18,165,978 of record OZ005649.1, read on the forward strand.
ATGAAGATTCCATACTCAGTTATTCATATTAAAGAAGATTGATGGCGGACAAATAAACAGACAGTCAAACCGACTGAATATAAAAGCATTAAAAAAAAAAAAAAAAAAATGTATTCAATAAAATAAAATAAAACAAAGTTGGAGAATATTGGCTATTTAAATGTCTTATCGTATCAAAAGTTAAAGGCTTTCTACTTTTATAAGGTTCTTCTTTCCCTCGTACAATATTTCCCGATTTTTTACATATATATTACCCTATTGTTTTTAACATTTTAGAGAAATAATTTTATTCATTAGTTGCCAAATCGAAATAACATACAACTAAATTTTCAATTTTCAATTAATTCAGTTAGTAAAACATTACTTTCAGTTTTGCCTTCGTCCTTTAAGAAGTTTTCCCTATAGCTCAGTTATGGATTACGTTATTAAATTTAAAATACGCATTTTTATTTCTCTTGCCCATATACAGGATGGGCAAAAAGTCCGTAAAAAATTTAAAAATTCATAAAACCCGAAAAAATAGCCGAAATAAAAAACGGTTTGCAGGTTTAGCATTGATAGGTCACGGGATTTTTTTTTTAAGATAAGAAAAAATAATTATTCAAAAAATAGCCGACAGATGGCGCTAGTACGAACGACTTAATTGGAAATATGCAAATGGCGATTATAAATACTTACGCTCTTAATCCAGAACCAGTTCTCCGTTGCATCCCATGTAAGTGGATAAGGATCCCGTCCATCGAATCTGTCGGAACTGAAAGATGCAATCCGCCAAGAGCTGTCATGTATACAGCCAGACATGCTGCACTCTGCTGTTGCTGGATTTGTGACACACCAGCAATGTGTCATCACCTGTGATAATGGGCAAGTGGAACACGTATTGCTATAATAAATTATTTGGTAACACTATTTTTGTTATTTACGTGTCTTTTCTTCCACTTATGTACAAAACGCCACCTATCGGCTGCTTTTTGATTTTTTTCCCCTTATCTTAAAAAAAAAAAAAAAAAAAAAATCCCGTGACTTATCGATGCTAAATCTACAAACCGTTTTTTATTCCGATTATTTTTTCGGATTTTATGAATTTTTAAAATTTTTACGGACTTTTTGCCCACCCTGTATATAGTAGTGTATAGTAGAGAAAGTATTGTTTTTGGATCAAATTTTCGAAATCGAGTTTTTGTTCTATTTCCACGTTTTGAGGTTCCCTGTATCCGAAAATCAGGATTTCAACGGTTGGTCTGTGTGGGTATGTTTGTGTGTGTGTGTATTATCAGCATATCTCAAAAACAAATAATAGCAGGAAGTTCAAACTTGGTATTCCATATGTGTATCATATAGGGATGCTACTCTAAACTTTTCTTTGAGATCAAGCTGATGGTTCGTTTACAGGGCCATCCAAGAGAATTGAAATATATTACGTCTATGGGCGAAATTTTCTGTAGGAGCAGTTTAACATGTATAAGGATGCACCAAATCAAGTGAAATGAACGCATGTATTTTATATGCATAAAAGCACGTTTCACGTATAACATGGTATGGAAATCGTTCACAATTCGTTTACAGGGCTACCAAAAAGAACGAAAATATAATGGATCTATGCTTGAAAATTGCTGAAAATGCATTTTTAAATGTGCTGCGTGTTATTAATGTAGAACTATATTTAAGTACATAATGTTGTGTGTGCATAATTTATAGACGATGTACAAGTTGAATAATAATTAAGTAAAAGCATTATTTTAATTGAATGTAATCGATGGAAGTGCTTTATGTTTTATCATGTCCTAGAAAACTGACCCAGAATGAAAATGAATTTTTTCTATCCATACGATAAGAAAAATGTTTTTTTAGTTGAATCTTATATATATATATATATATATATATATATATATATATATATATATATATATATATATATATATATATATATAAATCAGATTAAATTACCCAATAACTTTAATGTTAAAAAATTTAAAACACTTCTTAATTCAGGCATGTGATTTTTCCGCGAATTCGCGGAAATCCGCGAATTTTTTTTCCCTGATTCGCGGAATTCCGCGAATTAATTTCTTCCGTTTTTAAAAAAGTCGCGGCTATCGTTCGTTTAAAAAAGAAGAAACCCCATTAAGGATCAGTGATCAAATGCTGTAAGAAAGCCTCCCTATTCCTAATCTTTTTCCATCCACAGCCTAAATGTGAATATTCATTTTTAACTTGCTCTATGAGATTCTACAACCTATAAAGAAATAGAATTGTTAAATATCTCTTGCTCATGTGATTATTTTTTGCCCCTCCCCACCCCCTTTTTCTTATCTCCAACTAGCGATCAGCACTCAAAAGTTCTGCCGAAGTATTTTATTTCCCAATCTTCCTTCATCCACAACATAAATGACAATATTCATTTTAAACTTGTTTTATTAGATTTTAAAAGTAGAACTGAAAGAGTTTAATATCTCTTACTCATGTAATTATTTTTTTTATTCCCCCCCCCCCCCCCCATCCCCTTCCTCTTTCCCTATCTCCAAATAGTGATCAATGATCAATTCTAGAAACAATAATGTGATAAACGTGCTCAATATTTCTCATATATGTATTTATTTTTAGACTTTATTACTGAACTTGATGAAATTATTTATTTATCCTCAATTAAATATTTATATTTCTTATCTATATCAAATGAGTAAACAAGGGGAAAAATGGATTGGTTTTTCAGGTAGAATTTTTTTTTTTCTAAACCAATTTAAGAACATTAATACTCAGTTGGTTTTGTGCACATTTGAAACTGATAATTAGTACTGTTACTTTTTTTTTGTATGATTAATGTACATACATAAAAATTATATTCTATATTTGTTTGAAAATTTTGTTTTTGTGTTAACATGAAATTTTAATAAGGTTTTATGTGAATGTAAAAGTTATTACAGTTTAATTTCTTTTTATGTTAAGGAAAAAATCCTGAAAATGTTTTATGTAGATAAGTTATATGTATAACTGTTTAGGTAGTTAATTTATTAAAAATAACGTTATCAATATTCAACCAATCAATCAACCAATCATGTTAGCGAGACATTTTCAGCTAATTTCTATTTTTAGCAATCACATGTCTGTTAATTTCATCATCTACAATAACTATATCTTACACAATAACCTCATTTATTTACAAAAAGTGGGCATCCCGCAAGAGGGATGCAGATCGAATTCATTGGCTGATCATTATCTTTATTATTATGAGTGTAAATTTACTTTTGATCATATCTTACTATAGCAATACATTGATGATATAATTATTTTATTCATTAATAATAAGTCATCTGATTTAATTACTTTAGACTATCCTTCGAATTTAAAATTAACTCAGACTTTACATAAAGATAAAATCATAAACTTTTTGGATCTCTTAAAATTCATTTCAACGATAGTAAAATTTATATTGATATTTATGATAAAAGACAAGATTTCAACTTTAAAGTAAATTTGTTTACTCATTTTAAACCATGCATGCATCTCTCTGTATTCAGAAATATCATTTTTAATCACTTATATCGAATCAATACTTTATGGCCTGCTAAATATAAAAATAAAAAACAATAATAAACTTATTAAAGAAACTTTACATATGGGCTTCCCAAAGAATTTTGTTTTTTCATTAATATATCAATAAAAGTATCTGTCAAAAAAAAAAAAAAAAAAAAAAAAAAAAGACACTCTTATGTGTAAACAAAAAAATTTTGAAAAATAATAAAAAACAATAAAAAAGGTGGAGGATCGGTGGGCAGATGTTTGATTAAGGAGGTTGGGTGGCGTTGTTGTATGGTTGGGTGGGTGGGATAATGAATTAAACTATTAAAAAAAAATTGCTGCATTGAATTTTATCCAAATAATCAATGCTTGTTTTAGAACAGTTAAAATTATAGATGAATTAAAATTAAAAAATAAATCTTACCTAGATTACATGCAAAATACCTGTATGAATTCAGTTAATGGTATTCTAATATATATATCATATATTTCTGGAAAATATTTCAAAAAATCAGGATAGTCTGTCTTTATTACATCTTTTTCATTTCAAGGTATTTTTTTCTTGAAGGTTCATGTTATGATTTCATTTTATCATGAAGGTTCAAGTTATGTTTTTATTTTTTCTTGGAAATATTTCAAAAATTGAGGATACATTCTGTCTTTATTTCATTTCAAGGTTGTTTTGTCTTGTAGGTTCGTGCTATCATTTGATATTTTGCTAAAATGCTTATCAAATACAGAAAACGTACATTTCTTTGCTCAATGCTATGGGGATAGCACTTGAAAACTTCTTATAGCATTTTGAGCATTTCAGTTAAAATTCAATTTTATTTCGCTTCGGTTCCGAAATTATTTTGCTCATCTCAAAACAAAAAGTTTCTTTTCGTTAATAAAAGTTATATTATTTCGCTTTAAAGTACTATCCTAAAGTAATCCGTCTTTTCTTCAGCATCAAAATACACGGTCCTATATTATATTTCATCAGGTATTACAGTCTAAAAAATTAAAGTAAGTAATATTATTAATCTTAAAAATTAAATCGATTTCAGATAACTAGTTACTTTGTTTATATATATAATTACGCTTTTTGAGATTCACTGAATACTAGAGTTAAGTTTTATAGTTTTAAAACGATTCTTGTTTGTGTATGCCTATCATCAGCGTTACTTAAAATAACCTAACAGTCTTGAATTCTAAATAAATGTAATTTCTATCTTCAAGCGGAGGATTAAGGGAGGCGGTAGCCCCCCTCACACAGAATAATGCTAATATACAGTTCTTGTTATCTTATACCCACTAATCAGCAATCTCTCCTTATAATATAATGCTGGGTGCAACACATCCTGCAAGATGTAGGTGTAAAATGTGTTGCTGAAAGCCACACCAAATTATTATTATTATTATTATTATTATTATTATTGCATTTATTTATTTATTTATTTATTTTCTGAAAGGTAGTTTCGCGAAAAAATGGGAGTTTGGATAAAGATAATGGATAAAGATGATTGCTGAATAAATAGTTTGAAAATAAAGATGGGGAGTTAAAAGATATGAAAAATAAATAAAAGAACAATAATAATAACAATTTATTTGTTTCTTATTCATCAGGCGCAGAATGTCACTTAAAAACTCGTTTTCAAAAAAAAAATATATATATATATATATATATCACAAATTTTTAATAATTATTAGAAAAAAAAAAAAAAAAAAAAAAAAAAAAAACGCAGTTTATTGCTTTTTTCTATATTAAATAGAAGAAAGTATTGGAATCGTAAAAGTTTTCGACTTCCGGTTTTCGACGGAGTTGCATGTATTGAGAGGCCTAGAACACTATTTGACCCTTTTTAGAAAATATCTGTCTGTCTGTCTCTGTGTGTGTGAGGCAAACGTATTATGGCAACTGTATCGCTCGAACTACTGCTCAGAATTACATATAAATTTATATGTAGATGCACCTTGTCCTAAGTTAGTGCCTATCAACTTTTGGTGCCAACCGCTCAACAGGTGGCGCTGCTATATAGCAATATCTGCAATTTCAGAGGAGGCTATATCTCAGGTTCTATTGTGTATAATCAAACAAAACTTGATATGTGAGAAGACCATTATGAGATATTATGCTGATTCAATTTGAATGCTTATCGACCAAGAGATGGCGTTACTATACAGCGATTTTCGCAATTTAAGGAAATGCTATATCTCATGAACTACTGCACAGAATTGCATATAAGTTTGTATGTAGATGCACCTTAACATAAATTAGGGCCTGTCAACTTTTGGTGTAAACTGCTCAACAGGTGACGCTGCTACACAGCGATTTTCGCGATTTAAAGTAAGGCTATATCTCAGGTTCTATTGCGTTATTGCGTATCATCAAACAAAACTTGATACGTGAGAAGGCCATTATGGCACATTATGCTGATTCAAGTTGGAAGCTTATGGACCAATAGATAACGTTGCTATACTGCAGATTTCATCGATAACGGGATGGCTATATCTCAATGTCTATGACATATAACTAAATGAAACTTGATATTTGAGATAACCATTATAAAAACGCATTTTTTAAGATGTTATTTATAAACGATAAAACTGTCTTTATTTCGATATTTAGTGTTAGTTTTCTCTAAGATGAAAATCATTTGCATACATCATGTTAAATAATTTTAATAAATTATAGTTTTAATAAATTATTCGCACTTAGTGATATTGTACAGGAAAATATAGAAGAAAGCCTTGTGTTGGCCACAACATACTAGTTTTTTATTTATTTACAGACCTGAATGCTATTAATATTTTCTGGAATGAGGACCCCTTCCAGGATGGGCACGTCCCATCTGGTCTGCCCCGCCAGTGGCCAAGCGGTTCTGCATTCAAAGCTGGTTGATGAGAAGTGCCAGGTGCGATGTCAGGTCTCGCTAATCGACCTAGCCGTTCAGAGTTTTCCGTAGTTTTCTCGGAAATTCGCGTAAATGCGGAATAGAACTAGGACTTTTCAGAAAGATAATCGTGGAGGGCATTTCACCCATTGGCCTCAGACACTGGTGTAACCAACCAATCTGCCTTAATCCTAACACCATACAACGCTTTTCTTCCAGGAATAATTAATTATTGTGTTTTTGCGTTAAAAAATAAACTTTTACTTTTTATTGCGCAGTTGTAAAAACGTAAACATTTTTTTTTTTTTCAATATTAATGTGCAGTGCAATAATTAATTTGTTATTTTGTTGTAAAATGTATCTTCCAGCCGAACGAATTAATAATCATATACATTAAAATGAGAAAAAGAAATCGTGTAGTAGGCACATTTATACAATCATTTTCAATTTTAAAAATAGAATAATTAAAATCTTTATTCATTAGTCTACAAATCTGCCTGCTCAGATTTTAAATCAGTTTAGTGGCGACATCTTTTAGCTAAAATTCGAAATAATATTTACCATTTTAATATATATTTTTAAAATAATACAAAATTTTCCGATTCACTTTAGTAACTTTACTAATTTATTTTTCGACAAATGTTCTGATTTTAAAAATTCATACTTTTTATTTTTGGAAAAGTATTTTGTATTGCCTCAAAGAAATTTAAGACATAATTATTATTATTAATTTTGCACTTACTAATTTACACTTATTAATTTTGCACTTACTAAAATTAATATATAAATGAACTAATTCTTCATTAAAGAATTTAATGCTATTTGAATTTGTTTAAAATTCATTTAATCAGGGTCGGCCTTCAATAGGATCGGAATAAGGACATGTGCCATAAGTTTGATATTTAACAACAATTTTTGAAGGCAGCTGAAAAAATAGTTAGTAATTTAAAAGAAAACGAAAAATAAAATAGTAATAATCTATAATAATAATAATAAATAAGTAAATTAGTATGGAGGTCCTTTGCAAATTTTAAAAGGAAAAGAAATCAGATACGCTCACAAGCGCATGCTCACAAACACATACAAAATAAATAAGTAAATAAAAATAAAGAAACAAATAAAGAAACCGAAAGAAAAAGAAATAATCAACTATTATTATTATTCAACAGCTTTATCGTTAAAATTTTTTAAATCGCCAGGTCCGTCACTTCATATAAAAATAAACTTTATTTTTTTTTAATATTATAATAAGCAAATGTTGTTCAGGGGTATGTGCAGATGAAGGCATAACCTGATTCAGCGTAAGGTGCTTGGTTATATTAAGATGAGACAGAAAATGTCAGAAAAATTATATGTCAATTCATTATTATTACTATTTTATGAAATATGTCAATGTAATTAGTGATTTAATGTAAAGAAAAACTGACTAAGGATTATATATTTATGTTATTTCACAGTACTTTTTCCTTCCTTTCTTTTCTTTTCTTTTCTTTTCTTTTTTTCTTTTTATATAAAGATAACGTATAGATATTTTTAAACTAACATTTCCACAGGTGTTCTTATTTCTTTTCCTTTTGTAACGCATATGTCGATAAACATAAGATGGGTCGTTTTCTATTTTTATTAATATGCCCTTATAGATCTATGTTTTACACCTATTCTTATTTTATTTTATTTTCAATACTATATATCTTTTCTACCTATTTTAATACTCTACTTATTTTTTTTTACCAAGTTGAAAATATTAAAATAAAATTGAGAGAAAACGTGAGAAAAAAATTATAAGGAATTAATATAGTAATCGATGCTAAGGAACGCAAATTCTATTTTAAGGAAAATAATCATTTCTTTTTCTTTCTTTTCTTTTTTTTATTATTATTATTATTTTTTTTTTTTTTTTTATTTAATCAAAACATAATTTTAATATTAATAGTTTACTTGTTTTATTTTAATACTCTATTTATTTTTTAACCAAGTTGAAAATATTAAAATAAAATTGAGAGAAAACGCGCGAATGAAATTTATAAGGAATTAATATAGTAATCGATGCTAAGGAACGCAACTTCTATTTTAAAGAAAATAATCTTTTTTTTTTTTTTTTTTTTTTTATCAAACAGTAATTTTAATATAAAATCATACAGAATAATTACATCAAATGAATGAAAATTACATCATTTGACACAATCTTAGTGATGACTTAATCTGACACAATTAGTTAGAGAAACTTAACTAATGGCTGAATACCAATTTTGTAGCCATATGGAATTCATTTAAATATCTACTAACACAAGTTTTGATTTTTTTTTTCTACAGTTTGACTCGTTGATAAAATAATAGGTAGAGCCAAATACGTTTTAAATTACCTTATATTGCTTATTTATTTATTTATTTATTATTTCGTGATTCTTGGGAAATTCTTGTACTCACTACACTTAGCCAGCAGAGCCTAACATTTTTCTTTGTGAATAGCAAATTAAAGAAAAGAAGAAGAAATAATCTTATGATATTATGCCACTACTTTGAGATATTTCATTTCGTAATTCAAGCACTTTTAAGTTTATTTAAATTGTTGAATACACTATAAAACATCATTCTTAATGTGTTAATAAAGAATATTTTTTGAATAATTTTTAAAAAATATAATGTTTGAAAAGAATTTTGAGGTTTTAATGAACAACTTCCGCCTGTATTGAATGCTGCATTGCCTCATATTTTACCTTTCGGATTAATATAAACGATATTTGATATTTAAAAAAAAAAATATATATATATATATTCTTCTTTTCTTAGTCTGAGCATTTTCAAATTTATTTAATTTATTTATCAAAATAAAATGTGTTTTGAAATATTTAAAAGAAGTATTTTATATAAATTAATTAAAGGGGGGGGGGGGGGAATCAGTTCATAAATAACTTTTTTTTTTTTTTAATTTTATTCTTTGCATACGTCAAAATGTCAAAATACAATTTATAATTTAGGAACTTTTGAGAATTTTCATTGTACCTTGGTATCGCACCTTTATATTTTCTTTTCCACTGATAAGGTAACTCATACCAATTATGTAGTAAAGTTTTGCAATATACGGAGGCTTAATGTTTCTTCGAGTTTAGATAACCTTTTTTGTTCATAAACTCGTATAAAAGTTTCTTTAACTTCGAAATTCCTTTTCTTTTCTGCTTCAATTCCGCTGAATTATTAGTTTTCTTTTTTTTTTCAAATCCATGCTATTATCTTCATGAACAACCTTGAATAAACATTTTTCAATATTTAAAGGCCGGTCACGTTCAGTTGTTCAAAGATTTAATCGCTCTATTTTGCTGCGTATCTGACTATCATTCCATTTATACAAAATATTCAAGGTAAATAATAGTATTTTTCGTGCATTAATTACGGTAATTACTTTTGAGAATTCAAAGAGAAAGAAAATGAAGTTCAATTTTAGATACCTGATGCAATCGGAGGTTAATTCAAAAAAAAATTTCTGCTTTTTTAATTTAATAAAATTTGATTTTAAAGGCGAGTAATAGTGATTGAAATTTTGTTCTGAATCGTGACTCTAGCATTATGATTTGTAAATAATATTTGTTTGATAGTATACATTTCTTATGAATGAAAGAATTTAAAATAAATCGCTGAAGCAGAAATTGAGAGAAAAAGAAGAAGGGTGGGATTAAAACAGTCTTGACCTTTTACAAATGAAAAATAAACTGAATTACTGAAATCTTAAAATTAAATTACTGAATTCTTAATATCCCTTTTAAATCTTTTCAACAATTATTAAAATATTCTGATTAGTCTCAGGGATGAGATTTTTCAGCTTTTCAGCTGATTTCAGCTTTTTTTTTTTTTTTTTTTTTTTTTTTTTGTACATTTAGCTTTTCAGAATTTTTTTTTTTTTTTTTTTTTTTATGTGCATTTGTTCTTTTATTATACACTGAAGATAAATATTTATTACTTTAATGTAATAGATTTTGTCATCAAAATTCTAGTACTTCATTTCAACGTCTTGCCTTTGCGTACGGTTTCAGCTTTTTCGTATTTTTGCTAAGTCTTCCTGTAGTCTGCTTGCCCACCTGAGTTCTAATTTCGTAAACATACTTGAGTAGTTATGGAATGCATGCTTACATTATATGTATATATACCAACATATATATATATATATGTTCATATTATCATGTATCTATTAATTGCTAGTTTTAAAACTTTCTTAAATTCTTCACTTTATATATATATAACTTATAATTTATTTGGTTAAAAAAAAAAAAAGAATGAGAACGAAGTGTCATTCAATCATCAATTTATTTGAAGAATGAGTCAAATAAATCACCACAGAAACACAGATATGCCAACAAAGTAACTAGTAAACTTTAATTTATTTAATTTTAGAAGATTAATAATTTTACTTGCTTTAATCTTAAAATTAAAAGGCGCAAAATGGCGGCTTTAAAATATTCATATTACGAAAGCAATTAGGCCCCTGCTTTTCTTTCTGTTGGCCATATCGAGGATTTCAATAACTTTGGACCTTATTTTTGTAAATAAATTCGGAAATAAGTTTTACAGGGCCACTCAGAAATATTCAGATGCATAAGGGCTATAATTGGAAATTTTCTAATTGCATTTTGGTTTGTGTTCAGAGTTTTAACACTTTCTAACAATCTTTAAAAAGGGTTATGACTTCAATTAGTCTGTATGTCTTTTGTCCGTTTGTCCCTCCGCGATCTAATTTCCATTCATATTTATAACCCCAGTAGCGCATAACGTTGTTATAACGATTTTATAACTGTTCAGACTTAATTGCAACGTTATAACAACGTTATATGCTACCTGGGAATAGAATGCCTTGAAATTAATTTGATATTCATATTCAATAAAGTGTGTTCTCTTGTGGAAATAGTATAAATAGCGCAACTGGTTTAAACACAGGGATTTCACAAAATATGTCCGATGCATTACAATGTATGAGAGGTATACTTTTTATATTTAAATGTTGTTATACTACAAAATACATACTATGTAATGAAATTGATATATATTTTTAAGGTACAAAAAATCTCTTCTTGTAAAATAATGTATGATTAGTGTAATTGTTTAGTTTACAGGGCCCTACAAAGTTGTTTTGATTTATTATGAGATATAAAGGGTCATTGTAGAATGTAATTTTTCAATATAGCGTTGATTTTTTAGTACAACGTAGGATGTGTATGCAAAGTCTTAAATTATTACAATGGCAATCATTGCATGAGGGGCTACAGAGCTAACGAAAAGCAACCTCTCTCTCTCTCTCTCTGTCTCTCTCTCACATGGTTTTCTCTTTAAAATAAGTGAAACCGTATTAAATTAACTTAGGCGAATTTTCATTTTTCCTAATTAAAAAAAGAAAAAAGCTAAGGTGTCAGCTTAAAGATAAATACATGAAAGTGAAACGACTTAAACAAGCGGCTACGAACAGTTGCAAAGTGTTTCTAATCTAAGCGAACTTCCTGAAATTATTTCCCATCTGTCAGTATTAAAAATGGTAAATATGTGCCAATATTTACGATTTATGAACATGAATAGTGGTATTAATGCCAATAGTAAGTGTATTGTTCAAATGTAGATGGCGCCACGAACCATTACTTTATAAAGCTTCTGATTTCTGTTTGATTTGTCAGATACATTTCAACAACTTTAAATCTTTCCTAGACTACGTAGATCATTTTGTAGAAAGCCACACGTAAATTTATCCAGTAGTTTTTGAGTCTTCTACAGAGGACATACATACTAAAATTGCTTTTATTAATTTAAATAGCCATTTTTAAAAGGATCATTTATTTATATTAACTAAACAAATGTCCAATATTTATTGAATAGATAATCGAAATTTTAACAAGCATGCCTATTTTCCATAACTTTCATAGTAACAAAAATAATTGTAACATAATCTTCATTATACAAGAATATGAACAAATTAGATGTAAACACATTATCATTGTTATTATTATTATTATTATTATTGAATACTTAATCCATTTTCATTTCATTTACTATTTTGTGTTATTTGTGGAATAAGGGTTGTTATGTGACTCAGGCAAATTAAATAGAATATCATCGTTTTCCATTAGTATATTTTCATCATAACTTGGCGGCGGTGTTTCAAAAGATTTTTCAAAATCATGCGAAACAACTGAAGTGTACGCCGGTGGCTTATCAGAATTCTCCTCGTTGGAGCAACCATCTCCACTACTGCAAATATTTTGCCTGTTAGCTCTTTCACATCTAGGGGTATTATGAACTCCCGGTAATATCCTTTCATACCTTTGTTCTGAAGTAAAAGGCCTTCCGATATTAGATCTGTTAGTGTTATAACATCTTCCAACTCGAGATCTGTTTGTGAGATTTCTTTGGTTAGTTTGTGATGATGATGCCATTAAATTTGTGAAAACTTTCACACAACTGCAACATTTACAAACATAATAAATAAGTACTAAGATTCCTATGGATAACAAAACATACAAAAACGTATGAAAAGTTTCGTAGTCACTGTGTGTTTCTTCGCGTTGAAGCTGTAGAAGTTTTGGTACACTTATTCTGTTCCATGGTTTCGGTTTTGATGTAAAGGAGTTTTCAGCATTTTCGCTTTCACCTGCCCAGGAATCAACTGAAAAATAAAAAATACATGTGGTAAATAAAAAAAAGAAAAAAAAAAAGAGGAAGAAAGATAACATAACTATTGCTATAAACTATGCTTATGTTAAATCAAATACTTGAGACAATGAATTCAGTGACGGTTTGAGATCTACGAAGAAATTTCAACAAGGTTAAAATATCTCGAATTAGAAATAAATCTGATAGAACTTTAATTTTCAGCTCAAGAAAAGCTTCGTAATTTGTTTTTAAGCATTATCTCAAAACGATATGGAATTAAACGAAGTCTTTGAGCTCGTGTTATAGTGAATTGATGTGCTGTCTGAAGAAACTTTAGGTGCATGTTTTTGATTTAACTTTGACAATATGAACTGTAATTTTCAGTTCACGAAGAAATTTTACAATTTTCTTCACAAACTTTATACCAGAATAATACGAAAACAAGTACATGAGTTCATACGTATAATAAATATTTGGACTTGCTTTAGAAATTTTAGTACTTTGACATAAATATAATGGCTCAAAAACTAAGCTGCTCGACTCGGGGCATGTAAAAATTCAGATCGGGCATGTATTTTTTTTTTTTTTTTTTTTTAATTCATTTTACAGTTAGACATTCGAATATTTAATCAAAAAAACCTTTCCAAAAACTAAGTATCTTAATATAGTGTTTTCGTTAAAGGATTAATGTTAAATAAACAGCGTCAAGTTGTTAAAAAATATCTTTTTTAAAAAATCTGAGTTTTATATATATATATATATATATATATATAAACATATATTTTTATATATGTACAAAGGAAAAACTTTTTAAGGAAATGACTGATCGCAGAGCTACACAAATTTACATGCTGGTTCGTTATGGCCTGTTCTGATGCACCTTGAAGCCCGGATTCTGAATTTTTTATTAGATTTTTTAAACTTAATTAAGATCTGAAAATAATAAGTTGGTAATCGCTTCAAAATTAGACATTTAAAAATTGTTGCACCCCCCCCCCCCAAAAAAAATAATAATAATAATAATAATAATAATAATAATAAAAATCGAGTCATTTATTTATTTATTTTATTTATTTTATTTATATTTATATTTTATTATTTTTATTATTATTTTTTTCTATCATAAAAGGAAATATGTTTTCACGCGAAAAAAATATATATATAAAGTATTAAATTTGCTCATGCATATGAAAAAATGACGTCTTTATGACTTTAAAATAAAATAATAATCTAGCAGGATTCTTTCGAATTTTGTTTCATAACCTTTTTTAATGTACCTTAATTTCAGATTTTTTTTTTTTTTTTTTTTGGGGGGGGGGGGCGGGGGGGTCTAAATAGTATGTTCTTGGCACGAAAGCTAATTCTTCATTATATTAAAGAGCTTTACTTATTGATAATCCTGGGTAGTTTTTAAAAATTTGATGCTGAAATAGACCGGACACTTTTCGCCAAGGACTCTACTTTCGCGAAAGCCACTTTAAGCCAAGTAACGCATCAAAAATATAAATAAGTTATAAATTATTAAAAAAAAAGAGAGAGAGAGAGAGAAACTAAGAAACAAAAACAATAATCGCACAAATTATGTATCTTTGTCTAAAAAAAGACTTCTTTAACTTTTTCGATACTGTCCGTTTTGAAACTGATTATTATTAATTTTCTTTTCTTTTCTTTCTTTTCTATTTTTCAATATTTCATAATTTCTTGAAAAAAAAAAAAAAAAAAAACACAGAAAAATAATCGTATAAATTATGTATTTTTTTCTAAAATGGTGATAAAAATTCAAAAGTCGCAGAGGCAGATTTACATATTTAATTATTTATTTTTCTATATACCAACTACTATTAACTAACTCAACTACTATTATAACCCTCCATTCCTTGATTTCATGAATTTAAAAATGGTTTCGTTAACAAACTTTGATCTATTGGCACGCAAACAGCATCAGGCCGAGTTTTGTACATTACGAGTATGATTTTGAAATTTTTCTCGCCTTCGGAATTCGGTTTATTCACGAACGGGGGTTTTCTAGTTAATATATATTTGAATAAGAAATTGGATATTCATAAAAGTTTAAATCGGTTGTATACATCTAGGTTTACATGCCCTGTGGGGCATGTAAAAATTTTTTAATTTATCAAGCCTCGAAGAACAACTGTAATTTTCTATTTAATTAAAACATTGATATTTCCCCCCTTTATTTCAAAACGATTTGACGGATTAATTTTTGTATTTATAATTTATAGATTAATAACACGAATTTGATAAAAATGAGTAAGTTTTGATATCAATCCATTTTCTAATTTGTTTTTGAACACAGATTTAAAATCATTTACTTAAATGTATAAGAAAAACACCAATATTTAATTCAGTAAGTTTTTTTTTTTTTTGGTTTGTGTGTGTGTGTGTGTGTGTGTGTGTGTGTATGTGGGTGTTTTTACGCATGCGCGCACGCGTGAAGAGAATGTTTATAATTTTTGTAAACTAACTACTAATAATAAAAACGACACAAAGGCAAAGTCCCTTCAAATGCATTCGAAAAATAATATATCAACTAATAATTAATTGATATGGCAAAAATATAAATGTGCTTACAGAAATAATTTTTATATATTTAATTCCTTGTTAAATTCAAAGTACCGTAATTTCCGGATTATAATCCGCAGGTTGAATAAGTCAGTTTGTACAAGAAATTTTATTAAACAGATAAAGTTATATTTGTTCGAGTTGTTCATTTGATGTAATATAGATTTATCTGTGACATAAAATTTCTGGTGTAAAAATGCAGAAAAAATACGATAAGTAATTTATTTAAAAATTAAAAATTTGCTATTTTTTATAGTGATTTTTATTTTTATTTTTATTTTTATTTATTTTATTTTATTTATTTTTTTTTTTTTTTCTGTGCGTGTGTGTAAATGCAATTTCTCAAAATTATAATATATAGAAATACAAAGGTACAGGTTTAAATATATATATATATATATATACTATGCAATTTAATAATAATAAAATAATAATAATAATAATAATTTGGATTTGCGCTTTAGATGTGTGTTTGATAGAATTAATTCGTGTAGTTTTAGCTAAATCTACACGCTTTGTACTCGACTCTAAATTTCAATACAACCTAAGTAAATTTGTTTTCTTTTAAATGCATTACTTTTACTCATTATTTTGAAAAAAAAATTAGTTAAACTACACTGTAAGAAATAGTTTCTTAAAAATAAGTATATATTGTCTCAATATAGCCCCGAAACAATATATACTTAAATTTGAAAACCCAGGTACTCAGTTTTGAGTACATTGACATGTCAAACATGGGGATATTGGGATTCTTATTGGTCAGCCCCATTTTTGAGCATATCAATATACTCAAAAATGAGTACATGGGTTTTCAAATTTAAGTATATATTGTTTCAGGGCTATTTTGAGACAATATATACTTATTTTTAAAAACCATTTCTTAAATGTACTAAAAGTAACATATAACTGTATAATTACCAATTTATTTTTTTATATCTGTATTGATTACATATTTTAGGACAGACAAATCAAACATTTGCTTAACATTTATAACAGATCTTTTTTTTTTTTTCCCTGCGTATGTTATGTGTGCATGGAAAACATTTTATTTATAAATGCTTCCATATAGTAAATAAAAATGAAGAATAAACTTTCCATTAAATTATAATAATAATAACAAGACTTAGACTAATCGTTTTTAGGGGTTAGATACCATTGAAAGGAGATAGTATCAGTGGAAAAAAAGGACTATAACTTCAATTACAATAATCCAAAAATTAATCACTTTTAAAACTTGTAAATTTTAAAAGGTGTTAAGAAAGGTTTTATCATTCTATTAAAGCCACTAAACCACGCTCCAAATCCACTCTTTTGTGAAAAACCCCTTATAAGCTTGTAACTCTAACATATTTTTGTTTATTGTCTAAGATTTGTGAGATGATAAAAGGTTTTTCACAAAAAAGAACTTTTGTGCTAAATGGTTAAAATAATTGGATCTTTAAATTAACTACGCGGCATGTGAAAAACTCCTTAAAAAATTTCAACTCTTGGAAAATATCTAAAATCTAGCTCGTTCTTTTTCGCATAATTTGCTTAATTTGTACTCTATTCAAATGCACTTTTGACAAAAAGTGTCTAATATATCTAGCTTTCAACTTATGCAATAAAAATTTTTCTATCTTTCGCACAGGCGCAGTCAAAACGTTTTTCATAAAAAATGTTCATATTTCATGAGATATTTGTATTCCGATTGCAGTATATTGTTTTAAAAGTGTTTTTCCAACTTATCTGAAAGTGAGAATAATTTTCGTTAAAGAAAAAAAAAAAAAAAAAAAAAAAAAAAAAAAAAAACTCTGTATATTAAAAATAAAAAACATGCTGATTTTTTTTTTTTTTTTTTTTTTTTAAGTTTTAAAATAAATGCTTATATTTCCGTTATTTAATATGCTATCGTCACACAAATTCATCCACAAATTAAACTGAGTCTGTATTAACATATTCTAAAGTTACAGTTCATTTTGTTTACTTAACGATACAGGGTGATCACGAACATTATTGATTTTGTTCAATTTGTTACCTGTCCCCTAAATGTTGTCTTAAACCAATTTTCATTGAAAAACATGACGAAGCATCCAATGTTTGAGAACAACATTTCATCAAGAGATAAGATTTTAAATTGAAAAGAAAAATTTTTGTTTGCAAATCTTGCTAAACTTTTGAGGAAAAGCGTATATATATTCATATATATTCATTTCATTCTGTTTACTGCAGCTTGTAGGCGTAAAACTGTACTAAACATAAATTTCACCCATAGACGCAACGTATTTGAATTTTTTTGAATGCCCCTGTACACGAACCATTTGCTTGATCCCAACGAAAATTTTAGTGTAGCATTCTTATATGACACAAATTTAAAATACCGAATTTGGACTTCCTGCTATTATATGTACCTGAGATATGCTGATAACAGACACACACTCATAGACCAACTGGTAAAAACTTGATTTTCGGATTCAGGGGACCTCAATACATTTAAATATAACAAACACTCCATTTGTTATATTTACTTGTATTATATATAATAAATTCAATCGAAAATTTGACCCCAAAACAACAATTTCTCTACCATGTAGATATGGATAAGTACGTAACAGGGTTGGGGTTTAGGACGTCCGAAACTGGTTTTGAACAGGACAGGTGGTTTTTACCGTCCAAAAGTGTCCTAAACTGTCTAAAACTGACCAAAAGTGTCTTAAACTGTCTAAAACCTAAAATTATGAGAAATTCCGTTTTATAATCCCTTCATTTCTTAGCACAATTATAATTAGTAATTAAAGGCATTTTACACTGAAAAATTAGCTTATTTTTTAAATATTTTTCAAATGTGAAAAGAAATTAAAAATTTAACAATAGCTATATAAAATAAAAATTCCAATACCCTTAAAATTTTTCTTGCAATAAAAAATGTGTGATAATATACTCAATTTGAATAGTCAGCCAATTTATTTGTATTCATATTTTTTTTTTCTCATGTTTTACTTATACATTATTTTACAGAAATTCTGTTTAAAAATGGTTTTATTAAAAAAAAAACACTTCCTTAAAAGGAATATAGATTAAAAGTTATCAAAATTGAACATAAAATATAAAATTATAGTTAGGCAATGAAGTCTATACATTTTAATGATGGCAGATATATGTAAAAAATATAAAACATGTATTATATTTAAAAATTCTACGTATGTATTTCCTTCTTCGTTTGAAAACCTATATATATATATATAATTTCCTTTAAATATTTATTTCAAGATGATTTTTTTTTCCTTTAAACATTATTTAAAAAAAAAAAAAAAAAAAAAAAAAAAAAAAAATTATGATAATTAAAGATATTAAAATGCAATATTTATTCATTTTGCTTATGTGTGTATAAATATTACAAATGTCAATACCTCAGACACAGTTATCTTTTTTTTTTTTTTTTTCCCTTAAAACTTCAGTAATAATGTTTTTTTTTTTTTTTTTTTTACTGTTTTATACTATGATTGTTCTCTCACTGTATTATATATTATCGAAATTAAAACAATGGCAAATACTTGAAAAAGTTACAAAATAACAATTAGTAATTATATATGTATATGCACACATATTTATAATTATTTTATAAATTCTCTGAATATTTGCATCATTTTTAATAAAATATAATTTATTAAAAACCATAGTTTTGGACAGTTTAGGACACTAGAGTTTTGGACAGGACGGTAAAAACCATGGTTTATACCGTGGTTTTTAACATAGTGTCCAAAACCTTGCCAACCCTGGTACGTAATAATAAACAAGAAACTAGTTGGCATAGGTTGACTCTCCTCTGTTCCACATCACATTCTTACTCTCATAAATTTATAAATTCGTTTTCAGGGAAGTTATATTTACCAACCACTCAGCACGGTCACGGAATGACTTGCCCCACCCACTAGGATAATCTCACTCAGCTTTGGCTCCCTTCTTTAGGTATTCAGGGGTAGTCACGTACCCCGAGCCCGAGTGATCTTTTTCTTTCCCCTCCTCTTGCTTCAATTTATACTTTTTATTTGTTTGTTTGGCGCAGTATGTCCTTCTTAGGACATTGTGCCATAAAAAGTCACCAACCAACCAACCAATCACTCCGCTTTGATGCATTTACCTTATCCTAACTTGTTGTTTAATTTTGTTATGGTCAGTCGCTAAATCTAAAATGATTAATGCACTAATTAATTTGTTAGTTCCTAAATTGTAAAAATAAGTTTGATTACGGTTAGTATCTAAATTGTATAAGATAATAACAAAAGTATCAAAGTTTGCTGAAAGTAAAATTTTATTTACCGTAATCTAACATACACACATAAACAAACAACAACAACAACAAAAAAAAAAAAAAAAAAAAAAAAGTTAATGAAAATTGAAATAAATCTTTGGAGCGATAATTGCTCTATTATCGTGAATGTTAAATTTTTATTTTAAAGTAACCAGAGAACGCTGTTATTAAATTTAAAAGTCTGTTTCATATTATTCAGAGAACTGTGTTTTTAAACACCACCACTCTCTGAAATTTATTGGATTAATTTTGAGAATCCCTGTATATTACTATAAATTAAATTAAAATCAAGCACTGTACTTAAATTTAACACTGCACACACACATTAAAAAAAGAAAAAAAAAAAAAAAAAAAAAAAAAAAGAAAGAAAGAAAGATAAAAAGAAAGAAATCTGGAGTGACTCCACTCGACTTTCCGAACATTGAGTAATTAACGGTTTTGTAGATAAATTAAAGTAAGAGGAGTTGTTAAATAAACAAAAGAGAGACAATTATGATAGAGTGTCTGAGTATTTTTCTTCACACAGTAAACGATGTTTAATTTAACGCTATTTTACTTTGAGACCATAAATCATAATGATAAACAATTTTTCGTTGTATCCCTGTATAAACCTATAAATGCTATATACACCAAAATGTTTATAGTTAGTGGAACAGTGACTTATAATATTTATATAAATTTTCAGCACCATCGGATAAGACATTTAGACGCTATCGCACTTTAAAGTTTGAACTCATATGCCACAATTATAAAGAAATTTGCACTGTGTCCCTGTAAAAAGAAACATAAGTGCTAGATTATCTAAAGTACATAAAGTTCATGTGACGATGACCTATAACATGTATATGAATTTTCAAGTTATTTGAATAAGGCGTTTAGTCGCTGTCGAACTTAAAATAATTTAAGCCTATAGGCCGTAATGATAAACAATTTTTTATTTGTGCCCCTGTAAAATTCTGTAAGTGATAGAGTCCCCGAAATCTATACAGTTTGTGTGATGGTGACCTTAAACATGTATATAAATATTCAATTCAAACGGATAAGGCGTTTAGACGCTATCGCGCCTTTAAAAATTTGATCCCATAGGCCATAAAGATAAAGAATTTTTCTTTGTGTCCCTGGAAAAAAAAACTATAAATGCTAGCTTCACCAAAATTTATACAGTTCGTGCAATTGTGACCTATAACACATGTATATATTTTTGCTCAGTTTAATAAGGCGTTTAGATGTTATCGCACTTTTAATAATTTGGCCTCATAGACCATAATGATAAAGAATTTTTCTTGGTGTCCCTGTAAGAAACTATAAGTACTAGATTCACCAAAATCAATAGGGTTCGTGCTACGGTGACTTACAACATACGTACCAACTTTCAGCTCATTCGAGTAAAGCGTTTCGACGCTAGCGAGTTAACTCACACACGCACACACACGCATACATACACCATCGTAAAAATAGTGAAAACGGACTCAGGGGACCTCGAAACGTATAGAAACATCCAAATCTCAAATTCAGATTTTTGACATGATTACAATACTTTTCTTACATATGTATGTTCGGAAAGGTAATAATAATCACATGAACAATTTGCATGCATTTTTGTGTCGTGCAGTATACATGATACAAGTTGCATAACTGCATTAAATAATATGATAATAATGTTAATAGCTCAATCCATAATTGCTCAATCCATTTTCCAAACATAGTACTAATATATAAAAACATTTTGTGTGCCCCTATAAACGAAAAATAAATATACTTCCTATCACATTTTATGTGAAATATACTTTTGTGCATATAAATAATGCATGTCAATTTCATTTCGTTTAGGGTAGTTTAAATATGTTTAACTTTATTTATCAGAAATTTCACGACGTAATAGACGCAATGTATTTGAATTCCTTTGTATATCCCTGTACGCGAACCATTTATACGATTTCAATACAGAATTTCAAATATTTTACTTAAATGACACAGATTTAGAACACCAAGTTTGGATTCCAGCTGATCTTTATCTTGGAATTATGATGATAACAGACTCATAGACAGACTCACAGAGACACACACGTATTAATCGCTAAAAATCTGATATTTCAGATTCAAGAGACCTCAAAACTTGTAAATATAATAAAATCTCAATTTTGATAATTTGACCAAAAAATTATACTACATTTATCATATATGGATAAGAGAAAATTAAAGTATGTTGTTATGTAATAAATATCTACACTAAATCTGTGAAGATACATATATTAATTAATTTATTAATTCCAAAATCATTTTTGTAAAATATTAATAATAACGTCAAAAACAAAATTTACTGAAAGTAAAACTTATATTGAAATAATCGAACAGAAGCACGCGAATATAAAAAAAAAGAAAAAAAGTAAATAAGGAAAAGAAAAAAATAAAACAACAACAATATATATATATATATTGAAAACCTTTTCAAACATTGAATTAGATGATATACATATAGAAGGGATTAAATTATTAAAAAATAATTCTTTTTATGCACATTTATACAAAATTTTGTCCTATACATACAGTAAAAAACATGTTCTGGCCACCACATGACTCTCTTCTATATTTTCCTATACAAATTCACTCAGTAAAAATATTTTATTAAAATTATTATTTAAAATATTATCTTCCATGATAATGCAGACGATTTCCATATTAGAGAAGTAGTATAACACC
This sequence comes from Salticus scenicus, assembly GCA_963930645.1. NCBI lineage: Eukaryota > Metazoa > Arthropoda > Arachnida > Araneae > Salticidae > Salticus > Salticus scenicus. Next base: position 18,188,574 of record OZ005649.1, read on the forward strand.
AAATATAAAAAAAAAAAAAAAAAAAAAAAAAAAAAAAGTCAATTTTATTCACAGTATTACTTCTTTTTTTTTTTTTTTTTTTTTTTTTTTTTTTTTAATGAAAAAATCGATAACTTCATTTTAAAGGTATTGCCGAGCTCTTTTGAAAGATATACATCATGAAAATTTACTACCCTCAAGGGGCGACTCCCCCCCCCTAGGGGGGTGGGAGGCGAGGCTCTTACATATACATTTTTTTTTCCCCAAGTTGACTATCTCTATTATAAATAATTCTTTTAAATTTAATAATAATTATTAAAAAATAATTCTTTTTATGCACATTTATACAAAATTTTGTCCTATACCACCATGTTAAAATTTTAGAAAAGGCGGAATGGCAACGCAAGCTGTTGGACAATTTTTACGAAAAGTTGATAGGCACTGATTTATGTCAATGTGTAACTACATATCAATTTGTATGAAATTATGTTCAGTAGTACGAGATACAGTTGCCACAAAATTTTGTTACACACACACACAGACAGACAGACATTTTCTAAAAATGGTCAAATCGTGTTCTACAGCTCTCAAAACGCGTACATCCATCAAAAACCCAAAGTCGAAAATTTTTACGAATCCAATACTTTCTTCTATTGAAAAAAGAAGAAAGTAAAAAAACATCAGTTAATTTTCGGGAAAAAGGTGAATCAATATCCATATATATCTTTTGAATGAAACTTAAGTTAAAACTACTAGCCACTAGTAAATAAACTGTTTACTTGCCTCCTTGAATCCTTTCTGAAGTTGTCAGCTGTAAAATTACTGTACAGAAACTGAAAATTTTCAAAATAAATGAGTTTGTTTCGTAACAAACCATATCTAAACGCTAAAAGCTCACATGCTCGCAATTAACTGTAGGAACAGAAGAAAGTTCAAATGCATTCTCTTATCAAGTAAACGATAATATGTCACGTCATAAAATCAATCTGCACTACCTATCTGCCTTTGTCGTTTATCCTGCGTCTTGCGACTATACTGAAAGAATAATGATTAAGCAAGTGACAATTTTTACAACGATATCATAATCTGAGATCTTTTTTTTTTTTTTTTTTTCCTTGTCATCGCATGCTGTGGAATGTTGTGAAGGTGGATAAACAGAACTAGCTGGAACCCGTCGAATTCGACGATCACTTTATTGACCGTAATGTTTCAAAAACCGTCGCATCATTATTTAAATGTGTTTCATGATAAAACATCTAATATAATTTACGACATTTCAATTAAAAAAAGAAAGTCGGAAAAATGCTTATAAATAGAAATACTGTATATGACATCACTTTCTACAAAGTACTGTCAATGTGACGTCAAACAGACTTCAAATGAACAGATGCTATCTTTTAGTTTCTATTTCGTTTAATACTAAGACTATATGTTAGCTGACCCGTCCGGCGTTGCCCGGGCCCATGATACCTTAAATGAACCTTAAATTTGTATTATTTTATACCTTTAACTCGATTTTGTTTGAATTTCTATTTTAAAATGAAAACATCACGAAAAAAATAATCATTTGTAAAAAAAAAAAAAATACCTTAAACAGAACGGAACTTGGGTTCGTGACCCAGTGCCTGCGGCACGTATATGCAAGCCGCTAATACCATGAAAAAATTCTCAAAAATTAACCTTGAACCGAACGAACCTCTGACTTGTGTTACCGCTGCCTGTGGCGGCGGCACCGTATAGCAGGTATGCTACGCAGGCGCTGCAAAATCTACTTTTCTCCACCAGGGAGAGCAGTATATTGTATACGAAAATCACCAATCGCCTTGTATTTCCAAGACCTTTCAAATAAGGTGTCACATGGTTGTGTCAACTGCAAAATCCTTTAGTTGCACTTTCCACCACCAGGAGGCACAGTGTGTTCTATAGGAACATCACCAACAGTCAAGAAATACCAAGGCCTTTAAAGTAAGGTGCAACATGATAGGGCCCACTACAAAATCACTTAGTTCCACTTTTCACCACCTGGGGGCGCCCTATATTATATACAAACATCCCCAATCAACATGAAATTTCAAGACCTTTATCAACAACCGCCTTGAATTTCCAAGACCTTTTAAATAAGGTGTCACATGGTGGTGTCAGCTGCAAAATCCTTTAGTTGCACTTTCCACCGAAAGGGGGCGCAGTGTGTTCTGTACGAACATCACCAGCGGTCAGGAAATACCAAGACCTTTAAAATAAGATGTAACATTATAGGGTCTGCAGCAAAATCACCTAGTTCCACTTTCACCACCAGGGGTCGCACTATATTGTATGCAACAGAAAGTGATTTTTTAGTATTCGACTCTAGTCCCCATATGTACAATTTCTTCACCGTGAAGTAATTTGAAGCTTAGTTAAGCTTGTAAACGTGTTTTTAACCCGTTTCCCAAACGGGTGGGAAACGGTTTCCCACCCGTTTCCCCCGGGGGAGAAATGGTTTCCCCCCGTGGGGGGGACGGTTCGACTTTTTTTTATTTTTCTCTTTTCATAGCACATCTACAGACCAAGACCCCTTTTTTAGACACCTCAACCAAATTTTTATACCAAGTAGTTCTCTCAATATAGTGGAGACACACAAAAACATGTTTCAAATTAATATATAGATAGAACTGAATTTAGTAGCTATCGAAAAAAAAAAAAAAAAAAAAAACTAGTATGTTGTGGCCACCACAAGACTGTCTTCTATATTTTCCTATACAAATTCAGTCAGTAACAATATTTAAAAAAAAAAAAAAAAAATACGATTTTTTAATTTTTTTTCGTTAAAAGTAAAAAAAATCGATAACTTTGTTTTAAATTATCACATATTTATAGTTCAACCATTCGTTTTAAAGTTATAGACGAGACCTTTCGAAAGATACCCATCTTGAAAATTTACCCCCCCCCCCCGGGGGGGAAAGCGATGCCCCCACATGCACAAAAAAATTTTCCTAGTTAATTACTACTATTATCAATAATTCATATTAATTTTACAATCACAAGTTTAAATTAACTCTCATTATGCACATTCATACGAAATTTTGTCCTATACTGCCATGTTAAATGTTTTAAAAAATGCGATCCACCTGTTGAGCGATTGATCCTCAAATCTAATCAGCACCAGTTCATGTCAGGGTGCAACTAAATACCAAGTTTGGTTAAATTTCATTCATTGGTTCGTGAGATATAGTGGACACAAAATTCGTGATACACACAGACGCACAGGCAGACATTTTCTAAAAACTATCAATTCGTGTTCAGGATATCCCAGAACGTGTAAATCCATCAAAAAACGGAGGTCGAAAATTTTCACGAATCCAATACTTTCTCTATATAGCATATAGAAGAAAGTAAAAAAATATATATACATATATCTGGTGTTAAACGACCACACGACTTCCATCACCATTATTACACATATATGTATTTTTTTTTTTTTTTCCTTGAGATAACATGATCAGAAGGCATAAAAATGACCTAACGAAGTAGACACCTGAAAATTTTCTGGTAAGAGAACTTGATATACATGTAAAGACATATTAAACAGTATTTACATATCGAGTTAAAAAATAAATAAATAAATAAAAAATGGTTGAGTTATTTTTTGAAACACCAATTACCGAGATCGAAAACTGACCTACCCAATCAGGATGACTGTTAATTTACCTGTAATAACCGTGTAATACATGAGAAAGGATATCTAAAATGGATTTATGTAACAATTTTCAAGAGAATCGTTAAAACCGTTTTTGTGATACCGGCTTTTACTAAAACTTAGCATACACAATTATTGACCAGAAAACAATAATTACATACACTAGGGGGGCTCTGCCCCCTGCTCGCTCCGCTCACCAACCCCGGAAGGAGGCTTCGCCTCCTCCCAGACTCACTTTACTTATTGACACATGCAGAACTCTGCCCGCCTATTCGCTGCTTTCTTTCACTGAAATGGAATATCAATAGTGCATATTACAAGACAAAAGCAGAAAATTATTATGGAAATCCTCATATTCAATGTCAAATTGAAATATATAATATATATATATATATATATATATATATATATATATATTAATAGAAAGAAAATTATAATATCTAGACCATTTTGCATTACAGCATTAGTATATGACACTTTTTATTTCTTTTTTACAACCTTAAATCCGGACCACGTTACCCCAGTCGGTAGAGCACCGAGCTCGTAATTGGAAGATTGTGGGTTCGGTTCTCGAGACGACCAAAGACCGACGTGTACACTAATGGTGGCTGGTGCACGTAAAATATGTCGTGGCCACAATATCCTCCGTGTTCCCATCAAAATTATACCTCTGTGGGCCACTGAATCTGGAGAGCTATCCACTTCGTGAAGGACCAAAACTGAGGTGGCATGTCTCCGGAACATCCGTAGGGGTGCGTCCGAGACCGTCACCAATTATCCATAGTGCAGTAATGGTGCGACGTCAATCCCAACCTACCTAATTATCTACTACCTACAACCATGGATCATATATTAATTTTCTCGTGTAAGAAGATTAATTTTCTAAAAGTAGAGAAAAAAGTTGATATTTATTTTCTTTGTTTTTTGCATCCATGGTTTCGGGCGGCGGTACCCTAGTCGGTAAAGCGCTGAGCACGTAATTGGAAGATTGCCGATTCGATAGTTGAGCCGGCCAAAGACCGTCGTGTGCACTAATGGTGGCTGGTGCACATAAAATCTGTTGTGGTCGCAAAGTCCTCCATGTTCCCATCCCAACTATACCTCTGGGGATCACCAAAGCGGAGGGGGATCCCCTCCGTGAATGTTCAAAATTGTGATGACATGCCTTCGGAACATCTCTAGAGGTGCGTCCCAGACCGTCGCCAATTACCCATAGCACAGTATTGGTGCAACGTTAAATCCAACCAACCTACCTACTTACGTACAATCAGGGATCATATTTTAATTTTTCGTGTAAAATGACTTCATGACAGAAGAACAACGTCACTGGGAGTAACTTTTTTCAAAATGGCAAATAGAGTACCTCCATGAACTTGTCGTTTTTCGTTAATAACTTCTTTAATTAAAATGATAGACATTTCTAAGCGGCTGAAATGTCTACCTTGGAGTACTCGGAACATATTGATACCTCTCATGACGCGAAGGACCTTGCCCTCCGTTAGAAGATGTTGTCGCAGACAAAAAAGTTTGACGCCAGTGACAGTAACTTTTTTTTAATATATAGAGAAAAGGATATTTAAAAGGGAGTTAATATGGCAAATTTGAAAAAAATCCGTTCAGCCGATTTCAAAGAAACGCACTTGCGCGACCTGAAATTGAGGTATTTATACTGGACGCCTATCAATTTTCCTGTACTAACCAACTCTATCATTCGAAAGGACGTCTTATAGAGTGTTTGTATAGCAACTTTTAAGAAAATCGTTAGAGCTGTTTTTGAGGTACGGACTTACGATCTCAATACCTGTTTCCAATGTCCTACTTCTGTTTTTCCAGTTTTCACCAAAATTCGAAAAATTCATCTGTACACCAGACTTCTCTCAATTCTGAAGTTTCGTAGTTCTATCTTTAATAGTTTTGGACATATGATAGCCAATTCATATATACGTACACACACACACACTGACCAAAAGTCGAAACTACTTTTTTGAACACAGTAGACCTTAAAACATGTAATTCAGGTGAAAACTCGATATCAAATTTTTGGACCGAATACAATACTTCCATTACCTACGGTAGTCGGGTAATGGAAGTAAAAAGGGGGAAACACTTTATTTTATTATTAATTATTTCATTTATTTATTTGCTTATTTTGTAATCCTTTAAAACAAGATTTAACTTCTTATATGTACGGTTCTTATATGTACGGAAATGATGTGGTTCAACTTTCATTAAAGTTTCGTAAAAATTTCTATTTTATTACGAAATGTTTAAAAAAATATTTTATAGTATCAGCAAACTACTATTACTAGTCATAATAATAATAGAAGAGAGAAGAGGGTAAAATTTAAGCATGAATGACAAAGTATTATAAATAAACATATCTTAAAAATTAGTATTCCAAGATGAACTAAATTTAAACTAATTAAAAAATCTGGAGTGACTTCACTCGACTTTCCGAACATTGAGTAATTAACAGTTTTGTAGATAAAGAAAGAGGAGTTGTTAAACAAACAAAAGAGAGAAAACCATAATAGAGTGAGTATTTTTCTCCATATATATTACACGATATTTTATTGAACGCTACTGAACTTTGAGCCCATAGATCATAATCATAAAGAATTTTTCGTTGTGTCCCTGTAAATACCTGTTCACCAAAAGGCTTATATTTAGTGCAACAGTGATTTATAATATTCATATAAATTTTCAGCTCAATTGAATAAGGCGTTTAGATGCTATCGCACTGTTAAAAATTTGGTCTCATAGACCATAATGAAAAAGAATTTTTCTTTGTCTCCCTGTAAGTGCTAAATTCACCAAAATCTATACAGTTGGTGCAACTGTGACCTATAACATGTGTAAAACGTTTTTGCTCAGATTAATAAGGCGTTTAGACGCTATCACTCTTTTAAAAATTTGGCCCCATAGACCATAATGATAAAGAATTTTTCTTTGTGTCCTTGTAAAAAAATTATAAGTGCTAGATTCTCCAAAATCTATACAGATTGAGTATCTTTGAACTATAATATGTGTATAATTTTTTTGCTCAATTGAATAAGGCGTTTAGATGCTATCGCACTTTTAAGATTTTGGTCCCATGGGCCCTAATGATAAAAAAAATTTCTTTGTGTCCCTATAAAAAACTATAAGTGCTAGATTCACCAAAATCAATAGGGTGATTTACAATATACGTACCAATTTTCAGATTATTCGAACAAAGCGTTTAGACGCTAGCATGTTCACTCACAGACATACACACATACATACACACATACATACACACACACATACATGCATCATCGCAAAAATTGTGAAAACGGACTCAGGGGACCTCGAAACGTATAGAAACATCAAAATCTCAAATTCAGATTTTTGACATGATTACAATACTCTCCTCACTATAGTGTTCGGAAAGTAATAAAACGAAATCTACCTTATTATTAAAATTATTATTCTTTTTTAATATAAGTATATATTGCTCCAAATAATAATTGATCTGATCGTCTTTTTTCTAAGTATATGCTCCAGAATGTTCTATAATTATTTTTAAGATGTTAACATATTCAATTAAAATGCGAAAAGTATAGATTTTGATAATTTGAGTGATTTTAAAAACTTTCATCAAGTGCAAAATAACAAAATTTGATTGCATATAATGCCAATTTCATTAAGGAAACGTAAAACTGTATTAAAGATATTAAAATACTTATTATTATTATTATTTTCATAATGACACTAAATGCGACCTATTAGCGATTATTATTATTATTATTATTTCTAATTCAAGCTTTTGGCCTAGATAGACTAAAAAGTCAAAATTATTAAACAAGCGATAAAAAGTAAAATTTCAGTACCAATTCACTCCATTAATATTAGAGAAAATCAATCAAGATACAAAAAAGAGGAGAGATTTTTTTTTTTTTTTTTCTAGCTAATTTAATAAGAATGCATCAGTAATGTATTCATTAATATATGTAACAATGAAAATTTTTTGAAGAATTTTTGTTAATAATATTTTAATTATTCATGTTGATGATATTTTAATCATCATATAAGTGCATGATATTTTAATTATTCTGGAGAATAAATTTTAATATACAATTAATTTTTTTTTTTTTTTTTGTGGGGGAGGGGGAGATGATTTTTTTTTAATATATGTATTTTATTATTGGAAATTTTTTTTTTTTTAGATTGCAATTATTATTCACTAATTAACTAAATTCTTAACTTATTGCTACTTTTACAAAATAATACGTACGGTTTTAGGTTGCTATCATTATTTATTTTATTTTATTTATTATTTTTTTTTAATTTATTTTTAGTTACGCAGAATTTTAATGAAGCTATGAAAATACAGTAAAACCCCTCTAAGTTGGACACCTACGGTTCCAGGAAAAAGTGTCCACCTTAGAGAGGTGTCCACCTTATAGGGGTGCTTACATTTTTTGATTTAATTAAACTGTATCTATGCATGTCTATTAACTTTTAATCATGTCTAAATATAACATAATTAAGTATTCATAATTTATATACAAAAAATAATTAATTTGCCAATTTAAAATCTAAACTTAAACTGGTTAGTCCAGTCAATAAATACAATGTACCTTGCAAAAGGTGGGGTAGAAGATTTTGTTTTTTTAATTTGTACATATTAGTACTAATATGCAAAATACGAGTTATCCAACATGGTCGGCCTCGGGAGAATTTTTGTCGACTGAAAAACCTCGAAAATTTACTAGTTTTTTGGCTTTTCCCGAAATATCTCAGAAATGGCTGAATTTAGCGACATTTTTCTATTGAAATGTTTAAAGAAGATTAAATTTCCTACAATTTTCTTCATTACAACTTTTTTGTAGAACTAATAGCAAGCGCGTAACAGCTTCTTGAAAACAAACAGCTTTCTCAACTTCGTAAAAAAAGCGCATTACTCCTTATAAATAATGTACAGTAATTATTAGAATTGTAAGCTTTATTTACAGAAAGCTTAACAACTTTTAATGATATAGCTCTGATATCTGTCGTCCTTGGGATTTTTGGATTTGGTGATCAAAAACGTAATACGGAAATATACATGCCAGATGTATATTTTTAAAATATATATTGTAAGAAATACTGTTTTATTTTCTTGATTGTTCTCTTAACATATACCTTGTTAAAATAATCGTGATTTTTGAAAAGAATTAAATATGTTAGCCAGGTAAATTGGCGATCACCCTTTTATTTTTTCCCTTTCCCTTTTGACTAACCCCTCCCCCCTCCCCCCCCCCGGCCACGCACTGACAATTCTGGCCTAACAACATTAGTCATCACTAGACTCCAATAACTGCCAATGTATAGTATTCTACCACTGCAACACATAATACACACACAAACACATACAAAGAAAAAAAAGAACATTTGCATATAAATGTAAATGAATAAATATTAGGATGCTAATAAGCAAACTCAATGCATTTATGCATAAATATTTTAATTCTACTATTTATTAAATTATAAAACATTAATGATATTTAGATATAATACATAATGTTGTAAAAAACATTAATTACTACTATATTAATATTGAGGATAATAACAATATACAATCTTAATTTTAAATGAACTTCATAAATAGGCAAACTTGTTTGAAGAACATTAGCAAATAATTGCATTACAAAAGTAAATTGTAGAAATTTAACTTTATATATAAATTATTGGGAGATCATTTAGCCTTGAAACAAATAAAGAAAAGTACATTAATGAAATTATACATGTTTATTTTCTTCGTGGTTATTTTGAAAGCCCGGGTTCTTAAATTTCAATAATCATCAGAGGTAGAAGGAAGGTGTGTCATCCTCAAATTGTTCCTCTCCCTCTTGCAGTAATTACAAAAGCTCTGAGAATAGCTTACCATCTTCAGTCTCGTCCAATGATGAAATTAATACATTTTCCTGTTGAGGATAAGAGTCCTTATTACTATACTAGTTTCACTGAGTATTTTATAGCCAACATTTTGAAAGCAAACAACTGCTTTCTTGTTGGTAGTTTCGGCTATTAAAACATCGTCACCATATTTTTTGCAAAGGAACCGTTCTGATGCCAGGACGAAAATCACCCTCTATTTTATTCATCAAATTCTTAATGAGACTGGAACTCCTCCAAGCTGTTTTCAGGGTAGGAGTAAATTGATTCCATTGCCTCATCAGTGTTACTTGCAGGGTAGTATCCTCGTTTCATTTCACTTTTAGGCCTCCAATGCAGTTTTTGCTGACAAAACCTGTGATACCAAGCATCTACAAAAACTAAACCTTTTACATTTCCGTTGCATTCAAATACTTTTTTCTTCACTCATCCCCACGATTTTCCGCATCATTTACAATTGTTTCTTTCATACCCAGTTTCATAGCATGGTGTATAAAATTTCTTTCATGCTCAGGAAGTCGTTCTTGTTTTTTAAAGAAATCTTCAAGTATCCCCTTCTCCACACAAGAAACACTGATCTTTAAAACTGAAACCTTCAGTTCTTGATGGAAGATATGTAGCCGCACATTTTGGACCAGCTCCATCACCAGTTGCATGACAACGTACATATGGTATCACTCATTGGTGTATCATTTGTGACAGGCATTGTGAATTCCTACTTGTTGTAGGTTCTTCAAAAAACACCGATGTTCTTCATTTTGACGTTTTGCATTGCACTTTTGCAGATTTTTTGTATACCTTTCTCCTTCAGAATCTTTATTTCACCTTTATTCAAACTGATTTCGTAAATAAAACAAACACTCCGGTTATTGTAATAGAAAATTCTCAAGGTTGAAAAAGTATGTTCACACATTCGAACTGAACTGAATAACAAAGGTAGATGCTCAGCCGAGGCAGCGAACTACAAGATGGGAAGAGGCGGGAGGAAAGGGAGAACTTTTGTGTGTGTGTTCGTGGGGGGGGGGGGTCTTTTTTTTACCTCTTTTGCTACGAAGCAGATATCATTTCCTAAAGTCGGACAGCTGAATATGTCCTTTCTTTTTTTTTTTTTTTTTTTTTTCCGTTTTCTAATAAACGTTCATGCACCGACCCATTTCTTTGAGTTGTATTTTATTAGCTTGAGAAAAAATGCCGAGTTTCAAGAAGCTGTGACGCGCTTGCTATTAGTATTACAAAAAAGTTGTAATGAAGAAAATTGTAGGAAATTTAATCCTCTTTAAACTTTATAATAGAAAAATATCGCTAAATTCAGCCATTTCTGAGATATTTAAAAAAAAAAAAAGCCAAAGAAGTAGTAAATTTTCGAGGTTTTTCAGCCGACAAAAATTCTCCCGGGGTCAATCATGTTGGATAAATCGTTTTTTTTTTTCATATTGACACTAATATGTACAAATTAAAAAAGAAAAATCTTCTACCCCACCTTTTGCTAGGTAAGCCCCTTTTTACATACCTATTGACTGGACTAGGTACATTGTGACCATAATAACACTTTTTCTCACTGTCTCTCTCTCTCTATATATATATATTTAATAGCGCCATCCACCAGTTAATATGCACGAAAATTTAATCAATATAACTTCTCACAATAAAGATTTTGTATATGCATTTTGCTGCAATTTTATTCAATAGACGCTGTGATACTCATATGGAAAATCAGGGAATGTGATTAAAAGTAGCACCACTTTGTCTATCGATTTACACCCAAATTAAGATAACATTCATTTTCATAATAGCCATCTCACTTATGAAGTTTGTTGAATTTATTCACTCAAGAAATTGAGATATAGTTTTCCCGTTATTGGGAAAAACTGCAGCATAGCAGCGACACCTGTCGATTGGTATGCACCCAAATTGAATCAAATTGAATCAGTATATTTTTCACTATAGATAGATCTCTCACATATTAAGTTTAGTGCAATTATACACTCAAGTAAAACTTCGCAGGAAAAATAAAAGGGACAAATGACGAGGAACCATAACAGCCGAAATGTATTGTCTAATGCTCATTTTAAAACAGTCTATGTCAAAACATGCCTGTAGGCTCTCTACTGGATATTTCCTGGTGAAAAGGACAAAAACAATTCCCGCAAATCAATAAAAAGAAAGACATTTTCATTATGCGCCAAAATTGAGCAATTTGTGAAATTTTCAATTGAAGAAAAAAAAATATATATATTTTTTACAAGATGAGACAGAGGTGAATATATTGTGACGAGAAACATTGTTTTTTAGATATTTACAACTATTTCTACAAGGAATAAGTAAGATTAAAAAAAAAAAAAAAGTGATGAAATGGAATTTTTATATCTTTTTTTCCTGTCTCATTGGGTAAAAGTGTCCAACTTAGGACAGTTTTTGAATGTCCAACTTCTAAGTTAGAGGGGGTGTCCAACTTTTAGAAGTTGGACATAATGTTAATCCTAATGGATACATTCCGTTCCGAGAAAAAGTGTCCAACTTAGAGGGGTGTCCAACTTGACAGGTTTCACTGTATTAGATATTTTGTAAAACGACATTTCTGAACACATTTGATAAACTAAATTTGTTTGTAAAAAGATTTTTCGACAAAATACTATTGTCAACCTATTAATGTCCAGTAATCTGTTTTTAACAAGTTGAGCGTCATGTCAGCCATTCTAGATTCTATACATTGTGTCATATATCTCTAAGTACTGAAGGAATCATCTTGAAACTTTAGGAGTGTGCAGAACATGTTATAGTTTAAACATCTCAATGAAAGTTTTACCGAGAAAGTAAAAGCAGTACCAATAAAAAATTAATACGTTGTGGCTGACAGTGTCAAATATGATATAAAGCCGCGTCAACCATCGGTGGCGGATATAAAATAGGATATAAAACTAAAAATATTACATTTAATGATTGAATGTTTATTAAAAATTTGCTTAATTTTTATTTCTTACAGGAGGAATCATTATAGAATTTTAATGGATTTGAAGAATTTGCGTGGCACTCAACGTGTTAAACTGTTGATAAAATGGAACGTAGAATCTCTGTGATTCCCTAAAAGTATTTTTCCTTTCCAGTAAAAGTACTAGAGAGTATTATATACAATCCCATAAAATATCCAAATCCGTCTTTATCCTACCTAAAGATATTTCCCATTATTATTCATTACCTTATACACACATATTTTAAAATTCTGTTTTTACTCTCAGAAAATTCATGACTGTTAAATTATACCTCGTTTTCCAAAAAGTATTATTATTATTATTCTCTTTTTACACTCAGAAAATCCATGACTGTTAAATTATGCCTCGTTTTCAAAAAAGTATTATTATTATTATTCTCTTTTTACACTCAGAAAATCCATGACTGTTAAATTATGCCTCGTTTTCCAAAAAGTATTATTATTATTATTATTATTTTAGTTTCTCAAATTTATTTTAAGTTGTAAAATACAAGACTTCATTTAGATAAATTTAGCGTTTTGCAGTTTCAAAATAACAGATTAAAAGTTAAAAAAAAAAAAAAATTTTGAAAAACAAGCTATATTTTAACAGTCGTAACATGTGAAAGAGAAATCTAAAAGTAGATTAAAAAAAAAAAAAAAAAAATATTATATACCATGTTATAAATTTTCTGATGAATCATAGAGCTCTTATCAATGTGCATAAAATTTTAAAGTGATAATGACGTCATTTTTCGTTAGATGCATAATTTAACTTTTTATAATTTTTTAACGTTCACGTTTAATTAAATATATTTATTTTTATCTCGAAAAAAAATTAACTCTTATTATTTATTTATTTTTTTTTTTTTTTGGCACCAACTAAATTATAGCTAATATTTTAATGACTATTTTAACGCTATTAGGATGTTATTATTTTCATATTTTAATTAATTATAAGAAAACTAATCAAAAATTTGAAAACCGGACTTCGAAGTATTGTGTTGTCACCGGGTTCTGAGCTACTGTGAAAGTTTCAAATCTCTAGCTAGTAGGGAAGTTAGTTAAAATTCGATTGCAAGATTTGTACCGGACAAACAAACAAACAAACAAAAATAGAAATTAATAAAAACGTGGTAAGATACGTTTTATGTAATGAATAGTAGTAGGGATCATTTTCCCATAGGTTAACATCGAATTTGGTTGACTGTATGCTTATTGATAGAAAGCCTCACTTATAAAATTTTATTATTTGCATCGCTGTTTTGTCATTTTTTTTATTCACGGACTTTTATTAGTTTTTTTTTTTTTTTTTTTTTTTTTTTTTTTTTTTGTAAACACGCCAACTAATATGAAAATGAGAAATATATATTTTAAATTAGAGGTCTATTAACAAACTATAGAAAATTCAAGAATTTTCCTATCTCGAAGTTTTTTTCACTGGAGCGCTCTACGTCATCAAATTAGGACAGGCTGTAATTTTAAAACTATCACACGAGTTGTCTGAATATTTTCTACTGTCTAAAGTCAAAACTAATTTAGATTTAAAACATTCATAGAAATACATTTAGCATAAGTAGTTCTGGGAATCGGGTTAAACAATACAAATATGTATTGATATACCAGAAAGTTGCCACTGGTAACTAATTTTTTATTTGTTTCGTGCCATTATTTTCGAACAATAAAATTTATAACATATTTTTGCAAGTAAATTTGCATTTTACCTTCCTAAGTATATTACACATATTATTTTATGGAAATAGTGGTACGGAAAAGTAAAAATGTAGTCGGCAGTGGCTGCCCTGTATACCATGACGACAATCCTACTTTACATTTTTCTTAACACGTATAATTATTGTTATTATTTTTTAGTTATCACCAATAAGAAATATGAGAAATGATTTCAAAAGATAAGAAAAGAAAAAGTGATGAAAAAAAAAAATATATTTTTAATAAATGCAAAATAATATGAAGCTAAAATTTACTAAATCCTTTAACTTTCTGGAGTTTCGGAATGAAAACAAACATTTGTCATCATTTAGTATATTTTATGCAACAATTCTTCAATATTGACCCCTTACTGTAATCGATTTTTAAAATTCTGTTTTTTCTCTTTTCGGCAGATAGCAGCACTACTCCGAGATTTAATGTTTCAGAGGAAGGCACATGCAGAAGCCACTGGAAATTTCTTAATAGGCATGTGTGTATCTTGCTGTATTGCTAATGCACCCATGCGTAGGTTTTTTTTTTTTTTTTTTTTTTTCCTCCTGATGAAGGGCACTACTATTTTGACCTGAAACAACTGTTGCGAATTTTGTTAATGTATAATGTATACCTACAAAGTTATTTATTTGTTAAATTAAATATTATTAGACACTAATCAGGTCGATTTATTGATGTTTCAAACCAAAAATTGCCTAAGAATTAAAAATTCTGTTTTCTTTCTTTCTTTCTTTTTCTTTCTTTCCTTTTCTTTTCTTTTTTTAGCTATTTATGTTCAGCTACGTTTCTAAAAGAATTTTTTTTTTTTTTTAATTATTTCAACAATTTTTCCAAATAAAATATGTAGTGAGCATTAAAATGTTAAGTTTAAAAGTAGTTTCAGAGAATTTTTAACGGAACACAGATTTACAAGAATCTAACCAGCACTATTCATTTATGCTTAAAAAGATTTCAGTTACAAATACAAGTAGTTTTTGAAAACAATTATCGTTTTTCAATTTAATTTTTCAATAGTTCGAAATATTAAAACTAAAATTAACATTACTTGCGATGAAAATAATTTAAATGGAATTTTTTAAGTCTTACTGATTTACAAGAATTTAACAAGTATCATCCAGTTACACTTCGGAAACATTTTAGTTACAAATACCAATAAATTTCAAAAACGATTGTTGTTCGAGCTCAATAAATTAGTCTTTTATAATAGTACAAAATATTAAAACTAAAATTAACATTACTTAAGTTGAAAATAATTTACTTTTTTAGAGCTTATGTTTTTAAAAGAATCCAGCAGACCTCATCCAGTACGTTTACAAATCTTTTAGGTACAAATTTAAGTAATTTTGAAAAACAATTGACGTTAAATAGATTAGTATTTTAAAACAGTATAAAGTATTAAAACTAAAATTAAAATTTCTTAAGAAGAAAATAATTTATACAGAATTTTTTAGGGCTTGTCTTATGGATTTACAAGAATCCAACAAGCACCATGTTACATTTCAAAAATTTTTTATTTGCAAATACAAATAATTTTTTAAAACACTTGTTGTTAAATAACTAGTCTTTTACACTAGTATAAATTATTAAAACTAAAATTAATGTTTCTTAAAATAATTTACAGAAATATTTTAAGGCTTATAGCTAGGATTTACATGAATCCAACAATCGCCATCCAGTTACGCTTCGAAATCTTTTTAGTTCAAATACAAATAATTTTTAAAAACTGTTGTTGTTAAACAATTAGTCTTTTACTCTAGTACAATACAAATTATTAAAATTAATATTAATATTGCTTAAGAAGAAAATGATACAACTTTTCTGGGCTTGATTTACAAATTTACAAGAAAACAACAAGTACCATTCAATTACCCTTCAATTTTTTCTTTTTGTTAAAAACATAAATAATTTTTACAAAAAATTGTTGTTATATAATTAATCTTTTACACTACTACAAATAATTAAAATTAAAATTGACATTATTTAAGATATGTATTATTTTATTTTTAAAGTTTTTGGATTTACCACAATTCACCACCTAGTTACGCTTCGAAAACTTTTTTTTTTTTTTTTTTTTTTTAAGCCACGGAAAAATAAATAAATAAATAAATAATGTTTAAAAAAAATTGTTGTTAAATAGATTAGTCTCTTACGATTGTAAAACAAAGTATTATTACTATAAGAACTAATCATCTAAACATCATAAACATTTACTAGAAGATCATTGTACAGATTTTCGATATTTTAGTGAACTATGTAGAATTTGTGTACGTTTCCATGTACTCAGCACTACTGCTATTTAGTAGTCAAATAAAGAACAAGCTTCAATAAAATAAAACCAGTTATTTATGTTTTTAATGCTATAGCTATAACCGGAATTTTAAAAATCTAAGATACAAAATAACATATGTTTGTATCATAACCCTTTTATTTAACGTCCATTAAGGAAACGCTTAAAAGATTTTAGAATGCTGATAAGTTCCCTCTTTATAGCTTCCTTATGTTTTTTTCTCTTCTAATAGACCCGGTTTTTCATCCATTTATTTCATAGAACAACACCATGATCTAGGGTTTTATTTTTATTTTTATTTTATTTTATTTCATTTTTTAAGCACCCTATTTTTATTCAATGTAAAAAGTTTCTTCAAACTGTTTGAATATTTTTAAGCTCTTTACTGATAAGACTGTGGTAGTGTGCATATATATATATATATATATATATATATATATATTGGTTTTTTTTTTCGGTTGTGATGCTCCTCGTTTTGATAACGATGCTTTTATTTCTTTTTTATTTGCTACATAATATTATCAATTTTTGGATTTCTTTTTCCCGAGAAGAAACGTCATTTTGAATTCCTAAAATAACATAAAAATAAATAAAAATAAAAACTTCTGATTTTACAAAAAAAAAAAAAAAAAAAAAAAGAGAGAGAGAGAGAGAGAGAGAGAGAGAGAGAGAGAGAGATGCTTACGCTTATTCTGCTAGCAATTTTTTTTTTTTTTTTTTTTTTTTTTTTTTTTTAAGGACTGAAGGCCTATTAGTCTCAATCTGGGATTTTTGCGTTGTCGATTTCGATAGTTGGACATTTGTCGAAATCTAAAATTTATCGAATATATAATTGAATAATTTGAAAACGATGTTATAATTTGAAAAAAAAAAAAAAAAAAAAAAAAAACTAATAGTCCTCCGTCCTAAACTAAATTCTGCTTTTGCCAGAATTTCATCAAAATCATTTTTTTTATTATTGAAAGAAAAAGAAAAGAAAATTAATAATAATCAGTATCGTTACTAGCGATATCGATAAAGTTTTTTTTTAATAATTTTGAATTAGGAAATAAAAAGTGCGCGTGAAATAATATGAAATAAAAATAAGTAAAAAAATGAATTTAATGATTTAATGTTTTAGTTTTTCGGGGGCTGCTCATGCATATAAAAAATGCGTATTAAAATGAGTCGAAGAAGGAAGCGAAATAAGTATTGAGTTATATTACGATAAATACGATATATAATATGATACGATATATTACACTTATCGTCCAGGGTTAGTAGGCATTTTCGTTGAAAGAAATAGTTTGTTCGTTCGGTGCAACTTGCACATTAGTCCCGAGAGGTACAACTTTCACTTTAGTCCCTTCAGGTACAACTTGCACATTAGTCCTCTTTAAATATATATATATATATTTTTTTTTTTTTTTTTTTTTTTTTTTTTACCCCGATAACTTTTATTGTTAAAGCAAATATATAATGTATAACAACAACAAATATTTGCTATAGTAAAATTGACAAAAATACTTGTGTTGAATAAATAAAAACTTCTTTTTTCCTGCACTGTAAAAAATAGGTTCTTAAAAATAAGTATAAATTGTTTCAAAATAGCCCCGAAACAATATATACTTAAATTCGAAAACCCATGTACTTATTTTTGAGTATACTGACATGCTCAAAAATGGGGTTGACCAATAAGAATCCCAATATCCAATATCATGTTTGGCACGTCAATGTACTCAAAAATGAGTACATAGGTTTTCAAATTTAAGTATATATTGTTTCGGAGCTTTTTTGAGACAATATATACCTATTTTTCAGAACCTATACTTTACAGTATGTAATTGACAGTTTTTCCTCCATTTATTTCATAGAATAATATTATGATGTAAGTTTCTTTTTTCTTTTCTTTTTATAAAGCACCCTGTTTTAATTCGATGTAAGTAGTCTCTGTAAATTGTTTGAATATTTTTAAGGTCTCTACTGTTAAGACTGTGCAGTGTATAACTTTTTCAGGTTGCGAAGCTTCTCATTTCGTAAAAGACTTTTATATAATTTTTCGATGCAATGTTATCAATTTTTGTATTTATTTTACAAAGATAAATCGTTATTTTATATTCATTTAATTATTTTTATTTTAATTTAATTTAATTTAATTCATTTTTTATTTATTTATTTTATAAACAACGATACTTACGCTGACTCCAGAAGTTGACAATTTAGATTTTTTTTTTTTTTTTTTTTTTTCCAAACGTGATTTTTAAAACAAATGCATAATCCATAAGGTAAAGAGAGTCTGTACACAATTCAGCAGAAAAAAAAAAAAAAAATACAAATATTATATTTTTGCTAAACTTTTGTTAAATAATTTTGAATTCACTTGTTTTTTATGCATTTCCATTGCTATTTTGTTGTTAAACATTAACTTAATGCAACAACTGTATTAAAACAAAGAGAGCTATTATCCGCAGTCTCTCCTTATAAAGGGTTGTTGTGATTGAGCATATGGTTAGGAGAGATTGTTATTAAATAATAACTATAGAATTAAATTGTTACCAATAATAATTGCATTAAATGACACTGTTGTAAGATTTTTGTAAACAAATATTATTCTATTAGTAATGGTTATTTCAATCTAATCAATAAAAAATCAGAAAAAATAAGGACATTTAAAAAAAAAAAAAAAAAAAAAAAAAAAAAAAAAAATATTTAAAGAAAAAAAAATCAGAAGACAACAAGCCCATATAAGATATTAGCACATTTCTTTTTCAGTTTAAACGTTTTCTTGTTTGCTGACCTACATTTGGCAGCAAAAGTATCCGGACACTAGAAATAATCCCGGTCTAAAAAAAGTACACTTAATACTGCTTTGTTAAATAAATCCTTGTCGAGTCATATTCCTAGTAAGTCTAAGAACATGATTTGACAACAATTTATTTAACAAAACTGTTTTTCATGTACTTTTTTTATATCGAAATTATTGGCTAGTGCTCGGATACTTTTGCTGCCGACTGTAAATAGAATAACACAAAGTTAGGGTGTCGTCTACGTTAGGTGAAGTATCTTCTCATTAATTTGAAAGCTTTGTTTAAAAAATTAGGTAGAGGATGTAATTTCAAATATCTTTCTTGATTGTAAAATAATATTTTATTGCACATTGGAGTACTATAAATCTATTTTGTTTTTTAAGGAAATAAAAATTGATAAAATATTATGATTATCCGTGTTCAAGAAAGATTGAGAATTACCAAGTAATTGTTTAAGATGTAGATTGATAGTCAACAAATTATCTTAAGACAGTTTTTAAAAAAGATCATTGGACTCCCATAACACTATTTTGTTAGAAAAAGGAAGTTAAAATTGATAAACAATGCTGCCTCGTTAAATTGATTAATCTCGTTTGAAAATAATTGAAAAAGGATAACTAACGAACTGAGACGTGAATCCGTGTCGTACAGTAAAGTGCACGTCTGCCAAAAAGGCGAATCCCAACGCAGACAAAATTTGTTTGTCAAATGTGATATATATATACTCATGTTTGTGAAAATTGCAACACCAAGAAGGAATGCGAATATCAGAATGATATTTATTGGACACATACATTATAGTAGGAAGACCAATTGATTCAAAATTTCAGGAAATTTGGAGTAATATGTACTGAGAAAACAGCTACCTCTGAGAACAATAACAGCACTTATCTGCCTAGGCATTGACTCAAACAGCGATTGGATGACATGTACGGGTAGAGCACTTCATGAAGTTTCAACACAATGCCACAATTCATCGATCATAGTTACTGGTGAGTGGTGTGAGGTCAGTCGCTTTTCAACGATTAAACTGTCATTTTCATTGGTGTAAGATCAGGAGAACGCACTGAGCAGAGCAACAGTCAAACATATTCTGCATCAAGGAAGGTTTGGACAATGCGGACAACTTGAGGTCGTGTATTGTCTTGCTTAAATATTGCGCTTCGGAGGCCTTGAATATAGAGCAGAGCGATGGGCCTTAACGTGTCAGAAATGTAATGGCGGGTATTCAGAGTGGCAGGAATGAAAACAATAACTGGGGTCCCATTAGATACACGTCTCGATTACTCCTTGTTCGCATTCCCGGCACTCTGAACACATTCTCATATATACTTTTTACAGAATCATGTACCTATACGCATAGCAGTCAACATTTTACTTTATTCCGGAGTATTTTAAGCCTTCCTTTATTTCACATCACTTTATTTATAGAATAATTCTCTCCAATATGCACTCATGTTTGTGAAAATTGCAACACCAAGAAGGAATGCGAATATCAGAATGATATTTATTGGGCACATACATTATAGTAAGAAGAACAGTTGATTAAAATTTCAGGAAATTTGAAGTAATATGTACTGAGAAAACAGTACATAAAGCATCGAACTCCGTCAGGAATAAAAGCTGTTATCTGCCTAAGGATTTGAATCAAACAGCGATTGGATGACACGTACGGGTAAAGCACTTCAAGAAGCTTCAACACGATGCCACAATTCATCGATTGTAATTACTGGTGAGTGGTGGGGTCCAGTCGCTTTTCAACGATTAAACAGTCATTTTCATTGGTGCGAGATCAGGAGAATGCACTGGCCAGAGCAACAGTCGAACATATCCTGCATCAAGGAAGGTCCGGAAAATACGGACAACTTGCGGTCATGCCTTGTCCTGTTTAAAGATTGCGTTTCGTAGACCTTGAATAGAGGGCAGAGCGAAAAGCCTTAAATCGTCAGAAATGTAATGACTGGTATTCAGAGTGGCGGGAATGAAAACAAGAGGTGATCGGGACGTGTATCCAATGGTACCGCATACATCACTGCAGGTGGTGACCCAGTATGCACCTACCAAAATTTTGATATGGGCGCCTTTAATGTGTGTTCTTTGACGAACCTGGATGCAGGGATGGCATGAAGTCGCCTTTTAGACAAATCACAATCCTGTTTACAGTATCAAAATTGCCTTATCCGTATCTAACGGCATTGTGAATAATGCACATTGCCAGCTGGGATTCGACATCGTCACACTGTCTATCACCTTGAGTGAAGGTATGTGGTCCCATTGGATACACGTTTCGATTACTTCTTGTTCGCATTCCTGGCACTCTGAGTAGCGACCATTAAATTTCTGGTGAGTTAAGGCCTGCTCCTCTGCCCTATATTCTAGTATTCCGTAGCACAACATTTAAGCACGGCCGCAAGTTGGCTGTTTTGTCCGTACCTTCCTTGATAGAAAATGAAAATGTGTTCAACCGTTGCTCCGGCCAGCGCGTTCTCCTGATTTCGCACCAGTGAAAATGTCTGTTTAATCGTTGAAAAGCGAGTGGCCCGGCACCACTCACCAGTAACTACTGTCTATGGACTGTGGCATCCTGTTGAAGAGTTGAAGCTTCATGAAGTGTTATACCCGAATATGTCATCCAATCGCTGACGATTCAATTCCTAGGCAGGTACAGTCGGTAACAAAAGTGTCCGAACACTAGCAAAAATTCCTATATAAAAAATGTGCACTTCATACGGTTTTGTTAAATAAGTCCTTATCGTATCATGTTCTTACACTGACTAAGAACAGGATTCGACAAGGATTTATTTAACAAAACCGTATGAAGTGTACTTTTTTTACATAGGAATTTTTGCTAGTGTTCGGACACTTTTGTTACCGACTGTAAGTGTAGTTATTACTCCTAGAGATCCCTGCTTTATATGTATTGTTTTCTCAGGGTATATTACTCAAAACTTCCTGAAAATTTAATCAATTACTCTTCCTACTATAATGTATGTGCCCAATGAATATCATTCTTATATTTGCATTATTTCTTGGTGTTGCAATTTTCACAAACATGAGTGCATATATTTCCTCATTTCTTCAACAGACATAATAATTCAAATAACTCAAGTTCCAATGCAATATTTTAAATCATTCGACTGAATTCAACTCAAGATGATCAGCGAAATATAGCCATGTTTTTAAACTATTTTAACTGATAATAATTTAACAGTAATTAAATTTTTAATATTTATTTTAGGTGTTAATAACATCATTATTTTTATTAAATTTTTTGACTATTTTTTTTTTAATTTATCTCTTATCAGACATTAAAATAACTGACAAACATAAAGTTGTAACTGGTAAAAAAAATGTTTTACAGGCATTATAAATTTACTTTAGTTGTGTATTATTTTTAGAAAAAATAAACGTGTGTAGCAGCTTTATTTTTATAAAGTTATTAATTATGAAATGAAAAGAAAGATACCTTCTTTAGATAATTCTTTGGTCGCTTTCTAAAGACATAATTCCCGGGGCTTGGGAGCCCTTCCCTAACAGCACACTTATCCATGGTACATCCTGGCGATCTCCACTGAATGTAATTTCATCATCATGATATCCTGTGGATGTCCTTTGGAGAAAATGTGCTGTTGTCTGAAGCGACCTCCAGATTACACCCAGGCCATAGGATCCATATGTAGTCAGTTGGCTTTAGCCCCTGCACCACACCGTATCTTTATAAAATAATTATGCTTTTTATCAAAAATACTTTTCAACTACTATATATCAGTTTTGCCAACTGTAGGGTTTGCCTCACGCGTAGGGACTTTCAGCAGCTTTCTTCAGCATGTAGCGACGGAGTAGGGATTTTTGGAGATACCTTTTCTCCCCAGGACATCCTGAGGACATTCTGAGGATGATTATACATCCTACGGACATCTTCAGCACTAAAATAAGGACTTTTTTATTAATGTAGAGCCATAGCCTCCTAAACGTGATGCTTGTCGCGTCGCGTTGCTCTTAAACTTGGCAGCAGTTGAGCTAGACAGCGCCACCTGGGACAGATTGCGCGACTATTTTATTCAACAGCCACCAATATTTTTTTTAAGTGGGATTTGATATAGAGAAAAGGCGAATAGAAACAAAGAAACGTCGATTATATATATATCATATATCAATTCTTAAAATTATTGGTGACAATTGAATAAAAAAGTCACGAAATCTGTAATAGGTGGCGCTGTCTATCGCTTCAACTGTTGCCAAGTTTACGAGAACGCGACAGGCATCTAGTTTAGGAGACTATGGTAGAGTCATGGCAAAATTTGAGTTGGTAACGCTACTATGAACTTTTTTTTTTTTTTCAGACGTTTAATTAACACTCTTTTTCTGCATATTTTTTGATATATCAATCGCAATCGCAATCTCCAGGTTTACGAAATACTGAAAGCTAATTAATTACTTTTTAACTAATCTTTAAATAAATCTGCATGAAGAAAAAAAAGTTAATTGATCTAGGAGCAAATTCTCAGCATTCCTTTTTTCACTTCTTTACGTAATGTCTTCACAATATATACATTCACCCTGATCATCACATCCCTTCGCTATCGGTCTAAATTATGATTGCTTGCGTAGTGCATGCTAAACAGTCATGCGATCTGAATAAAAATAGTCATTATTTTGCATGACAGATTGGCAACAGACGTGAGTGAGAAGTGCAAAATATTTTTTTTCTGCTTCATCGGCTTCTTTCTCTGCTTTTACTGAAGCCGATGCCACTATATATTATAAATGAATTACAAATGAGTACACAACTTATATTCTTCTGATTTCTTATAGTGAATGCACTTTATCTTTCAAGATGAAGATGGATAATCATTTTCGTGGCAAGAGTGTATCTACAGTTTCACAAAACTTCTGTATCTCTTTTCTGAATTCTGTTTCTGGCTTTCACCAGTTTGTCTACATCAAACTGTAACTGTGCAGCAATTTTTTAAACTTTTTATTTTTTATGTAAAATTGATTACATAAAGTGTTCTGAAGAGATAAGTTTATTTTCTTTCTTTCTTTCTTTTTTTTTTTTTTTAACAGTGTTAATCCAAATTATTTGGCGAGTAAATGACCGACATCAAGACCTTTTGTGGTGTTTTATCTCTTTATAGCTAGCTTGTATAGTATAATTTAATTTATTTATTTATTTATTCTTTATATTTGCAAATTTCTGTTGATTTAAATCAATAAAAAAAGTTTCAATGTTTTAATTGACATGCGGAAATTCCTAAAACGAAAATTAGAATTTTAAATACAATGAACGTAGATGTTCATGTATTTTTATATTTCCAACTATTCAAAACATATTTAAAATTTGAAAACAGAGCTTATTTCCAAAAACTTCTTCAGTAGCTTATTAGTTGCTTTGTTTCTTTGTCTTCCTCATTACTTAAACCATTTAGATACATATTTTTATTACCATAATAAGATTATCTTTAATTCATGACTACCCAATCCTTCATTAAAATTATTTTCGCCCGCGACATTTCTTCAAGTCATCAAATTAAACTCAAATTTTCATGAAGTACGTTATACGTGAATGGTATTTAGATAGATAATAATAAGACTAATTGAATAATTTAATTGAATAATTTAATTTGTTGTTATAATAAGACAGAAGATTGTTATTTTTCAAAAATTGTTATCCTATTAACTACGGATGTCGAATATATGAACTTTATACTTTAATTCACGAGGTATTTATTGCTCTAATGGCTATGGAGCATTTAAAATTTAAAATGTCTCATACACTTAAAATAACTAAAAGCTCGTTTTTTCCTCTAATTTTGTCACAAACTGAATCGAATGCATATTGAGGCTTTAAAATTCAAACTTCGAGTAAGGTATAAATTAAAAAAGAAAAATTTCAAAGTCAACAATCAGTTTTCTTAAAATAATTACTTTCCGGACATAATATCGCCGGACAAAATATCGCGTCAAAAAAATAGTATGATCTATTTGAAAATTTGATTTTGTGTCACGTGTGATCTCTGGCGGGGGCCACATGGCCTTATAAATATTAATTAATTAATTTAATTAATTAATTAAATTAATTAAGTTGAATTTCATTATTTTATCTATGTTTGTTTTTAAGTTATTTTAACTTTTGCTTTTCACTATTCAAAATACATTTTAAAAATCGTGTACATCACTGCTGACATTAAAGCTGAACACTGTTCACAAACTTGAAATAAAAATTTTAAAATTGATAAGCACGATTGAATTCATTATGACTGATCTTGACAAAAGTTAATACATATAGTCTTTAAACTATTTTAAGTAAAATTTATAAAAATTTTTGTTATAGGTTTATCAGAATGTCAGTGCTCTGACTAAGGTATGTGTTATCATGAAATTTTATACGACATTACTAATAATTACCAACTCATTTTTGCTTTGTCGTACTCATACCAACTCATTTTTGCTCATATTTACGTCGGCGATATTTTGTCCTCGCGATATTTTGTCCCGCGAGATTTTGTCCCCAACCCTAATTACTTCACTATAAAAAAAAATTCATTATATTTACATTTATATACCAGTAACGTTCCTGGTTTTTATAAGTTTAGCACCAATATCTGAGAATTTTATTTTTTTTCATGAAGTGTTCCTGATATTATGAAATTTGGTAGGGGAGAAGGTGGTAATATGGAGCACTTTTTATTTTTTAACAAAAAATGCACTTTTCAATGGAATTTTTTCAACAATAACTACTATAATTTGACAAAGTATCCTTCCACTGAACATTTAAAGTTATTAGAAGGTAAAACATTAAACGATTTGGAAACCATTAATTTTTTTAAAACATAATACAAAAATAGCTGTCTTAGAAAGTGGGGTGGTAATATGGAACAATAAAAAGTGAAACAAAAAAATATTTATTGGGTTATTTATTTCAGAAAACATTACTAAAAAAAGGAAAACCTGAACATCTACAGGAAAGTATTGTAAAAAATACGCATATTTTATCGAAAAACATAAAGAGGAATTTTTTTTTTTTTTCCTGTAAAATTTTATTTGTAAAAAAAATAATCCTAAAGTTCAAATTAGTCATACTTAGGAACAAAAATCACAAATGTAAATGTCACCTTCACATCCACTGCATAAAACATGTGCCCATTGTTGGCATACAACACATTTAATTCAAAGTTCTCCGGCTTATGGTCATATGGAACACATTGTTCCATATTACCACCAATCGCCATTTTATAAACGATCCCATGAATTTTAAGTTTGAAAAATATTTATCCATAATTTAATCCTGCTATTTTACTATTCAATCTTACAGTTAATAAAAACAATATTAACAATATCTTATATTTATCAATAAGGATGTGAAAAATAGTTATGAAACTTACCTTGTGAAATTTTTTAGAACTGCATAAACAAATATCCGCCTGTTACACAATAAACAAAACAAGCTATACTGATGCCAAGCGGTATTGCAATTATTATGATTCCCATTAATTAAGTTTACTTTAGTAAACACAGATGGCCCTAGTAGGTAAGCAGAAAGAAGCGGTTTCATATTACCACCCTGTTTCATATTACCACCTTCTCCCCTAGATTTTTAATAATATATATAATTTATAGCTACTGATCGATTCTCAATTCATTAATCGCAAATTCTTAGCTAGTAATTGCCCAAAATTTCCTAGGTAGTTTCAAAATATTTTTTACTGTGTTATCTCTCCCTCTTTTCCCCACACAACGGCCAACTTCAATTCTCTCTGTTATTTTTACACTGGTATACATTAAAAACGTGTTGCTGATTTCATAAAACGAGCAAAATATTAACTAATATCAAAATTTAAGACTTCTGAAACAGACTTTTCAATATAATTATACTTAGATTTGTTTGAGAAGAACGGGTTTTGAATTCTGAAGTGTTTCCTTTAGGCATTTATGAATGAGGTTTCATAGCCTTATACGTGAAGTTACTCATTTAGCAGTATCAAAAGTATTTTTTAAATGCGATTGTTTTAAAATAATGTAAAATCTTGGACAAAAATAAGTAACAATGAATTAATAAATAATAATGTTAATGTTGTATCTTCATATTGCATTTATAGTATTATTACTTCCTCATCCATAAATTAGAGTATATATATTGGATTTTGATAGTATTATTACAATTATTTATGCTATAAGAAACATTTTAAAGGTAATAAAATTTATATTTTATACAGGTGTCGTTGGATTGTAAATTTCTTTACACATTTTTTTTTTTTTTCATTTTTTTCTTTAAGCTAAATTTGAGTGCCATTAATAATTAATACTTTTAATTACTAATTACTTTTTATAAAGAATGTGTTATAAAATTGAATCTTTCTAATTTTAAATTTTAGTCAATTTAGAACTTTTTAAGGGATGGTGGACATTTTTGGTTGATACTAGAGGGCTCTGCCTCCACCTCACTCCGCTCACCAACCCTAACTCGCTTTACTTATTAACCCTTGCAGCACTCTGACCGCCTAATCGCTTCTTTGCTTTTCACTGAATATTAATAGTGCATAACACAAGATAAAAGAAAAAAATATATATAGAAATCCCTATATTCAGTGTCAAATTGAAATACATAATATTTAATATCTGTTTTTACTTTCTCTTACCTATATAAATGGTAGAGAAGGTATTGTTTTTGGCTCAGATTTTCGAAATTAAATTTTTGTTTTATTTACATGTTTTGAGGTCTCCTGAATTCTCCTGTTTTTTACGGCTGGTCTGTATGTCTGTCTTTCTGTGTGTGTGTGTGTGTGTGTGTGTGTGTGTGTGTGTCTGTAAGTATCTCTCTGTGAGTGTCTGTCTCTTTTCAACATACCTCAAGAACAAATATAGCAGAAAGTCTAAACTTGGAATTCTAAATCTGTATCATATAGGGATGTTACACTAAACTTTTCGTTCAGATCAAGCAAATGGTTCACGTACAGGGACACCCAAGATAATTCAAATACATTACGTCTATGGGGGAAATTGCAGGCAAGTAGAGTTTAAACGTCTATAGACCAACTAAACCAAATGAAACGAGTATATATTTTTTATATGCGTAAAAACATGTTTCATGTAGCATATGGCATGGAAATCATTCGCTGTTCGTTTACAGGGCTACAGAAAAGAACTAAATTATAGTTCGACAATACTTTAAAATTAATGGAAGTGTATTTCAGGTTGTGCCGTGTGTTATTAATACAGAAGGATATTTATGTGCACCATGTGGTGTATATAACTTTCAGAAGATATACAGGACTGCCAATATTTAAGCCATAACATTCTTTTTTATTGTTATTGGAATTGCTTTAATATAATATTTTGCCATGCCCAGGAAAACTGCTCAATTAATTCCTCATAGTCATATACTAAATATGTATTTTTTTTTTTATATTTACACGTTTTGAGGCTTCCTGAATGCCGAAGTCGAGTTTTATAGTTTGATCTTTGCCTGTGTCTCTTAGAGTAAATTAAAAACAAATAATTTCAGGCAATCCAAATGTTGTATTTTGAAGTTAATAAGTTTCTTACTAAAAAGGTTTAATCAAGATTAATAAGTTTCAAGGAATGTTGCTTGTGGAAGTTGTCTGAATAATTTTAAATGAGTTTTTGAATTTAATAACAGATTTGAATTCTATATTAGTATAGGTACAATAATGAAACGGGGGGTTGAGGAGGGCGGCAGCCCTCTCACACAGAAATTATTTGTATTAAGGTGTAATTTCTTGTTTAAAAAAAGAAAATAATATTTAGTACCAATTTATAATGCCTATACTTTTTGCTATTGAACTTTTTAGTTAATTTAGGGCATTATTTAATGCTCTCTGTATATTTTTAATGTACAGATAGTTAATAATTTTACTAATCTGGAAATATCTGAAAAGTAAAAAGTTTATTATTATTATTATTATTATTTGGAAAAATCTCGTACAGCTTCAATTTTTAACTCTATCCTACTTACTTCTTAAAATGATGAAGTATAAAATCTACTCGATTGTTCATAAGAGTTTTAGGTGTTGATTATTTTTCTTGTCATAATTAAAATATATGAAATGCATCATAGAAATGTCTAATTCTGTAATGTTAAAAAATTATCAATGCTAAATTAAAAGAGTTTGTCATTTATAAATGAGTTTGAATTTGAATCTAAAAAAGAATTTTTATGCCAAAATATATCCGAAGTATTTCAAAATCTGTTTTTAAATAAAAAGATAAGTACACTTTAAAGAAAACAAGAAACGCAGTCAATTACACAAACAATTTTTCCTTATTCACAAAAAAAAAAAAAAAAAAAAAAAAAAAAAGTTTATAAACAACAGAAGAAAATGCAAGTAAGAAAATTAATTTTCTAAAAGTAGAAAAAAAAAAAAAAAAAAAGAAGAAGAAGAAGAAGAAGAAGAAGAAAAGATAGACACTTATTTTACTTTTTTTACACCATTGATTACATTTTAATTTTCCTGTGGAAAATGACGTCATAAGATTGAAAAAACAACGATTTCAAAAACTTATTGTAAAATGGCAAATAGAGTACCTGTATAAACCCGACGTTTTTAATTAATAACTTCGTTATTTAAAATGATAGAAATTTCTAACTGACTGAAATATCTTTCTTGGAGTATTCCACACACATTTATACCTCTCAGAACTCTACCTCCACGAGGAGATGCGGTAGCAGACAAAAAAAAATTGACGTCAACGACAGTAATTTTTTTACTTTCCGAACACTATAGTGAGGAAAGTATTGTAATCATGTCAAAAATCCGAATATGAGATTTTCATGTTTCTATACGTTTCGAGGTCCCCTAAGTCCGTTTTCACTATTTTTACGATGATGTATGTATGTAAATGTGTGTGTATGTCTGTGAGTGAACAGGCTAGCGTCTAAACGCTTTGTTCGAATAAGCTGAAAGTTGGTACGCATATTGTAAGTCACCATAGTACGAACCCTATTGATTTTGTTGAATTAGCACTCATAGTTTTTTTACAGGGACACCAGAAAAAATTCTTTATCGTTATGGCCTATGGGGCCAAATTTTTAAAAGTACGATAGCGTCTAAACGCTTTATTAATCTGAGCAAAACATTTGTACACATGTTATAGGTCACAGTTTCACGAACTGTATAGATTTTGGTGAATTTAGCACTTACAGTTTTTTTACAGGGACACAAAGAAAGATTCTTTATCATTATGGCCTATGGGACCAAATTTTTTAAAGTGCAATAGCATCTAAATGCCTTATTCAATTGAGCTGGAAATTTATACGAATATTATAAATCACTGTTGCACTAACTATAAGCATTTTGGTGAATCTAGCATTTATAGGTTTTTACAGGGACACAGCAAAAAATTCTTTATCATTATGATCTATGGGCTCAAAGTTCAGTAGCGTTCAATAAAACATCGTGTAATATATGGAGAAAAATACTCAAACACTCTATTATGGTTTTCTCTCTTTTGTTTGTTTAACAACTCCTCTTTCTTTATTTTATCTACGAAACTGTTAATTACTCAATGTTCGGAAAGTCGAGTGGAGTCACTCCAGATATTTATATATATATATATGTATATATATATATAGAGAGAGAGACCACCTCTCCAGTTTGAAACAACTTTCGAAAATCTTAAATCCAAATCCTGGTTCTTAGATTTAACATACTTCTTAAAAAACGAACACAAAGACAAATAAATTAAATTTTAAATTGCTGTTATTTTTTTTCATATTTCTGAAAGTTTCTTAACCTCTGAAAAAATATATAACTCTAAGTATAAAAGAGAACATGTTTCATTAAGCCACGTTTGAATCCCGTATAAATGCGTAAACTCTGTGTGAAATTTTGAGGCCGTTTTCCGAATAACCACAATGAATGATATTCTTTGGAATCTTCCTCATTCCTATCTTATCCCCTTTATGTATGCAGGCTTTATTATTTCAAAAGAAAATGTCTCCTTTTCAGATGAAGAATGGCTTGATGATAGTTTATTCATGTAAGATTTGAAAAACTTTTCTTCGATGTGTGTACATATAACAGCGACTACAAGGTTAATGTCTTTTATATTACCACCTTTTGTAATTAGAGAACAAATCCGGAGTTCTATTAAAGGATTTTTCACTTATAAAATGGATAATCTTTTTCATATATTAAAATTATTATTATTATTATTTATTTATTTATTTTTATTTTAGGTTAGTTTATTAAAATGTTCACAAAAAGCAACAGTCACGCCAATAATACATACCAAACATTTCTATGACTTCAAGTTATTTTACATTTCAAAGCATTAACTCATTTTTGATATGCGCGTGTTTCTTCTGTAATGCAATCCGTTATGCATCACTGAGAAAAAATTCTGTAACTTACATCTAGAATCTAGATTGTGGCTCTACTAAAAATAGTTCCATGTCATCTTTATATTTCACATCTTTATATTCACTCTCATCTTTATATTTCATCTTTATATTCACATATTTCACTCTAGTTCCTTTTTAAAGCGAGTTCTGGAAACCTCTATTAAAATTCTAGAATGTTTGCCTATATTATTGAAGTCAAACTTATTTAAAAATTTCTGCAAATGAATGTGAGCACAAGAGGAGAGTTTTAGAAACTATAATCTTGGTATCTGACCCAATTCTAGAAAGTCAAGCGAGAATCTCTCGCATTACAAAGGATTCAGAATATTGTTTCACCATCTGGATATGTGTAGACTAGAAATTCTCGATCATTTCGTCTATTAAGCTTATTGGCATGCCTTATACGCATAGCTCAAAAATCTATATTTCTAGTTTAAGGACTTAGAAAATGGCCACTTATTCGTTCTAAATGAAAGCGGCATTTTTTTTTTTTTCAGTGATTATATTACATGCATTATATAGTGCATTAAGTTTGGTAAAATAATTTATTAAGAAAAATACCATCACTCTTGTATGGCCGACCATATGTGTCATGTATTAGCGACCTACGCCTTATATCCATTGGAGATAGTGGTAAATTTTGATTAAAAAAAAATAAGAAGAAGAAGAAGAAACAGATTTTTTTTTTTAAATAGAACTTACTTAAACGAACTGGGAATGGGTTTTAAAATTTATTGATTACTTTTTTAGAAAAAAATACAAAAGTGCATGTCTACGTAAAAAAAATGAAAAATAAATAAATTAATTAAATAATTATTATTATATATTTATTTTTAATATTTCTTCTTTTTAAAATGTAGAAAAATTCATCCCTAATTCTTTTAGGTAAATTCCATTAAACGTCCAATATATATATATATACATATATATATAAAAGCATGCTTTAACCCCACACATATGTCTCAAGTCATATGGGGCATTTTTGACAGTTTAGTTCATTTATTTTAAGTTTTTGCTGTTAATTTTTCGTATGAATTGTTTCACATTAATTAATTTTCTCGTAAGTCTTTCTTTAGTTATTTTTGTTACTTATTTACAACTATCTTGACTGAAAACATATATTATATTTTCATATATATATATATATATATTATATATATATATATATATATATATATATATATACATAAAACGTTAGAGTACAAACACGTTATTATCTAGGTAAATTCCATTAAACATCCATTATAATGAAAACGTTAGAATACAAACATGTTATTAGCTAAGTCCAATTTGTTTTATTTCATTTTGCTTTGACTTTTTTTTCATTTTTGATTTGATTTAGTAGTCTTTGATATTGATCATAGTCATTGTTTGAATTTCTAATAATATTTAAATTACAGCTGTATGCTCTGATTATTAATATATATATATATACATACATATATATATATGTGTGTGTGTGTGTGTGTATATATATATATATAAGTCTTTTCTTAAATACGGGTAGAAGTTTAAGCATTATGAAAATCATGAATTCATGAAAAAATTCAAATTGAGAAAACGTAATTTAGACTTCAAATTTCTAAAAGATATATATATTAAACTTTAAGAAATGTTGCCTGAATATACAAGGTAAGTCAAAATGAATATAGCAATTACAAACGGCTATAACTATTTAATAGAAAAGAATTTATCGATAAGATTAACACAGAATGTAGACGGAACTCCAAAATTTTGTATACATACGTCATAGATGTTCTATGTTAAGGCTCCTATATATACGAGCTGGCGCATCCGGCATTTTGTTGCCTTAGGGTTGCCACATGTACCCAGCGCGTTTCTCTGATAAACAAACGACAAACATTTTTTTTTATCATCTTACGTTACTTTAGAGTAACTTGTTTTATTATATTTCATAATTTTAACTAAGTAAATTATGATATGGAAGTTTGTTTAGCGATAAACTGCTATAATCATTCAAGAAGTGAATGTAAAGTGTTCACAGACGTTCTATTACTATGTATTTGAGTTTTGGCGACATTTTGTAAAAGAAACAGAAACCGCCCTAACAACAAGTCTTACCCCAGTACATCCATAGAATATCCTCAGAATAAAATGACATCCTGATAATGTACTGTGAAAAAAATGTGTTTTTAGGAATATTATTGTTGCTTATTGCTCTTATCTTGACTGGATTAGCTTCAGATCAAGATTTCTTAAAATCATTAGGGAAGCGATAAGGACGCCAAGCGGGAATGCTGTCCTCTTCGGAGGCAAAAAAATGGCGATGATGCGCCGGCCTATTATTTTATTTAGGGCATGGACGTACGTTATCTAAGTCCGTGATTTAGGGGCTCTATCATGAAGATAGAAGGCTCTAGCTTCATGGGCTCTATTCTGTGTGACTTCTCTTGGTCACACGGACAACATCTAGGCGGTAGTCCATTTCAAGCCATAGGTTACGTTCTAAAGCATTTGTTCAGTCCCCGACGCAAGCGCATTACAAATACGTACTTTGCGTTCTTCAATTGTTTTGGGCATGGGAAGCACATACATATGGGTCTTTCACATAAACCCATAGAAAAAAATCACAGGGTCACAAAATACGCATTTGTAATACGCTTGCGTCGGTGACTGCAGACATGCTTCAGAATGTATGGCGTGAAATGGACAATCGTCTAAATGTTGTCCGTGTGACCAAGGGAAGACACATAGAACATCTATGACGTTTGTATACAAAATTTAAGAGTTCTGTCTACATTCTGTGTTATTCTTATCGATAATTTCTTTTCCATTAACTAGTTATAGCCATTTGTAATCGCTATATTCATTTTGAGTTACCCTGTATATTCAATATAGCTCAATATAGATCAAATATAGTTCAATTAATAAATAGTAAATTAAAATATAGGCTTTTATGGGAAGCATACGGTGTTGTCAAAGATGCAAAGTCCTCGTAAGATATGGTCTTTTGTTTCTAGAACAAAAATTTTAATTAAGCTAATCTTAAAACTGATGGCGTATTCCTATCTTAGATTATATATATCAACAGCCGTATTCATTTCTTGTCTGAAACTATTTTCTTAATTTATAAGAGCACAAAAAAATATATAAAAATAAAATAAAACTGTTTACTTAAAAATAATTTTTAGATGAGTTTCTAAAAGTTAATTTATGAAAAAAAAAATGCTTTTCTAAGCATTATAAGGTTCACATTTTCAAATGATTAATCGGTCCTAGTTATATTACACCGTTATAATCACGGTTAGACACTAAAAATGTTTAAATTCCAATAAATGCTAAGAAGTCTAGATTAAATATATGAATAACGAAAACAAAATTAATTCACAGTAATCGCAAAAGGAAAAACTCTAGTGTGAAACAACCACACGATTTCCATTACCTACTATTACACATATTATATACATTTTTTCGAGATATTTTGATTAGAAGACATAAAATTGACCTAACGAAGTAGAAACCTAAAAATTTTCCGGTATGAGAAACGTAATACACGTGTAAAAACAAATAGAACAAAGTTTACATAGCAAATTAAAAAATAAGAAAATGCTCTGTTAATATATTAAATATTAACATACACACACATACACACATGTATGTGTGTATATGTTTTGTGTGTGTATATATATATATCTATATATCTATATATTAATCGGAGTTCATTTTCTCTCTTGATTGGTGGTTAATGGTTCTTTTATATGAGCATGAAACAAAGAGAATTCTAGCTTATGCTCTATTTGCAACAAAAACACATTTACTTTACATGCTTTGATTTCCTTTCATGCCCTTGATAACGTAAAGATTCAAGCATGCTTTCATGGGTTTCCTATTGTCTTGATTTATTTCAATTTTAATTAGATTCATGGTTGCTTTGGTTTCGATCATATAACTTGTTTAGTCTGAAGGTTTTCTTAAATTTAAATATTAGAAATATTTTAATAACTATTTATTATTTATTATTTATTATATATATATATATATATATATATATATATATATATAATTTTATCTTTATTTATTTATTTATTTATCTTTGTAAATTCATTCTCAAATATGTGACATTTCACAAGAAATAGAAAAGCTGTATTTTTATGCAGTAGATCTATGTAATCATAACTAGTTCTCTTGGTATGCAATTTTCTTCAAGTTATACTTCATTACATATTAAAATATATCATTAATGTTATTTTAATATATGATATAATCACCTGACACATAAAGTCTATAAATCATTAAAATACATTGCCTATAGCATAAAGAACGCATATTTTCAGACAAACTTAAATTCACTTATGTATTTATTTAGTTATTTAATAATAATTTTAAATATATATTCATTTTTTTTTTTTTTTTTTTACTACTTTTTCAATCATCCGATTGTGATGCTCTTTAATATATTAAATTACATTGAGACCATTTTGCATACGATTTCAGTTACCTTTTCTACTAGGTTTTTATTTTCTTGGAAAATAAGAAACCCCGTTTTATTAATAATTTTCAGCATATTACATATATTGAACATCAAAACGTTTTACAAAAGAATGGGAAAATATGTCGGAAATATTTGAATGGTAGACAATGGTTAATATAAGAAAATAAACTAAATTATTCTATTTTCTAAAAATATAAATACTATTATTTCATATAAAAATCGAATTCTGAATAAAAACTGGCGCTGGAAGTGTCGTCCACGAGTTGTTTTTAATAGAAGTTAAAATTACTATTATTAATATATAGATATTTGGAATTAGAATTATTACAAAAGCTGGAAATATTGTTTTGCCTTTTGCATATTGTTTCGAGGCTAAAATAAGTCGATTAATACATATGATGAATAAAAGTAATTTTATACAAACATTTAAAAATCATAATAAATTTCCGATTTTTTTATTATTATTATTATTACAGTAAAATTTTAGGCAATTTTTACTTTTTATTGAGTACGGAATCATACAATTTTTCTAAACGTTAAATGGCAAGGGCATTTGATGGGATTTTTTTATTCAGAAAAAATTGAATATTTTTTAGTTCATTGTTATTATTATTTTTTTAAACACATTATCAAAAGTTCTTATACAGTCGGCTGCAAAATTATTCGAGCACTAGCCAATAATTCCTATATTTAAAAAAATACACTTAAGATTGTTTTGCTAAGTAAATCCTTGTCGAATCATGTTCTTAGACTGATTAAGAACAGGACTCGACAAGGATTTATTTAACAAGGCTGTATTAAGTGTACTTTTTTTTGGCAAGGATTATTGCTAGTGCTCGAATAATTTTGCAGCCGACTGTATACATACATATATATATATATATATATATATATATATATATATATATACCTTACTGGTTTTTATAAGTTCGGAGAAGGTTTCGGAAAACAATAGGATTTTATGTACAGTCGCACAGTGTTCGGAATTTCAAAAAAGCTGGCCAAAAGTCGAAAAATTTAGGCGCGTTTTTAGACGTAAATACCGCGGAAATACCTTCAGAGGGAGCCACTGAATGAAACTGTGAGGTGGAAAATTTATTCTATCTACATATTTCTAAGTGTAGGCTGGCGGAAAACGTGACAATTTTTTCTTTTTAATTGTTAATGCATTTTAACAGTTAAACAAATAGTGTTTCTCGGAAAATTTCGCAACAACAACATTCAACAAAA
This sequence comes from Salticus scenicus, assembly GCA_963930645.1. Classification (NCBI taxonomy): domain Eukaryota; kingdom Metazoa; phylum Arthropoda; class Arachnida; order Araneae; family Salticidae; genus Salticus; species Salticus scenicus. Next base: position 18,225,937 of record OZ005649.1, read on the forward strand.
TATGGCCGACAATTGTGGAGGTTAGTAGATAGTGATCTCCTGAGCGGCTTTTTGAAGTTAACCTCAATTATAACATAACCAAAAGTTTCAAAGTATGGAAACTTTTTTATCTCGCAAGATCCCGCATTGATTCAAAGTGGAGAGTGTTAAGGGATGTCCATTTTATTCAGCCGTTAAAGAATTGGGTGCCCCCGCCTGCCCCTGTATGTGTAAAAGCATTTTAACTTTTTAATTTAATTTTTACTTTTTAATTTACTTTTTTAATTTTTTGGACTTTGGTCTGCCATATTGGATCCGCCATCTTGTTTTTGAGTGCAAGATCACTTTTTTTTTATAAAAACTGATATCAAATTTGAATTTAGCGCCCTCAAAAACCCTTAAATGTGAAAATTATCCTTCATCTATCAATTTTTTGATTTTTGATCCGCCACACAGTGGTCGGAATTTCAAAAAAGCTGGCCAAAAGTCGAAATTAAAGAAAACAAGTGAAATTGTGATGTATATATATGTTTTCGAGGTCGCTGAATCCGAATCTGACATTGGTTTTTTGAAAACTTCAAAGGCAAACTCAAAAACAAGATGGCGAATCCAATATGGCGCGCCATATTGGATTCGCTATCTTGTTTTTGAGTTTGCCTTTGAAGTTTTCAAAAAACCAATGTCAGATTCGGATTCAGCGACCTCGAAAACATACATATACATCACAATTTCACTTGTTTTCTTTAATTTCGACTTTTGGCCAGCTTTTGAAATTCCGAACACTGTGAGTCGGTAACAAAAGTGTCCGAACACTGGCAAAAATTCCTATGTATAAAAAGTACACTTCATACGGTTTTGTTAAATAAATCCTTGTCGAATCCTGTTCTTAGTCAGTGTAAGAACATGATTCGATAAGGATTTATTTAACAAAACCGTATGAAGTGTACTTTTTTTGCATATGAATTTTTGCTAGTGTTCGGAGATTTTTGTTACCGACTGTATGAATCGTTTCTGAATTCAGGAATTGAATATTTTATTTTCAGTGACATATATGATGATTACTAACACAGCATATGATCTCAAATTAAGACCGCTTGAGACCGGATATTTTTGTGAATATCAAGGTTTTATAGAATTACGAATGTAATTTATGCACATACAGTCGGTAACAAAAATCTCCGAACACTAGCAAAAATTCATATGCAAAAAAAGTACACTTCATACGGTTTTGTTAAATAAATCCTTATCGAATCGTGTTCTTACACTGACTAAGAACAGGATTCGACAAGAATTTATTTAACAAAACCGTATGAAGTGTACTTTTTATACATAGGAATTTTTGCTAGTGTTCGAACACTTTTGTTACCAACTGTGTATATACACAATAAAAACGTGTGCATTTTAATTAAATTTACAAAGGAATTTAATGTATTTCATTTTACAGCTTCTCTTACAATTTTACAAACATTGACACAATAATAGCTTGTTTCAAAATTTCAACTGCGTGTTTTTTGTTCCAGCTTAGTATATAGTTATGATTTCTTTTTATGTAACATAACTTTGTTTTTCTAAAATCCCAAGTACTCGCTGATCTCCAAACCCTCTTCCTTGGCTAAAAGTAAATATTTCTTTTTTATGATCAGATTCAGCTTCTGAACCATTTGTTTCTTGGAACTAGTACGTGGTTTCATCCACTACCTTTGCTATGAATTTATTATCAGTGATCATTTGTTTACTAGTGAAATTTTCTGTTTTGAACCAATTTTGAATAGCATCTTCTCCCTTCCGTGGAGGATCAAAATTGTGATGGCATGTCTCAAGACTCACCTCTAGGGGGGAGTCCCAGACCGTCGTCAATTGCCTATTGCGCAGCTCTAGTGCGACGTAAAACTCATCCAACCATCCAATCAATGGCGTCTTCATTTTGAATACTGACTATATCAGAATTGACTGACTGACATATGAAAACAATTCCAAAGATGTTTTCTTTCTTTCAGCCATTCTTAAACCTTAAAAAAAAACTTAGTTCTTCTCTTAATATTTGTTTACATTAAAAAATCTGGTCCATATTTCAGGGCATTATGGATTTTAGATTTATGAATTTGAGGTCTTGTACTGTATATTTTAGGGATATGTGAGTGAGTGGATTTTTCCTGTCCCACTACTTCTATATGGGCGACTGGAAAAGATCTGGGACAAACTTCTAAAAGAGTAGTCTGATATATTCAAGGAACATTACTGGGAAATGTTGGGCACATTAGCTGCCCAATATTTCCCATGAATACACTGGAAATTTTTTTTAAGAGCATGACTGCAAATTAAATTATTTCATTTATTTGAAGTAAATGAATATTTTTGATTGCGACAAAATATGCTGGTTTGTAATGAAAAATAATTAAAATATTACAAGCAATATATATGCAGAGTAATTCTAAAATCATAGGACAAACTTAGAGGAGAAGTACAGAAAATCACAAACATTGAGGACTGTATAAGAACCATGATCGTAAACGTTATTTTAACCCTTTAAGAAGGCTCCCTAGTTTCTTGTTTACCTGTAACTCCGCCTACTGTGTAAATTTCTCAATACCATACACAATGTTCATATTAATGCAGTTAGTGCGATGAATAAATCGATTAAAAATAGATTTATTATTACGGATATTCATTTATCTAAACATTAGCATGTAAAAACTTAAAAAAAATAAAAAAATAAAAAAGTGTTCAACATTCGAGAACCACTCTCATATATTGATTTTATTATTAAAAAATAACAAAAAACATCCAGTTCTTTAAGAGTTAAAAATGACGTTTGCGGTCAGGGATTGTTACACAATTCTCAATTCTTGTGATATTCTCAACCTCTCCTCCAAGTTTGTTTGTACCATGACCAAAGAATCACCCTGTATATGTGTAACCCCACAGGCAAGTCACAAGTCTTGCCGCCTGCCTCTTTCCTTCCTTTCTTAAGTTTCTTAAATTAATTTAATATAAATTTTGACTTAGTTTATGTCTTTTTGTTAAGATTTTGTTGAGTTATTTTATTGTTTCGTTTGTTATGCAGGCTGTTAATTAATAAATTTGGTTTCTTTAAATATATATATTTCATCCCCTGATGAATTTTTTCACCTTTCTGAGCTTCTCCTACATACAGAAATTTTTCATTCTTATTGGTCTTTGTGGTTTCAGTGATCGTGTATCTGTTACTTGGCTTCTACTACGCTTAATAAATCATTATTATGTAAAATTATATCTATACATTATACAGGGATGAGATTTTTCAGCTTTTTTTGTACATTTAGCTTTCCAGCTTTTTAAAAAAAATTTAAGCTTTTTTAATATTTCTGATGTGCATTTGTTCTTTTTTAATACATTGAAGATTAAAATAAATATTTATTACTCTAATATGATAGATTTTGTCATCAAAATTTTGGTATTTCATTTCAACGTCTTACCTTTGCATACAGTTTCAGCTTTTTTGTATTTTTGCAAATCTCATCCCTGATTATATAAATACTATGAATGATTTAAAATAACATCAAGATATTAAGATAATTTTATTGTTTAGTCTTTAAAAAAAATGTATAGGAATTTTGGAATTAATATTAATATTAATAATAATTACTAAAAGAAATTGTATGTAAGAAAAAATTGAATGTGAAAATTATTGTAATATTTCAATATACGAAATATTTTTTAAAAAATTGGATTTTTGGAATTACTATTCATATTATTAATTAATATTTATAATATTAGTAATACTACTGGAATGTTGTAATTATTAATAATTTTTAGACATATTATTTATGAATAATTGTTTATATTAGAATTATTTACAATTACTTACAAAACGAATGATCTCAATCAAATATATCTATGGAAAAAAAAAAGAAGAAGAAGAAGAAGTAATATAGAAGTAATTTATAAAATATTTTAAAAAGTTACTTATTCTTTATCACATGTTAACATAGCAATCTCTGTCATGCTTTTTAACTAAAGAATTTTATCTGAATCTGCTTATTTCTAATTTACATGAATAATTTTAGTGACATAAGATAATTTTCATTCTATAATTAGGCAACATATTAAAAACATATTTTTGTACCTTTGTGTTCGTTTTTAATATGACGTAATGTTGTGAAACAAATATCTCTATAAAATATATATATTTCAGAAATCTTTATTCATGTTCTTTCCACTTCTTCATGTGGTACTTGGTTTCATTTTGTGCAATGTTTGATAAGGTTTTCCTAATGTATATTTAAGCAGAGAAATTTGCGTATCATCAGCATTGTTAAAATTTTCGAGTTACTTTTAAAAATAAAATTCAACATTTTACCAAAACAAATGATCCATTTTATGTTAGTATCGCTGCAATCAGCATATTTAGGAATTCAGCACTACGTTTTACCGTTTTAATAGTGCTTTCGACAGGTGTTGATGTTGATACTTGCAAAAATTAAGGGTCCAAACCCGACCTTTCACAAAAGTCAAAATTATAAAATAGGCCCTTACACAAAATTCGAATTCATAAAAACAAACCTTTCACAAAATTTCTTTTTGTAAAAATGAACTTTATATGAAAAATGTTGCACATTTTTAAGTGTTACTTCTAAGTTAGCTACCTACACTTGTCGAGCTCTATTGAAATACTATAAACGTGATAGTAAACATTATATAGAATAAAACCAGAAATAAAAGGTTTTATACTTTTTTTTTTTTTTTTTAATATCACAAAAATATTCCTTTTTTTTTTTTCCCCATAAAAATTTGCCCCAAAACTTAAAACGTGGATCGACTCCTGTCTACTCAAATAGCAGTAGTAATATAATAGCGAACAGTAAATACTTTGAGAAAGTGTAAATTTTCTCAAAGTATTATTGCAGCTAAATTTATCTAACTTGACCCTTTATCTTGGGTGGGGGGAGGGAAATTGCAAAACGTTGAATTTTATTTATAACAGTGTAAAAAAAAAAAAAAAAAAAAAAAAAAACTGTTATCACGCCTAACAAAACGCTATTAACACTTTGTTTTTGTTAACAGTGTTTTAAGAAAATCAATTCTTTTATTCACAATTCAAGAGCATATATACAGTCGGTAACAAAAGTGTCCGAACACTAACAAAAATTCCGATGTAAAAAAAGTACACTTCATACGGTTTTGTTAAATAAATCCTTATCGAATCATGTTCTTACACTGACTAAGAACAGGATTCAACAAAGATTTATCTAACTAAACCGTAAGAAATGTACTTTTTTTACATAGGAATTTTTGCTTGTGTTCGGACACTTTTGTATTCGACTGTACTTGAAAAATAAATAAATAATATATATAATATATATTACATATATAAATAAATTGAAAAAAAAAAAATATTAAATGCAAATGAAAAGAAAATGTTGAACTATATTGAAAAGAAATAAATTTACACTGTTAAGTAAAAATAGTAGCAATTAATATTTTAACATAATTAATTATTGACCCGTGAACTTATGTAGTTACAAGCAATAATATATAAATGTGTGTGCCAGTAAAATTGAAAAATAAAGCGTAAAAATTAAAATGTAATTGTATGTAGATTTTATTATTGATATTATTAATATTATTAATATTATTATCTTATTTTATTTATTTATTGTAATTACAAATTCATAATAAATTAATTTGGCCATTTTCAGTTCAAAACATGAATAATGATGCACATTAATACACATTCAATATATATCATTTTATAAAAAAATACAGGAATGTAAAATACTAAAGGATATTTAGTACATGCTTGAATTCTGATTTGTGTTATCTACATATAATGCAGGGCTTATATATACAGTCGAACCTCGTCAACGTGAATTACTTTTAACATGAACTGTTTCCGCAAAATAAAGATTAGTTTAGTTATATGAAGAATAGTTACTGATAGCATGAAATACGGATAACATGAAAAAAAAATTATCGCCTTTGAGATTCACGTTAACGAGATTCGACTGTATATAAAAGTCCTGCAATATATATATACCATATATATATTTAAATGGTTAGATAAGATTACCATGATATGAAGATACAAATTTTTCAACATTTATTTAGGTATTTGACATAATGCAATGCATATATTTATTAATATTTGTTATGCACTTCAACTTTTGTGCTGCAACAATTTTCATAGAAATTCAATAACATTGCATCATTCGATTCATTTATAGCTCATACTATTGACCTGGCAATCCTTGCATGAACAAAACATCTATATGGAGTTCTTTAATAAGTTCATAAATTATTATTATTAATTTTTTTTTCTTGATAATAATTGATAAACAATTCTATATAAACCTATACCACATTGGTACCATTACCATTATATTAAAATGTGAAATTATTATTATTATTATATTTTTTTATAGTAAATCACATTTCTTAAATTATGATAAGCACATATAAATTACACATATATGCATTTCTATTTAGTACATAATTAAATTTGTATTTCAATATTTTATTTGAAAATACGATATAAAGCTGCAATAACATTCGATATATATGCCTGTAGAACTAAAGATGCGGTGCCGTTCGATGCATGCGTATTAAACCGACGATGTAAATATCGTTGTGGAGTTATTCAATGAATTCTTCAGTCCAAAAACTCTTTACATTGTAATAAATCATTAAAATTCATTTTTCATAATATATTTCCAGTTCATGAAAAAAGATATGCACAATTTGAAACTAATTCAAAAACAAAAAATCAAAAACTAAACATTTTCTTTAATTTTACCGTGCTGCTCTTTTCATGCGAAGATGGTGGCGTATTACGTATTGATGATTTAACAAGTGGAAATTTGCTTTGTCCTGCAGATAAATCATCTAGAACAACTTGAGTATAACTTGGTAAGTCATCTGCACCTTTTCGTTGCATATTCAAAGCTATTTGAACATTGTTACCGGTGGTTGCATTTGGTTGACGATGAAGTGTATAGGAAAAAGTTCTATTTCTTCGGTTGCAGTTACAAACAATACATCTGCAAAGTAACATCAAAATGCAACCTAACAAAACTGGAGTTATTATTAGAAGGTAAAGTTTATAATTCCCGTTTGGAATATGTATTTCGATGTCCTCATTTTTCAGTGACATTTCTTTTAATGGCGACATGCTTTTCAACAACATTTGAGTTTTTAAATCTTTGTTGGAAAAAGTGTGAGTTTTAGAATTCAGAACGTATGGATTAAAATATTTTATCCAATTGTGAAGATTTAAATTGTGATTATCCCAGTGTGCTTTTCTTCTGTTGAAGATGAAATACCAGTGTTTCTCATTATTTGAGAGGGATGAATTTTCTGTGGAAGATAAAATAAGTATTAGATTTTGAATAGTTCCTATGCAACGTAGCAAGGTTCGATCCAGGCAAATATTTGGGCCATTTGTTGCTCCTTTACAAAATTCTAATTCATAAAATGGGACCCTTTACAAAATTCAAATATCTAAAGTAGGCCCTCACAACATTCAAATCCGTAAAATAGGATTCTTCCCAATATTCAAATTTATAAAAAATGTCCTCTACAAAATCCAAATAAATTAACACCTGGATGGATCCTTGGATAATAAAATAACTATCATTACAAAAATGCACTATAACATATTAATAAACTAAACTGTAAAATAATATATATTTGATAAAATATTAATCTAAGTGGTGGAGAAAAAATATCCCAACACCAAGAAGAATTTAGTTTAGAAAAATGAAATTTAGGCAAAGCATTATTCTAGGTAAAATATGTATTTGATTATTACAGTTTCAAGGTCACATGTTAAAGTATGCGCAAGAAAAGGCATTTCAATTGTGAAATTGTAGTATATTAATAACCGCTGAATCGTCATGATTTTGAATGGAAGTTTACAAATATGTATGCAGTCTATCGTGCAAGTGCTGTATGTTATTTTTGTGATACAAAATCTTTACCTGTTGTGCTTGACCAGTTAAATCAGCAATGGTTAATGCTAGTTGTGTATAACGATAGAATTGTTGTCAAATCATGCCCCATACGTTTCTGTTGGGGGGGGGGGGAATTAGTGGTCTTGCAGGCCAAGGTATAGCATGTCGAAATACAGTATAGCACGTTGAGTAGCAGTAGTGGTATATGGACAAGCGTTATCCTGATGAAAAACACTCCCTGATATAGTGCTTCTGAATGGTAGCACAACCGATTCAATCCTCAATCAGATGTATGTACTAGCTTTCAAAGAGCTTGGGATAACAACGTGTGTGCTCCCGATGTCATAGAAATTGCTACCCACGCCATAAATCTTGGAGGAGGTCCAGTGTGTTTAAGCCGCAGATAGCTTTGTTTCAACTGCTCATCTGACTTCTTTTTAACAAATATACAGGTATCACTGGTACCAAGACGGAAAATTCAAGAGATCGCCACTCCGCCTTCCAATGTGTTTGTACTTGCCACCGATGAAAATGCTAATAGCAGTGATTCGGAATTAGTGGTGTGAACAATATAGGGCGTTCGATTCTGAGCTGTTACTCAAGAAATCGATTTGCTACAGTTCACTCCGCGGTCTTCTCTGTCTGTAGTGGACCATGTGTGGCCGGATCCCGGTTTTCTCAGTACAGTTTTTTCTCGTAATCACTGCTGCCAACAATTATGTACATTGCATACATTTCTGAAAAGTGTTTGTGCATGAAACGGAAAGAAAATTATATTTCTCGAAGCCCTATTATACGGCCTCTTTCAATTTCTTGGTGGTAAATAACGATCAGAAAATTTACGTCACAAATTTAGAGAAAATGGTGTTTGTATGTTCATAGAGACATTACTAACGTCACATTTATATGTCTGTCACGAAATATAAATAAAGGTCTTTCCGTCACACTTATTTGTCTGTCACGGAACATAAATAAACGTCTTTCCGTCACCCTTATTTGTCTATTGCAAAATATAAATAAATGTCTTTCCGCAATCATGCTACCCAAATTTCGTTTAGTTATCATAACTCTTTCTTGGTGTTGGGATTTTACATTCCGCCTGTGTTAAAAATAACAGACTAAATTTTCAGAAAATATGAAATGTGTTCACATTTTTAGCATGAAATATATTTTTGAAAACAGTTAAATTTATTAGATGTTTAATTTTTAAGTTTGGATATCATACTTAGATTTAAAAAATAATAAACATGTTATAGTCTATTATATTATACACACGTATATGAATTTCCTAGCATGTTTTCCACATACTTTTATGTATTTCTCTTATTTCGTATCGTAAAATTTTGCAAATCTATCTGAAAATGAAACAAAATTTTCTTAAGAAATAAACAGTAATACTTTGACGCGTAATGTTATAATATTTATGTTATTTTTTTCCTTCTAAATTTTATTTCATATGATTTCATTCCAATTTTACACCATCAAACCTTAAAAAAAAAAAAAAAAAAAAAAAATCTTTTAAAGCTAAGAATTAAAAAGAAAAACCTTTCCTTTTCTCAAAATTCTTGAATCCAGTCCATTAATTCTACGTGAAATTATATTATATTATCCCCCCTCCCCCTTAAAATAATACAAGGTAATAAAATATACAAAATGAAATAGTTAAATTTTTAAACAAAATTTTAAGAAGGTAAAAAGTAAAAGGTACTGTTTGACATTCAGTTAAAATATCTGTTTTGAAATAATTATTTGTATACTAATAATTTGTATATTGCTTAAAAATGTATTGGAAACGCTGGAATTATTTATTCTCTTTAAAATGTACGAAATATCTCCATTTTACATGAAATCTTTAAAAACAAGTAGATAAGTATAGGTAAATATATATATATAATTATTTAAAAAATTAACAGAAAGTTATTTTATACATATAAATTCGTACAGTTTGTACATACAAGTTAACAGTTCTTCTTTTTACGTAACTATGATTATCATTTAATTAATGCTTTAATTTAAAAATAAAATAACATAAATATCATTTTATGCTCTAATATATTTTTCTTTTTCAAGCATACAATTCTGTAATGATTTATATAGCATTTAGCACATTTCTTGCTTTCTCTTACCCATGTACAGTAGAAAAAATATTGTTTTGCTGTCAAATTATTAAAACAGATTTTTTGATATATATACACATACCCTGTGGCAGAATATTTTAATAATATTTACACGAACAAAGCAACGGCAAGCCTTGTTCGTGCAAACTTCTTCTGCAAGACAATATTGACATATTTTTTTTTTATTTACACATAATATGTCCATATAATTATAAAAATATCAATATTATTCATAGACTGTTGAAGAATTCTTAAGTATAAGACTTGAGTTTCTATTTTCTACTCAAATTTAGGAATACCTTTAATTTTTATGAGCAAATCTTTCTGCAAGGGACAATGTCGCTGTGTCGCCTAAATTCTGCCACAGGGTACACATAGATTTTAATGTCTTCCAAATTATAAAATTAAGTTTTTGTCGGTTGGTCTGTATGTCCATGAGTCTTTTATAAACATAACTGAAAAACAAGTATTAACAGAAAGTCCTATCTGGAAAATGCCTGTCATTGAATGTCTGGCAAGAGAGCAGCAAGCTGTAAAAATTACCGGCCCATATCCCTAACAAGCACCTTATGTAAGGCTATGGAAAAAAAAATAATTCATTCTAGAATCATGAATTGGCTCATAAAGCGGAAAATATAACACTTTTACCAAACAGCCTATAGAGCATAGCACTGTTGACCAACTTTTCTACCTGGTTCAATCAATCATAGATGGACTTCAAGAGAAACAATCATAGAAAAACTACGGCCGTTTTCCTTGACCTGTCAGCGGCCTTCGACAGAATATGGAGACAAAAACTCATTGAAATTATACATACAACAGGTATCTCAGGTAATATCCTATTGTGGATCAACGACTTTCTAAGAGATAGAAGGTTTGTTGGGAGAGTTAATGGAGACTCTAAGACACATAGATCTTGGGCATGCGTTCCTCAGGGATCGGCCCTTAGCTCACTCCTTTTTCTCCTCTACATGAACACTGTTCATGATCACATTTTAAATGAAGCTAAAATTGCCTGCTACGCAGATGACATTGCCATTTGGCACTCACATTCTGATATCACAATCTCTGAAAATGTACTGAACGATAATCTGTCTCATATTGAAGACTGGACTAAACAGCTGAAACTGTTGATAAATCCAGAAAAAAAAAACAAATTCTGTGTGTTTTCTACTGACAGGAGGAACAGAGCAACCTTTCTCCCCAAAATAAAGATAAACAACTCAATAGTTGACAAAGTCTCCCATCCCAAATACCTCGGCTTGACGTTAGATGCGGAGTTGAGGTTTCCCAAGCATATTGAAAATATCTCGCAAAAAGCTCTGAAAAAGCTCAGTGTTCTTCGAAAACTCTGCGGATCGGCTTGGGGTTCTAAACCAAAGACACCTTTAAAAGCCTATACTGCACTAATAAGACCAATCCGCGAATACGCAGCACCCATATGGGCTCCATCAGCTTCCACCTCAACGGAGAAAATCGACTCTGTTCAATACAGGGCGTCCAAAATTATCATCGGAGCTGTGTCCTCGACAAGTAATGCGACAGCTGAAAATGAGTATGGCCTACCATCATTGGAAAGTAGGAGAAAACTTGCCACCATCATATTTACAAACAAAATCAGAAGCTGCAACGAACAACATATGTCCAACATCACTTTCCGCTTCTGGACAGCTAAAAATAGGCTGAAAAGATCTTCAACACTTCAGTTTGATAACGACATAAGAAACGACATTAACTTAAAACACACAAGACTTGGTATCATTCAGGAAACTTGCTTTCCAGTCAAACCACCTCCCTCTGTCAAAATAATTTTGGACTTGCTAGAGCCGTGCACGAAAATGGAACCTAAAGACATAATAATTACATGATAAAAAGAACTTTTTATATACCATGTTTTTAAATTTTCTGTTGAATCATATAAACGCTACCGAAGGCAGCGGGAACCCCAAATAATTGGCTGAAAGTGTAAAAAAAATGCATTGTCACCGTGTTCTGACGTTCTGAGCCATTCTGAAAGTTTCAAATGTCTAGCTAGTCGGGAAGTTAGTTAAAAATCGATTGCAAGATTTGTACTGAGCAAACAAACAATAATCGAAGTTAATAAAACCATGAAAATTAAAAGGAAAGGCATGGATACAATACTTAGCCTTATGATGCCTCGTCTAGTAACTGCCTACACCGACGGCTCTTCAGACTCAGAGTGCAATAGGGGTGGTTCTGGTGTCTTTCTTAAGCACCCAGATAATACAACTTCAAAGCACAGGGTTTCTGCAAGGAAAATTGCATCCAACCTTACGTGTGAACTGATAGCAATCAGGACAGCCTTAGAAAGTTACCTTGCATGGACAAACATCGTTAACTCCGACGGCATCATTGTGTTCCCGGATTGCACATCTGCTCTTGAAACAATCAAAGAAGGAAAAATAAGGCTCACCTAAGAAATCAACTCTCTTTTGCTCTCCTTCGGCGCTATGGGCAAATCATGTACCCTTCAGTGGATTCCTGCCCATGTTGACATCTGAGAATGAGATGGCCGACTTCCTTGCCAATGAAGCCAGAACACTCGAGCCTGTAATTCTATCTACTACGGTTTTTGATGCAAACGTAATCGCAAAATGTAAGCTCTGCTCAAAACCAAAGAAAAAATTCTCGCTGCCAGAATTAAATTACGGCCGAGAAATAACAACAACCGTAACAAGACTAAGGACAAAGCATAAGAACTTCAAGGCCATGAAGATCATGCCCGGTGGTTCCAGGACATATGTGGAATGCAGGCACTGCCCAGGCACGCAGCTGGATCCAAAACACCTTTTTAGCTGCCCTTCTATTGCTTATGCCCTCTCCTAGATAGACAGTGACTGCAACATGAACTCTTATAATCAGAAAGAGATATAGACCATTATTTAATTTTTATCTCCCTTTTTTGTTAATTATTATTTTTTTTTTTTTATCACTTCTGCACTTTGACAACAACAATAACAACAACAAAAAGTCCTAACCTACTATTTTAAACCATTATTATGTAGGATATAACTTGAGTTTTTTTTTTTTTTTTTTTTTTTTTTTTGGTTGGACAAACAGTTCGCGTACAAGGACATTTAAAGTATCCAAATACGATTTTTACGTATAAATGTGTTGTGTATAAAGTTGTCTAAATAATTTGAGATAAAATCTTTAATCTAATAACAACACACAGGGAAAAAATGTACCACCTTCATCTAGAATAAATAAGTGGCCATTTTCTAAATCCCTTAACTAGAAATATATATTTCTGAGCTATGCGCATAAGGCACGCCAATAAACTGAATAGACGAAATGATCGAGAATTTCTAGTCTACACATTTCTAGATGGGAAAACAATATTCTGAATATTCTGAATCTTTTGTATTGCGAGAAATTCTCGCTTGATTATCTAGAATTGTGTCATAAACCAAGATTATAGTTGCTGAAACCCTCACTGTAAATAATCTGGTGTGTCACTCACACGACTTTCTCTTACCCTGAAATTTAATACTATAAATATAGGTTGCAGTTTAAGAGGTAAGATAACGATGTTATGTAAACCTATGTTGAACAATTCAAATTAGGCTTCGGGAAAGTTTTATATAATAATTAGTTCTGAGCCCCCCTCAACCCCCCGTTTCATTAATGCAACTATATTTACATAGAATTTTATTCGGTTATTAAAAGATAATTCTGTTTAAAAAAAAATAATTTATTAAAATTATTATTTAAAAAAATTATCTTTTATGATAATGCAGACGATTTCCATATTAGAGAAGTAGTATAACACCAAATATAAAAAAAAAAAGTCCATTTTATTCTCAACATAAAAAAATAAAAATAAAAAAACGATTTTTTTTTCCGTTTTTTTTTTTTTTTTTTTTTTTTTTTTGTTAAAAGTAAACAAAAATCGATAACTTTGTTTTAAATTATCGCAGATCGATGGTTCAACCATTCGTTTTAAAGGTATTGGCGAGCTCTTTTGAAAGATACCCATCATGAAAATTTATTCCCCTGGAGGTGCGGACTTCCCCCCCAGGGGTGAGGCGGGGCTCCTGCTCCTACATACACAATTTTTTTTTCCAGTTGATTATCTCTGTTACACAAAATATATATTCGTTTCATTTGGTTTAGTGCAATCGATAGATGTTAAACTCTACTTACCTGCAATTTCCCCATAGACGTTAATGCATTTGAATACTTTTGAGTGTCCCTGTACACGAATCATTTGCTTCATCTCAATGAAAAGCTTACTGTAGTATCCCTATATCATACACATTTAGAATACCGAGTGTGGAATTTCTGCAACTATTTGTTCTTGAAGTATGCTGATAACAGACACACACACATCGACACAGACAGACACTCAGACCATTCGCTAAAAAAACATGATTTTCGTATTCAGGGGACCTCAGAACATGTAAATATAACAAAAACTCACGTTCGACAATTTGACCCTAAAACAATACTTTCTCGACCCTATGGGTGAGAGAAAGTAATAATAAACACTTCTAAAAGTTAAAGTAATGCAGCATAAAATTCTGGACCATAAAATTTTCAAAATAACAACATTGAAAGCGTACTTTTACATTTTTAAATGATTTTGTCCATTATCGACTATTTTATTACAATGATTATATTTTGAAAATAGGCTGTAAATATATATACACTGAGAAAAATATATACCGTCTTCCTCTAGAATGAGTAAGTGGCCATTTTCTAAACCCCTTAACTAGAAATATAGATTTCCGAACTATAAGTGTAAGGCACGCCAATAAACTGAATAGACGAAATTATCGAGAATTTCTAGTGTACACATTTGTAGAGGGTGAAACAATATTCTGTATACTATAAATATTCTGAATCTTTTGTATTGCGAGAAATTTTCGCTTGATTTTCTAGAATTGGGTCATGAACCAAGATTATAGTTCCTGAAACCCGCCTCTTGTAGTCTCATTTATTTGCAGAGATTTTTAAATAACTTTGCCCTCGAGAATATAGGCAGGCAAACGCTCGAGAATTCTAGTAGGGGCTTCTAGAACACGCTTTCCAAGGGGACTAGAGTTTATAAGGATGACATGGAACTATTTTTTCTAGACCCACATCTTAGATTCTAGATGCCAGTTACATAATTTTTTCTCAGTGTATATATATATATATATATTATCTTTTAAATTTTATTTGAACAAAATGATAATTACATATGTATAATTGACATTCAAAATAAAAAATTAAAGCTTACCTGTTTTAATTGCTGAAGTCGAAATCAGAGACCAAGATACCACATTTGCAATTAACAAAAACACATCTGATAAGCCTTCCGCTGACAGAAGTTGTCTTCGGAAAAAACGGAAATAGCGTAGGAAGAGCGCGTCCTCTCTAAATATTGAGAATGCATAATCGGAAAAGAAGATTCCAAAGGGGAAAGTAAATGAACGAGAATGATTGACGTATAAATATTGGGAAATGTCGTAATGTATCAAGTAATCTTAACAAATGATCTAAATATTTTTCGTTTTAGCTTATGGATATGAAGCATAAAATATTCCGAAATTAGGTTGTTGTTTATTGAGAACATTGCAGTTGTAAAGATTCATTCATAATAATACTACAGATAAAACATTCGATGTTATAATATCCACTGCATTTTTGTATTTTTTTTTTCCCCCAATCAATAACATTTTAAACAATTTAATTTTATCTGAACATTTAAAAAATGAAAGTTATAAGGTATTTTTTTATAACTGTTAACAAAAGTAATTTTTCAAACAAAAAAAAATTTTTTAAACTGAGAAAAAATATATACCGCCTTCATCTAGAATGAGTAAGTGATCATTTTCTAAATCACTAAAGTAGAAATATAGATTTCCGAGCTATGCGTATAAAGCACGCCAATAAGCTGAATAGACGAAATGATCGAGAATTTCTAGTCTATACATTTCTAGAGTGTGAAACAATATTCTCAATATTCTGAATCCTTTGTATTGCAAGAAATTGTCGCTTGATTTACTGGAAATGGGTCATAAACTAAGTTTATAGTTACTAAAACTCGCCTCTTTATTTACATAGAGTTTTAAATAAATTTGACCTCGATAATGTAGGTAAATGCTCTAGAATTTTGAGAACTTGCTTTCAAAGGGGTCTAGAATTTATGAGGATGGCATATAACTATTTTTACTAGAGCCACCATTTAGATTCTAGATGTCAGTTGCAGAAATTTTTCTAAGTGTATAGTTGTGGATTGAATGCGTAACAAAACCATATACTTTCAAATAATATTTCTTGATGTCTATAATTAAATCCCAGTTTTAAGTTTAAACAAGAAAGAAAAATCATGCAGCACGCATTCATTAGTAACACTTTCCAACTGTACGTAATTTCCCTGTACACAAACCAGTAGAGGTATAAACTTCATTTTCAATAGGGAACACCCGATAGTGAACTAGAGTAACATATATCAGTTTCAAAAAATTCCATAAATATTTACGGGAGTTAAAGCACGGGCAGACAGACAGACGGACGGACATATACACAAATTGAAATCATATTCACACTTGACAAATGTTAGAAAGTGTTAAAAAAGCTTAATGTAAACGAAAGTACAATTCTAGCAAATTTTTATTAATAGCTTTTAATATAAATGAATATTTTTGTATCACCCTGTAAAGCTAATGCTAGACATGCTATATTCTATGCAAAGCATTCTTTTGTGCACACAAATAATATAATTCAATTTCATAAAACTTCGTAGAAAGTAAAGTTATTAATATTTGATTTACAGAAATATCTCTCATAGAACGCAATGCTTTGGAATACTTTTGAGTGTCCCTGTATATAAACCAGTGGTCATATTTACTCTGTTTTCTACAGGAAACATCCAATAATGAACTTGAATAACGTATTTCAATTTCATTAAGATATGCGTACACTAAAGATATGAAAATACGGTTTGTAGAAATACCTCTCATAGAACACAATGCTTTAAAATACTTTCGGGCGTCTCTGTACACAAACTAGTAGAGGTATAAACTGCATTTTCAATAGGGAACATTCGATAGTGAACTTGAATAACATATATCAGTTTCAAGAAATTCCATAAATATTTACGAGAGTTAGAGCGCAGACAGACAGACAAACCGAAGTCATTAACACTTTTCAACCTTGTTGGAAAGTGTTAAAAACTACGATATTTTTGTTATTTTTTCCATGAGTAATCATGGCATGCATTTGATAAATAAACAAATAAAATATTAAGAATTTTTTTCTATGACAGTCACTAAGCCTCGCACCATGTATGTGTATTGGCATTGGTTCATTGAAAATCACTCACACTTAAATTAACTAATTCACCATTTTTGAAGTCCTGAAAATTAAGACTGTCTTTAAATTCATTTTTTTTTTTTTTTTTTTTTTTTTGATTCATGCATTTCGACTAAACTATCATAATATACTATTTTATTACTATTATTTATACAATGTATTATTATTACTATTGTTTTTTTAGTATAAAATCTACAATTTGCAAATGGGCTTGTCCCACCTGACGTCAGAGGTCACATGATAGAGGAAAAACAAATAGCAGACGAAGTCTTCTTTATCTATAGCGATTGCTGAAATAACATATCTATTCTTATTTTTGAACAATCGTATTTAATCTGTTTAATCGTATTTATTTTTTTATACATCATCATTTTTAATCCATTTTATATCATTATTCATCATCTTTTGTTTTGCTGTATACATTTACAATCATCATTTAGTTTATACTTGTTATTGATCTTCATGAAGAACATGTTAAATACTCTGATTTTTGGTACTTAAATCAGTGACAGTGCAATATCGTACTGCGTAAATCCATTTAGACCAGTAACTAAGTTAATTAACTTATTGTAACACCTTTATGCAATTAAATTAAATTAAAACATTTTAAAATTTCAAATTATAATCCATAAACATTCCACAAAAACAAGCTATTATTTATTGCTAGATCAGTTAATGTAACAGTTGCACTAGACTATACAAAAATCGATTCTTACAGTTGAAAATAAATAAACGCATAAAGTGTTTTTAAAAAAATTATTAAATTTACAAATACAACTATTCTACTGTTTACAAATGCACTATATAATAGTATTTTATTTTATATTAAATATTAACATTTTTGTTAAGAACAATATTTAATTGAATTCGATTCTCAGAATTCGATTATTCGTTTTCCTCTATCATATGACTAAGCAGACAAAACTGGAAAGAGTCCATTATTTTTAAGACAAAACTTTTAGGATAATTTCTATTTTTCTTCAAAGAAAAACTAGAATGTTGTGACTATCAGAACAATCGGATGAGACCTTTAGACGCTATCGCATTTTACATAATTTGAGCCCATAAGCCACAAGGATAAAGTATTTTTCTTTGTGTCCCTGTAAAAAGAACTATATGTGTTAGATTTATCAAAATCTATACGGTTTGTGCGACTGTGACCTGTAGCATGTGTATGAACTAAGCTCATTCAAATAAGGAACTTAGACGTAATCGCACTTTAAATAATTCGAGCAAATAATTTATGATAAAGAACTTTTCTTTTTGTCCCTGTAAAAAAAAAAAAAAAAAAAAAAAAACTGTAAACGCTAGATTCACGAAAATTTATACAGTAGTTCTTGTGACTGTAACTCATAACATGTGTATAAATTTTCAGTTCATTCGAATAAGGCATTTATGCGCAATTTCACTTTAAAAAATTTGGGCTCATAGACCATAATGATAAAAGAATTTTTCTCTGTGTCCCTGTAAAAAAAAAAAAAAAAAAAAAAAAAAAAAACTTTTAGTGCTAGATACACCAAAATCAATAGGGCTGGTGCTATGGTGACCTATAACATACGTACCAACTTTCAGCTCATTCGAACAAAGCGTTTAGACGCTTTCGTGTTCATTCACGTACATACACACATATATCATCATAAAAATAGTAAATATGAATTCAGGCTTACCTCGAAACGTGTAGAAACATGAAAATATCGAATTCAGATTTTTGACATTATTACAATACCTTCCTCGGAAAATATAAAGGACTTAGTAAATTATTTAATGATTATTTTTCGAAAAAACATTTAATTTTATTTCAACGGCAAATGGATCCTCTTACTGAGAATATTGAGATTTGTTGTTGTTGTTGTTGTTTAAGCCTTATACAATTTTGTATACACCTGACAACATACTGAAATATTCTTCGCCTGGAAAATGCACAATATGATTAAAAGTGCACTTTCCCCAATTACATCATACTAAAATTTGTGTGTGTAGTTACATTAATCTTTTCCAGTTCAGTTTTTACTTTCTTTTACCTATATATCTGTACTGATAAGTATAAAGGATTTAAGTGCATAATCTTGATTTTTCAGGAGACGAAAAATAAAGTTAAACTAACTAAAAACTAATGAGCTGAATCGATTAAGAAAAAGGGATTATGTTGGTTTATACGCTTTATACCATTCAGTGATTATCAATCTTCATTTAAT
The DNA here is from genome assembly GCA_963930645.1 of Salticus scenicus. NCBI lineage: Eukaryota > Metazoa > Arthropoda > Arachnida > Araneae > Salticidae > Salticus > Salticus scenicus. Next base: position 18,245,479 of record OZ005649.1, read on the forward strand.
AAAGGGAAAAATTGAATTGAATATTTTATACCAAAGATTAATGCTAAATTTTTGACTTGAATCTTTTTTTACCAATGGATTTTCTCAAAGACTAAATGACATGGATTTAAATCCTTTATACCAATCCATAGAGAATTTTTTTCTGTGTCTGACTATGTACTTAACTCAAAATCGGCATTTTTGGACTTAAATCCTTTATACTTATCAGTACAGATATATGGTATTGCCTTTGGGTCGAATTTTTGAAATTGAGTTATTTTATACTTACACGTTTTGTGGTCCCCCGAATAATAATAATAATAAAAAAAAAACCTGCTTTAGTGGTTGGTCTGTCTGTTATCGATATGTCTCAAGTACAAATAACAGCAAGATATTCAAACTCGGACAATTACATCATATTAAAAATTGTAGCTTCATTCATTTTTTCCAAATCAGTTTTTACATTCTCTTACCCATTCATATGGTAGAGAAAGTAATGTCTTTAGGCCAAATTTTTGAAATTGATTTTTTGTTATATTTACACGTATTGAGGTCCCCTGAATTAAAAAAAAAAATGAAAAAAAAAATGCTTTTAGTGGTTGGTCTGCCTGTGTGTCTGCCTGTTATCGGCATATCTCAAGAACAAATACGGTCCAAACTCAGTATTCAAAATCAATATCATGTAGTGATGCTACACTAAACTTTTCGTTGAGAACAAGCTAATGGTTCGTGTACAGGGACATTCAAGAGTATTCAAATACATTACATATATGGAGAAAATTTCTTGTAAGTACAATGTAACAGGTAATCTGTAGGTGTAATCTGTAGGCTGCCCTACACAAAGTAGAATGAACATATCTGTACTGATAAGTATAAAGGATTTAAGTCCACATTCTTGATTTTTCAGGAGACGAAAAATAAAGTTAAACTAACTAAAAACTAATCAGAAGAATCGATTAGGAAAAAGGGATTATGTTGGTTTATACGCTTTATACCATTCAGTGATTGTCAATCTTCATTTAATAAAGGGAAAAAAATTGAATTCAATATTTTATACTACAGATTAATGCTAAATTTCTGACTTGAATCTTTTTTTTTTACCAATGGATTTTCTCAAAGACTAAATGACATGGATTTAAATCCTTTATACCAATCGATCGAGAACTTTTTTCTGAGTCTGACACGTGTAATATTCGCTGAGATATGAGCATTTATAGTAAATATTTTTTTTACTGCGCATTCGCGAAAGATAGAATTTTTTTTATTTTATAGGTTAAACGTTAGATAGATTGGGCAATTTTTTTCAAAAAAGTTCATTTGAATACAGTAAAAATTAAGAAATTGTCGGCAAAACGACGATTTGGATTTTAGGTATTTTCCAGATTTGAAATTTCATAATGGGTTTTTGACATATTGCGTATTTAATTTGAAGATCCAAGTATTTCAATCACGCTGCATAAGATCTGTTTTGTGAAAAACCTCATATGAATTCACTTATGAAATCTTATTCCTCTTGTGAAATCTTATTAAATAAATAAAAATATATTAGAGTTACAAGTCTATAGCGGATTTTTCACAAAAAAGAACTTTTGCAACGTAGTTAAAATAATTGGATCTTCAAATTAAATACTCGGCATTTGAAAAAAATGTAGCTTGTTCTTTTGTCGACAATTTACTTAGTTTTATTCTATTCAAATGAACTTTTGACAAAAGTTTCCTAATATATCTAGCTTTCAACTTATATAATAAAAATTTTTCTATATTTCGCGCATGAGCATTTAAAAAAAAATATTTACTACATATGTTCATATCTCAATGAACATTACGCGTGTGAATTTTATGTTTTAGAATAGTATTTCTTTAAAGTTTGTCAATTTTTCCGCAAGTGTTGCAAAATTTTATGAAAATTCATACCAGTTATAAGCAAAAAAACTTGCCAAAACAATTAATAATTTTTGAAAAAAAAAAAAAAAAAAAAAAAAAAAGTAATTATATCACCCTGCATAATTGTGCAACCCCCCCCCCCAAAAAAAAAAAAAAAAAAAAAATTAATTAATTAATTAATTAATTAATTAATAAACAAGTATTGTACATAGTATGTGCAATAATATGTTAAAGTTACAAGTCATTTGTAGCTTATTACGATACAGGGTTTCAATCCAGATTTGGGCATAATTGATTAAAAAGTAATTGAATTACAATTACAGTTATTTTACTGTCAATCGATTAACAAGTAATTGATTACGAATAAATTGATATTTATAATAATTCAATTTATTTGTAATCAATTACTTGTTAATCGATTGACAGTAAAATAATTATAATTGTAATTTATTTGTAATGCAATTGTAATTCAATTACTTTTTAATCAATTATGCCCAACAATCTATGGTTGGTCCTCCAATTGCACTTTAGACTAAATCGATAGTGGGAAATATGAATTTTAAATATTCTTTACATGTCTGAAGCTCCAGCATCTTGTATTATTTTAGTAAATCGAAGAAACAACAGAATTAAAAAAAAAAAAAAAAAAAAAAAAAAAAAAAAAAATCTTGAGTGACTCCACTCGACTTTCCGAACATTGAGTAATTAACAGTTTAGTAGATAAAGTAAAGAAAGGTGAGTTGTTAAATAAACAAAAGAGAGAAAATCATAATACAGGGTTTGAGTATTTTTCTCCATATAGTACACGATGTTTTATTTAACGCTACTGAACTTTGAGCCCATAGATCAAAATGATAAAGAATTTTTCGTTGTGTCCCTGTAAAAACCTATAAATACTAGATTCACCAAAATGCTTATAGTTTGTGCATCAATGAATTATAATATTCATATGAATTTTCAGCTCAATTGAGCAAGGCGTTTAGACGCTATCGCACTTTTAAAAATTTGATCCCATAGGCCATAATGATAAAGAATTTTTCTTTGTGTCCCTGTAAAAAAACTGTAAGTGCTAAATTCACCAAAATCCATACAGATGGTTCAACTGTGACCTGTAACATGTGTACAATTTTTTGCTCAGTTTAATAAGGCGTTTAGACGCCATTCCACTTTTAAAAATTTGGCCCCATAGGCCATAATGATAAAGAATTTTTCTTGGTGTCCCTGTAAAAAAATTATAAGAGCTAGATTTACCAAAACCAATAGGGTTCGTGCTACGATGACTTACAATATACGTACCAACTTCCAGCTCATTCGAGCAAAGCGTTTAGATGCTAGCGTGTTCACTCACACACATACACACACATACATGCACACATACATACACACACATACATACATTATCGCAAAAATAGTGAAAACGGACTCAGAGAACCTCAAAACATATAGAAACATCAAAATCTCAAATTCGGATTTTTGACATAATTACAATACTTACGTTATGTATGTTCGTTACATGTGTATGTTCGGAAAGTAGAAAATCAAATAACTTGATTTCCCACAGTATGTTGACAAACACTGCTCAGTAAATAATTTTTTTTTTTTTTTTTTTTTTTTTTTATTATAATATGTTTTGAGGTTACTTGTATGAGAATGTCCAATTTTTAGTGGTTGATTTGTATGTATACCTGTTAAGAGTATAACTTAAAAACAACTGCAGAAAATTATGATTTGATATTTTGAAATTCGTATTAGATTGACACTTGACAAGTTTGATTAAGATTAGCAAGTTTGAAGTCAAATTAATTACAACCTTATATATATTTTTTTTAATATAGGCGTCATAATTGAACGGGGGTGTTGAGGGTGTGGTAGCCCTCCCCCTAGCACCGAATTATATGTGAATTAAACCTGTTTCTGAACTTATTTTGAATTATTTTCAAAGTACATTGAACTTTATTATTTTATGTTTTTGATCTTAAGATTTAATCTGCAATCTACCTTTATAGTATTAAAATGCAGGGTAATAGAAAGTCATGTGAGTGACACACCAAATTATTATTTTTTATTTATTTATATTTTATTTTTTGTACATGTAGACCTGTGATTGATTTTCGCACCTCGGAATAAAATTTTATGCAATTAACATTGCTCAATATATTTGGTATTTCTCTTTCTGTAAATTTGAATTATTATTATTATTATTATTATTATTTTTTTTTTTATTTTAATGGAATGTTAAGTGGAAAATGAAAGCTCAATTTTTGAATCAAATTTGTTCAAAACTTTCCTCAAAGAGACCGATTAGGCGTATTAATAAACCTAAGTCATAAACATTTTTTCAGAAATTTGAAATGTATATATATATATATATATATATATTAAAGAAAAAAAAAAAAATTACAGAATTTTACTTAATGCATATTTAAACACATATTTATACACAATAATATTATATTTTTGCATAAATCAGTACAAAGATTAAATAATTCTATATACAGAAATCTGATTTTATGATCTTTTTGTACACAATAAATTTCCAGTGAAGAAAGAAAAGTTATCACAAAAGTGTTTCAATGAAATTCAATCATTATTTCTATCTCTAAAATGTTGTGCGGAAATTTATTTTCGAAAATGGTAATGATTGATAGAAAAATATGCTTTTGTATCAATGGACTTTTTAAAAATATTTTGCCTTTTCTTTAAATTCTTTAGGTTATTTAAATTTTTTTTCTTTGAAATTTAGATAAAATTTTCTTCGAGAATTTGAGGTGAAAATTCAGATATGCCAGGATTTAATCCTAGATGTTTCGCTTATTTCGTAGAGAAATCATGCAAAGCCATTCTACCATGTTTCCTTATGAACATTAGATATATTATCAGTAATTTCCCAAAAATCTGATTATAATGGAGGTGCTAATGTAACAGGTGACAAATTTTGCATCACAAAAGATCTTGTATTTTCTGGCCTAAGGAATAATTATTACATTTGTAGTTGCTATAGTGAGGTAAGATTTGATTTGAAGATTCAGATATTCCAAGTTTTAATCATATGTATTTCGCTTATTTCGTACTGAAATCATGCAGAAACAAGTCTATATGTAAGACAGGATTATGTGTTTCCTCATAAGTATTAAATCTATTTTCTGTAATTCCCGAAAAAATCTGGTAAACGGAGAAGCAGAAGCAACAAGTGACATATTTTTATCGCAAAAGAGGCTGTATTTATTGGCATAAGAATAGTTACTAGATTGGCATTGTGAGGTGAAGATTCAGATATTCTAAATTTTAATCCTAAATATTTCACTTATTTCGTACTGCAATCATGCAGAACCACGTCTACGTAGGACGGAGGGTTAAGTGTTTCCTTATAAGAGTTAAATCTACCTTCAGTAATTCCCTAAAAATCTGGTAATAATGAAAGAGCAAAAACAACAGGTGACACATTTTGTATCGCGAAAGGTGCTGAATTTACTGGCATAGGAATAGTTACTATATTGGCATTGTGAAGTGAATATTCAGATATTCCAGGTTTTAATCCTGGTTATTTCGCTTATTTCGTACGGAAATTATGCAGAGCCATGTCAGTGTAAGACAGGGGGTTATGCGTTTCTTTATAAGCATTCGATCTATTTTCTGTAATTCCCGAACAATCTGGAAATAATGAAGGCGCAGAATAGAAGTAACAGATGACACATTTTGCTTCGAAAAAGGTCTTGTATTTTCTGACGGAGGAATAGTTACTATGTTTTAATTGTGAGGTGAACATTTGAGGTAAAGATTCAGATATTCCAAGTTCTAATCCTAAATATTTCGCTTATTTCGTAGTGTTCTACGTAAGACGGAGTGTTATGTGTTTCTTATAATTAAACAGTACTTTCAGTAATTTTCCAAAAACCTGGTAGCAATGGAGGTACGGTAGCAACAGGAGGCAGAATTTGCACAAAATATGTTGCATTTTGTGGTGGAGGAATTGTTACTGCGTTTGGTGTTGGCATTGTTTCTGATTGAGGAGTAGACGGTGTTGAATCGTTACAAAATTTGCATTTGCCACTAACGCAAGCACGTTTTATACAGCAAATACAACCAAACGCTTTAATCAAAAGTACGAATAAAAGTGTCACAAAAACTATAATTGCTGTAGAATCGAATGGAATCGACAGAGGATAATGGTCATCATCATTATCATCGTAAGGCTCTGATGTATTTTTTTCCAAATATGATTTTTTAGTAATAATATACTCTTTATTCCATGGACTAACATTATCATCATCATAAGGCTCTGATGTATTTTTTTCCAAATATGGTTTTTTAGTAATAATATACTCTTTATTCCATGGACTAACATTATCATCATCATAAGGCTCTGATGTATTTTTTTCCAAATATGATTTTTTAGTAATAATATACTCTTTATTCCATGGACTAACATTATCATCATCATAAGGCTCTGATGTATTTTTTTCCAAATATGGTTTTTTAGTAGTGATATATTCTTTACTCCATGGACTAACATCATCTATGTCTTCATAGGTAGGCCAGTTCAATTTCGTATCTGAAAGGGAAAAAAAAAAATGTGTTCAAAAAATAATCTTGAAAAGTAGACTAAAGTAAGTTGGTGATAAGGAAAAACAAGAAGTAACTTGAAAAGTCAAGTGAAAGTAAATCTTACGTTAACAAATATTAACTAAATGTACCCTACATAATTTTTTATGTTTTTTGAAGGTTATAACTTGCTACAGAAAATGTGGGGGGATTTCATGTAAGAGATGAAAGTTATATTTTGCATTTAAAAAATTCAAAAAAAAAAAAAAAAAAAAAATGGAAGGGGGAACAATTTATATTTTCTATATATCTGCAAAAATACTAATAAAAACATAGAGGATCTAAACTTTTAATAAGTTATATTTGTAATACTCTCTTTATTGTAAGAAAATAAAGTTTAAAAAAAAGAAAAAAAAAAAAAAAAAAACCTTTTTTATTTATTATTTATTATTATTATTATTATTAAAATTATCGAATTCTTATGCACCCCTGTATATACACGAGGCTTACAGATGTAAGTAGTTAACAGATAAATACAGAATGAAACTAAGATAAAAATAATAACAATGAAAATAATAGTAAAAAATAACATAAAAAATAAAAAATAATAATATTAATAAAAAAATAATCTACATACAAAAACATACACGTAAGCTCACATAAAAAAAAATATACACAAAAAACAATGTAAGCATGCATTTATACTTAAGAATGCACATATACACACATACATACGTACATATGTATACAAACATACATAGGCATGCATACACATATACATACAAAAAAGATTATAAGAAAAAAAGACGAGAACAGAATCAGTTACACAAGTTACAAAGGTACAGAAGTAGTATAATCAATAAACTTTCAAAATTGAAAATATCCCAGCTTCATCGGGACAAACAAAAAATGGGGGGATGGGGGGTAGGGGGGAGCGAGAGGAAAATTATAGAGTTCAACTTATTAATAAGTTCTATAAGTTCTTTTCTACCTTTAGTAAGTTTCGTATAGTTACACAGGAAATGTTCAACATTCTGCACACATACTTGCCAACATCCTAATTAATATTCCGTAGTCTTGTTAGTCCCGCCCTTTTTCTCACACCAGTAAATTTTTAGAGTAATATTCTCCAAATGCATTTATGATTAAATAAGAGGAAAAATACTTTAAAAATGTACCGGTGTGAAAAGAAGGCGGAACTAACAATACTACGGAATATTAATTAGTATGATGGCAAGTATGTGCACAATAAATAGAAAAATAAAAAGGAAAACGATTGGGTGTTTTATCCATATTTAATTACAATAAACGGATGCTTTATTATATTACCAAAGATTGAATTTTAAAAAAAGTTAAAACCATTTATAGTGTTGCCTTTTTTTTCCTACAGGAACCGAAATTCAGTCCGTTCTATCAAAAATAACTTTTTCATTTTTTATCATAGTTTATACTCTTTTAAAATATGTGATCAGATTTGCTTACTCAAAAACGGACGCAATATTTTTAGCCATAATTTGAGCGGCATTTCTCGAAAAAAAAAAAAAAAAAAAAAAAAAAAAAAAAAATTGAGTAAAATCAGTCTTTTCCAATTAAAAATCTTTTTTATCAAAAGAAATGTTCTAGTATCAAGTCGGTTTTGAACGAATTTCAATTTTTTTCATTCGTTGCAACCAAAAATACGTAATAATGGAGACCATCTATTGGATATTTTGAATAGCACATGCAAAATATTTTATCACATATATAATTCTTTACTTTATGTATTGTTTTAAAAATATTTTGGAGAATTTTGATGATTAGAAAAGTAAAATTAAAGTAAGTAAAGTTAAAAATTATTTTCATAAATATAACAAATATTTTACATGCAGCTAACAAAATAGTCGAGTTCTCAAATCACGAGCGTTAGTCATAGAAAATTAAAAATAAAAAGCAAAAAACTTTTTTGGAACAGTTTTTTTTTTTTTTTTTTTTTTTTTTTTCCCTCCAGAAATATATGAAATAAAAAGAAAATGAACATCGTATTTATATAATGTAGATTTTTTTTTTTTTTTTTTTTTTTTTTAATGTCTAAAGCTATTAATATTTTTATTACATTCATTGAAATTAATTTATTAAAACGCAGGTAAAATATTCAAAAAGTGAGTTATGTTTTATTTATTTGTTCTAATGTTTTATTTCTGCTTCGCTGGTCATTATATTCAAATGAATTCTCAAAATTCCATATCATCTATACATATAATGAAATGAGACGTTTGTGTATGTGTCATTGTGTATGTATATCCGGAGCATTTTAGGAAAACGGCTGATCACAGAGCTACACAAATTTGCATGGAGGTTCGTAATAACCTCTCCTGATGCACCTCGAAGCCGGATTTTCGAATTTCTTATTAGTTTTCTTTTAATTAGAAATTTATTATTATTATTATTATTATTATTATTATTATTATTGAAATTGGTTCTTGCCATAGTGTTTCCTTGTCACGCTAAAAAACAAGGCGTTTCCATTTGAAAGTAAATGTGAGATTTTCCTTATGTTGGTTAATTGCTCAGTCAACACCCCCTACATACAGGGGGTGTTGGCTCAGTCATTGCCCTCTGGAGACGGCAATGGCTCAGTCGGTTAAGAGGGGACAATACCTAATCTCGCCGGCAGCCTTCGCCCATGTTATTCTATGGGAAAATTTGTTGCGACAATTACACATTACCTAATGAATATTTTAAAATTCTGTTTTCGCAGTCAGAAAATTCATAACCGTTAAATGAGTACTCATTTTTGAAAAATTCATTTTTTTTTAATTTTTACATTTTAATTTTGAGTTCAAAAATGCGATTTTTTACAAAATGCATTTTTCTCATTTTCTAGTCGCAAAATGAAATACTAAAATTTAAAAAAATCAATTTTTGGAAAAGAAGTACTAATTAAACGCTTATGAATTTTCTAAATGTGAAAACAGAATTGAAAAATATTCATTAGGTAATGAGTAATTATGTGAACAAATTTTCCCATAGAATAACATGGGCGAAGGCTGCCGGCGAGATTAGGTATTGTCCGCTCTTAAGAGGCCTCTCCACTTATCGTCCCCAGAAGCCAGAGCCAATGTTATCCTATGGAGAATTTCACCCCATTGTAACTTATTAACTAATATATATTTCTAAATTCTGTTTTCACATTCAGAAACTTCACAACTATTAAATAATTTATAGCTTTCTAAAAATTATTTTTCTTTAAATTTTTAATATTTTATTTTGAGGTTGTAAAATGCGAATTTTCCCAATGTGAAATTTTCCATTTTTGAGCTTAAAAATTAAATCTTAAAAATAAAAAAAAATCAATTTTTAGAAAGCGATAAATTGTTTCATAGTTGTGAATTTTTGGAAAGTGAAAATGTAATTTAAAAATATATATTAATTAATGAATTTTAATGGGGAAAATTTTCCCATAGAATAACATTGACTTCGGCTTTCGGAGACGATAGGCAGAGAGTCCTCTTAAAGCGTCAAGTTGCTGATGCGATGGTCGTGAGTTCGATACTCTGTGACGGATGTGTTATATATATATAGAGATTTTTTTTTTTCAGATAATTAATAGATAAGATGACAATTGTAAAAGAAAACACCTCATTTTCTACACAATATCCTAAGAAATTCTGATTAGATTATTTTTTAAAGCTTTCTTTTAGTTACTAAAACGCACAAAATAAAAATTTAAGCGGAAAAAAAAAAAAAAAAAAAAAGAGCTACAGCCTTAAAAATCATAAAATAAATATTTAATCTTGAAGAGATGTGGCTATAAAAAAAATCAACGTGTCATCAATAAGTAAATTTTAAAGAAAAATATAGATGTAAAGATGAAATATTTTAACTAATCAAAATATTTTAAAAAGCATTCGAGAATAACATTCGAGATTATTTGTTAGATTTATTATTATTATTATTATTTTTTTTTAATTATTTAAAATATAAAAATAATTTTCTTATAATAGCTTGAAAATTAGCCATTTAAATATTAGCTTTAAATTTAATTGTTGCCAAAAATGTTTTCCAGTTCATTGTTTGCGACAGAAGAAAAATGCGAGAAAAGACCTGCCGTAGGCAGCAGGTACCCGAAGTAAGGTTCGATTTCAATGTGGTTCTTTTTTTTTTTTTTTTTTAGTCTTTATTCATAATGTGATATGAATTGAAAAATTGAAAAATCATTTAAATATAGTGACCAGCGAAGCGGGCGTAGCCTGCTAGTTATTAATTTAAAAAAAAAAAAAAATCTAAAAAAAAAAAAAAAAAAAAAATCATTAAAATAGGCAAAGTCTAAGTCAAAGTTCCCGCTACTTCCGTTAGCCGTTTTCTCGTTCGCCACGCTTCGTGTTTGGAACCACAATGCCTTTCGCAGCGCCTTAACTGCTTTTTACTCCCCCTCCCTCACGTGTAAAGTTGAAAGTTTTGCAAAATACCATCAAAGCGTACATTGCGTACACTTTTTTGGGGGGGGGGGGGTAATTTCACAAAATCCCTTTATAGTGCGTGTCCCATACACATAATCAAACGACATATCAAAAAATCGCCATCCCAAGATTTTTTGGAGCAGAGTTATGTTTTAAAACGTGTTTTTTGCCTCCACCCGCTCTGAGAGAAATTCGCAAAATCTCTTTATACTATGAATCGCATACATATAACTGACTCACATTAAAAAATTTCTTCGTAAGATAATCTAGTGCAGAGTTATGCATGGGTACATGATTTTGTCCCCCTCAAGGGGCGGTAGGGTGTAACTTCACAAAATCCCTCTTAGTGTGCGTGTTGGCTGCCCATAACCAATAGACATATCAAAAATCGCTTTCCTGAGATTATTTGGAACAGAGTTGCTTTCAGAAACGTGTTCCCCCTCCCCCCAACCGCGCTTAAAGGGGAAGAAGGGGGAAATTTCCCAAAATCCCTTTATAGTGTGAGTTGGGAATGTATAATTGACCTGCACATGAAAAATCGCCTTTTTAAGATAGTTTGGAGCAGAATTACGCATGGAAACATGTCCTTTGCCCCCCCCCCCCCTCCCCTAATCCTCACACGGAATAAAGTGGAATTTCACAAAATCCCTTTGTAGTGTGTGTGTTGCGTACACATAACCAATCGATATATCAAGAGCTGAGATAATCTGAAAGAAAGTTACTCTTAAAAGCGTGTTTTGTCCCTTAAAGGGGGAAGGGAAAATTTTGCAAAATCTCTTTATAATGCGTGTTGAGAACGCACAACCAACCCCACATGAGACTTAATCTTACTGGGATAATTTGAAGCAAAGTTATGCTTGGAGACGCGTTTATTGGCCCTTGCCCTTAAAGGGGAAAAGAGGGGATTTCGCAAAATCTCGTTACAGTGGGTGTTGGATACACATAAATAAGCCACACACCACAATTTGTGACCTCAGCTCCTATGGACGAATTGCCCCTGGAACTTCTCTGGACCAGTTCAGGGGTAAAAGAGGGGATCTGGAATTTACCCCCTCGTAACTCCTCTCCCCTCCAAAATCGAAAATATCCAAAAACAAAAATGAGTTTTTGGAAATATCCTCAGGGAGACACTCGACCGTTTTTAATATCTTTGTACTATTATTGGTAGAGTTCAATTCGAAAATTCGGATATTGCGAATTTTCCAAAAGAAAATAGTTCTTATCGGAAATTTAAAGATCGCAGAAAATATTTTTTTGTACTTGGGTCTAATCTCCCCTTGCGCAACTTCTTCACCGTGAAGTAATGTGGAGCCGAGTTATGCTTATAAACGTGTTTTTGCATCCTGCCCCCCTGGAGGAATAGGGGGAAGCAATTTTGCAAAATCCGGTCTTAGTGGGGGGTCAAAGTTTTAAAACCAACCTGCACACCAAAATTTGTGACTTTATCTCCCATGGAATCACCACTGCTGTCTTGAGTCAGTGAATCAGTAAGTTTACTCTTTTATATGTGTATAGATTAAAATAAACACCAGGAATTATATGCCTAAAGAAACTAGTTACATACTGTTTTTTCAACTCATAGTTATTTAAGAAATTTTTCAAATTTGTTGGGAAGAATTTATTTTTTCTGAACGTGTTAACTTATATAGAATTAATTTGCAAGCTGCTTGTCATAAAGGTTCAGTTTTCAAGAATTTTTTTCTCAACTTTAAATCAATATTCGTATTTTAAGAAATTATATTCCGTTTCCCATAATATATTTTATGTATAAAATAATTCTCCATTTGAGAATGGTTGAAAACGGCTGTATAATTCTGTAAGTAGGAAATCGTAACGCAGGGGTAACGGGTTAGCCTGCCATGGGAGGGAACTCAAATTTGACTCCAAAAGGGGGGGGGGGGAGATTAGGAAGTGGGGGGATTTTTTTTTACTCATCATCAAACAGTTTTTCTCAAATCTAGTCCGATTTTAATCAAAATTAGATTGTTTTAATTGGCTCAAATCTGAGCCATTCTAGCAGTTCAATGGTTTGAGGGGATTTTTCTCAGTGAGAGAAGTTGCCTTTCATTACGATGAATGAGTAGAAAATGCTCAGATTTTCCAGTTCTGTTTTAAGAGAGTGGAGTTTAAATATGAGTAACGCAATGCATTCGGTAAATAACTCATGTAAAATTTTATTTTGACCGGATTACATTTTTCCAGAGAAGAAAGTTCCTTTCTAAAAGGTTCGGTAAAGAGGGAAATAACTAGTCAAGATACATTTTTACGACGTTTATTAATATTGACAGAACGATTACCAAGTATTAGAATAGAATTATGCATAATCATCATTTTTTTTTTTTTTTTTTTTTGTTTTTTTTATAATTGCAAAAGGCGGTCTTTTACATTTTTTTTTCTTTTTTTCTTTTTTGAAAGTTGTCCTTTGTTAGTGAGACAAAAAATATTTACTGATTTGATTTTTTTTTTTTTTTTTTTTAACCGTTAATGTGGAATATATAAAATTACTTTGATGTACTATTAGAACGTAACTGTACACATTTTATTCATTTATTTATTTTTTATTTAAAAAAAAAAAAAAAAAAAAAAAAAGATTTTATTCTTTTTTGGAAGATTTGAACCCCTTAGAGAGACGAAATATATCAATTAATCAGAACGAAATTGTTTACACGAGTCGAAATATATTTTCTGAAAAAAAAAAAAAAAAAAAATGAAAACATGTTTTAATTTACTGAATAATTAATTGTCCGTTCTTATTTGATATTTTGAAATAGAAAACACCTTAGTATAAGTAGATTAATTTGAAAACTATAAAAGATAGTTAGAAAAATAATATAATCTTACCTTTATTTGTGTGGCCATAACTGCTTGAAATAAAAAGCAAAGAAAAAATTACAAAAACCTTAAAAACGTACATTTGTAACTTAGAGAAATGTATGTTAACTCGTATTGACTTGATGAATTGTTCTGCGATTTTTATGGATTTATCGATGTGGTTCAAATTATTTTTCATTGTTTGGCTGTTTCCTTTATCTTTATTAGATATTGGCACATGTCTGAACACTACAGTTATCAAGATTAAGTGTTTCTATCTTTTCATCCTCATGTACTATCTAAAAGCCAAATTTGAACATTTAGAAAATGAAATTCATTAATTAATGACAGAAAAATGCAATTAGTCAACCAAAAGATATATAATTTAATATATGTACAGTGGTAACAAAAGTGTCCGAACACTAGCAAAAATTCCTGTATAAAAAAAGTATGCTTAATACAGTTTTGCTAAATAAATCCTTGACGAATCCTGTTCTTAGTCTGTCTAAGAACGTGATTCGAGAAGGATTTATTTAACAAAACAATATTAAGTGTTCTTTTTTTATATAGGAATTTTCGCTAGTGTTCGGACACTTTTGTATATATAAAACTGTATATATATATATATTGGTCAAAAGTTTTATACTTTTATCAACAAAAGAAAAGAAAGAACAAAAAAAAAAAAAAAAAAAAAAAAGAAAAGAAAAGAAAAAAAGAAAAAGAAGAAAAAAGAATGTCCATAATATTGTATACTTTTACACTAATTCTTATTTTACAGACTCTATGAGTCTCAACGGTGATAATGCCTTAATGATTAATATAGTTTATAAATATTTTTAAATAGTATTTCTTTTCATTTTACGTTATAAAATTATACAATTATACAGATATTCAATTATAAATTATGTATTCTGCAAATACATTTTCTAAGTAAAAACATATAATTATTTTGTAAATTTAATTCTAAAAATATAGCCAAACAGTTAAAAATACACAAAAAAACTGGTGTTGAATTATAAAACTTTGTAAGCAAAAACTATAAAGAGCCAAAATACTCGAAAACAGTGGTTTCCGGTTGAAACAAAAGCATGACCCTTTTACATGTGCAATTGATTAAAGTTAAACAGTTTATGCTAAATTATTACAATAAAATCTTTAAAGATCAATTCTGTCAGAAAGAGATATAGGTGTTTGTATTCTGGTTCTGTCCAACTATCCTAATTTTAAAAAAGCACAAAGAAAAAAAAAAATAATAATAATCTGGCGTGTCACTCACATGACTTTCTCTTACCCTGAAATTTAATACTATAAATACAGATTGGAGATTAAGGGGTAAGATAACGAGTACTGTTTTGTAAACCTACGATAAAACAATTCAAATTAGGTTTCGGAACCGCTCTATTCCACAAATAATTCGACGTGAGGGGAGCTACCGCCCCCTTAAACCCCCGTTTCATTATTGTACCTACATTTACATAGAATTAAAATCAGTTATTAAATTAAGTTCCTTTAAAATTATTCAGACAACTTTCACACGCAACATTTCTTGAAACTTATCAGTCTTGATCAAACTTTTCTAGTAACAAACGTATTAACTTCAAAATACAACATTTCGATCGTCTGAAATTATTATTATTATTATTTTTATTATTATTATTTACTCTAAGAGACACAGGCAAAGAACAAACGTTAAAAACTTGGCTTCAATATTCAGGAAATCTCAGAACGTGTAAATATACAAAAAACCAAACGATGAATATTTAGCTTTTAAAATACATTATTTGCCATATGGCTGTGAGGAATTAATTTCAATTTTTGAGCAGCTTTCCTGCACATGGTAAAATATAATAGTAAAGTATTTCCATTAACAATAAAAAAAGAATGTTATGGCTTAAATACTGGCAGCCCTGCATATCTTCTGAAGGTTATGTACACACGACATGTTGCAAATAAATATAGTCCTATATTAATAACACATGACACAATTTTCGAGTATTATCGCACTATAATCTAGTTCTTTTGTGTAGCCCTGTAAACGAACAGCGAATGATTTTCATATCATATTCTACATGAGACATGTTTTTACGCATATAAAAATATATATATTCATTTCATTCGGTTCAATGCAGTCAAAAGACGGCTAAACTCTACTTACCTGCAATCTCTCCCATAGACATAATGTATTTGAATTCTCTTGGGTGTCCTTGTACACGAACCATTTGCTTGATATCAACGAAAAGTTTAGTGTAGCATCCCTACATGATACGCATTTAGAATACAAAGTTTGGACTTTCTACTATAATTTGTTCTTGAAATATGTTGGTAACAGACACACATACACATACAGACCAACCGTTAAGAACATGATTTTTGGATTCAGGGAACATCAAAACGTGTGCATACTATAATGAAAATTCAATTTAGAAAATTTGATCCAAAAACAATACTTACTCTACCATATATATGGGTAAGAGAAAGTAAAAAAAAAGTATCTAAAGAATCAATAAATGAATATAAAAATTCTGAAAATAACATAGTTATTCATATTTTATGTTTCTATATAGATATTAATAAAATTTTTAGTTATTCTTTATAATACTTTCTTTTTTTCTTTTTTTTTTTAATGATTCTAAACAAACTAACAAATAAACAAACAGAGTGATGTTTTGCATTTTCTGTTTTGTATTCATCGTAAATCGTGTATTTTTTGTCACTATGATAATTCCCGTTATTTTATTTGCTCAGATTGATTAATATTAATACGTCGATGTTTCATTCTAAGACGTAGCATTTAGTCATTATAATATATACATAAATAGACTAAAAAATACGTTAATATATTTTGCTAGTGCATAAATGAAAGATGTATGTTTATCTACATAAATTGTATTCTACGAAATAAACACTAATCTTTATTAATAGATGGTTCTCTTTTAACAGATAATTGTGATAAATTTGAAAAGCTTGCTTCAGTACTGAGTCTTTTTAAACGCATGGGTTCAAATTCAAATTATTCTAACAATCTGAAGACATTTGCATTGACTATGGTCATAAATATTAAATATTTATAAAAAAAAAAATATCTTTATAACTTCAGTTAATAAATGTTTTTTTAACCGTTTTACGTTAGAAATTAAGACCACACATCTCGCATTACACGCAAAGGTATAATGATCTTGAAGGAAGAACTTTTGTCCCGCCCATTGCCTACTTCTTAATAAACTGAGAAATTCATTATGCATGGGTAAGTACAAAGTTTACTTTTGGAATACAGTCTGAGAAATAAAGAATTACATGCATTTATAATAAGTGCTATGTTTGAACAGCATAACCATTTAGCAGGTAGTTTAGTAAATTATTACTGCTAACGTCAGTTTTGCAATAACAATTTGCAGAAGCAATTTACAAAGCACGCTTTCTTTGAGAATATTCTTTTTTATTATTACTATTATTTATTTCGCTTGAGTAATACGTCTTTAGAAAGTTAGCAATATATCAGTGTATTCCGCTGCCCTTATGATGCCGAAATTGCATTGCTAAAACTAAAAATAGACGACAAAATTATGATGCTTTTTTTACGTATACTCTACTTCTATCAATAATAAAAACTTCTATATTAATGAAGTTGTAGAATATCATTTATAAAGGATTTTTAACTTATTATGGTGTAAGTTACATTTCTAAAAAGTATTTTGAAACAAAATATTTATTTAATGTGGTATTAGGAAACTAATCGTTCTTGTTAGTATTTTAATATAGTATATAGAGAGCTTCTATGCAATTTGCATAGCGTATGAATGTCTTTGAGAGTTTGGAAATGGTATGAAAAGAGAGAATTGAAAACTGTAATATATTGGGTGTTTGAATTAATTCGTAGCGTTTGTTTTCGAAAATTGAGGCTTTATTGTGCAAAAATAATTACAAATAGATTATTCAAAGTATTGACCATCACTAGCCACTACTTTTTCCCATCTTTCTGGCAGCATACGGATTCCGCTTCGGAAGAACGAATCGTCTTTAGAGGCAATCCAAGAATCGACCCATTTTTTACAATCTTAATAAGAAGTGAAGTGTTCCTCAGACAGGCCATGGCTCATCGATCGAAACAAGTGATAATCAGATGGAGCAATATCTGGAGAATACGGCGGATGAGGTAGGACCTCCCATTTGGTCGTTTCGATGTAGGTTTTGACCGGTTTTGCGACGTGCGGACGAGCACGTCTCTAGGTTTCAGTTCGTATGGAATCCAATTTCCCTGCTTTTGGATCATTCCCATGTCTTTCAGGCGTTTGCTGACTGTGGAAAAGTCAACTCTTAATGATTCAGCTAAATCTTGAAGCGTTTGGCATGGATCTTCATCGAGCAATGACTTCAATTCTTCATCTTCGAATTTTTTCGGCTGCCCAGGTCGTTCCTTGTCTTCCAGCTCAAAATCACCACTTTTATTAAATCGAGCAAACCATTTCCGACACGTTTGTTCAACTAGTGCATGCTCTCCATACATTTCCACTAAAATTCGATGACTTTCGGCAGCGCTTTTCTTCATTTTAAAGTAATGAAGTAGAACTCCCCGCAAAAACACTTTATCCGGCACAAAGTTAGACGTATTCGATGAAGTAAAAAATTATGTTATTTATGCTTCAACCAAATGACATATACTAATAACGATGCTCTATGATAGTAGGTTTACGGGGAATACTAGTCACGCCATCTATTAGAAAACGCTACGAATTAATTCAAACACCCAATATTATATAATAATTTTTATAAGAAAATAATTTATTTATATCAATCTTTTTTTTTTTGGACAGAAATATTCATTTCTTTATTTTTATTATTTACTTCGCTTACGTGTTTAAGCAGTCAGCAATATATTAATGTGTGCTGCTACCGCTATCTTGCTGAAATTACACTGCTAAATATGAACGACACAATAACGATGAGTTTATACGTACCATTACTATCAATAATTAACATTTTGTTGAAGTAACTGTAGATTATCCTTTATCGAGAACATAAAAGTCATTGCAGTGTAAGTATCATACTTTTAAAAATTATTTGGAAAAAAATTTACTTATTAAAGTATTAGTAAACTGTACGTTCGTGTTAGTATATTCTTATACTATATATTCAGAAAGCCTCGATGTATTTTTCATAATTTATGTATAAATTGATAATTTGAAATGTGAAAAAAAAAAAAAATAATAATAATAATAATAATAAAAAAGGAATGGAAAACAGTTTTATCATATAAAATATTTTTTATTACAAGAAAACTTATTCATACCTATATATTTATTTAAAACATTCTTTTTTAAATGATAAGAATAGATTACAAAGGTTTTTTTTTCTTTTTTTTCATTTTTGTAAATTTTGTAAATATTTTTCAATATACATATTACACGGTTCGGAATTTCATATAAGTCAAATATCATTATTTACGAGTAATAATAATCTTTGAAGTATTTGATAGCAAACATTTCTTACAAAAGTTAGTATTTTAAAATTACGGTTCTTAAACTTTAGGAGAGCAGATTAGGTCTCAAACTTTAGAAAGCTTCGAGACCTAATCTTTTTTTTTTTTTTTTTTTTTTTTGGCAATGGCATGCACTTTCTTCCAATGGTTCTAACTGCATATATACAAATGAGTATCTTCAAATATCTTCAAACACAGTGAAAATAAAATATATACCGCTTTCATCTAGACCGAATAAGTGGTCAGTTTCTCAATCCCTAAACTAAAAATATAGATTTTCGAACTATGCGTATAGGGCGCGCCAATAAGCTGAATAGACGGAATGATCGAGAAATTCTAGTGTATACATTTCTAGATGATGAAACAATAGTATTCTGAATATTCTAAATATTTTTATCCTTTGCACTGCAAAAAATTCTCGCTTGATTTTCTATAATTGGGTCATAAACCAAGATTATAGTTTCTAGAACTCGCTTCTTGTGCACACATTTAGTTGCAGATTTTTAACCCGTTAGTAGTCGCTAGTTGGTCGATTTGCCGCCCATCCTTAAGTGTTGCCAGATTTTTTTATCTGAAAGCCACCAAAAATTTTTAGAAGTGCCATTTGATATACATAAAACACGAAAAAACTCGAAGAAACGTCGGTCACATAACTTTTTTAAATTATTGGTGACAGTTAAATAAAAAGTACGCAATCTGTAACAGGTGGCGCCGTCTATAGCGACTACTAACGGGTTAAATAAGCTTCACCTCGATAATATAGGCTAACGCTCTAGAATCATAATAGGGTTTTCCAGAACTCGCTTTCAAAGGGGTCTAGAATTTACAAGGATGACATGGAATTATTTTTACTAGAGCCACAAACTAGATTTTAGATGTCTGATACATTTTTTTTTTTTTTTTTCCTCAGTGAAACACACAAAACAAATAATACCTTTCCAGGACTGTAACATTATCTATAGAAATAACAGATATTCAAATTTATGTTATTCATTAAAAATTAAAAATATATATATTATACATTAATGTAATTTATAATATGATAGAAGATATAATTTGTTAGTATTTGCTTAAATAATTTATAGCGGCCTTATTAGTTTAAGAAATACTTTAAATTCATGATAGCCGAATTTATTTTTACAAAAGCGTCTGATGGTTCGTACTCTACATCATTTCAAATTTAAATCGATTTTTTGTTATAATTTTCTCTTGTCAAAGTGTGGTATATCTACATTACAATAGTAGAAATGGAATTTTATAATTGTTTTAATATATATATATATATATAAAAAAAGAAAAGAAAAGGAAGCAAGAAGGATAAAAAGAAATAAACAGAAGAAACACCATTTCGTTTTATAACATGACTACGTAATAAAAAATATAAAACTGCTTGGTTTACATAAACATGAGAAGATTATGTGTATGTTAAAAGAGAAACTAATTACACTGGTCGACATGTAAAATTTTGATTTCATAATCTTAGCTGTTCTTTATATTTTTTGGTGTGCTGAAACCGAAAATGAAGCCATTTCTTCTCTATCCGTACAGATTTTTATCAGTACAGGGTGCCTACCTATACAATTTCTTCCATTTCTCTTCCACCAGAATAATTATATGGCAAGTTTTATAGTACGTTTCCAGGATTAATTAATCATGGATACCTGTTGTTGTAATAGCGCAGCACTAGTGCGACGTAAAACCATACCAACCAACCAACCAACCTATTGTTATGATGGTACATGTAAGAAATTGTGTTGGTAAACACCCTGTATTGACAAAAATTTATACGCGATAGAGAAAAATAGGCTGTAATTTCGATTTCAGCAAATCGAAAAACATAAAGATCAGCAGACATCATCAAATCAAATTTTGTCAAATTCATTTTTGTAGGCCTCTGTTATTATATTAAAAAAACCTGTTAATTAACGGAAATAAAAATTCCTACATTACAGTAGCAACATAATTGAAAAATACTTTCCAGTACACTGGAATATCATTAGCATAATTTAAATGTTGGATAAAATGTATTTAATTGTTGTGTAAATGTTAAATTAACTAAGCTTTGTGATAAATCGGTTATAAGATCCATTTTCAACGGTGAAGTATATTATTAATCCTAATTTTAATTCGTTGTATATGTGATTTGAAAAGCAGTTCGAAGCTATAGTAATTTTATTGTTTATTACAAAAATAGTATGAAAATTGCTTTTAAAAAATGTTAAAAATAATGCAACCTGATTTTGATTATTTTTAACAAAAGTGTTAAAAATATTGCAAGAAGATGGCGAACTTTCTAAGTCTCTTTTGTAAATTGCTGTCTTAGAATTATGAAAATTGACTTATATAATGCAACAAAATATAATAATATTAAAGATATCAAAATTTCTCGTAAACTATTTAAATTAAATAAATAAAAAAGAAATTCGAAATTTTATTTCCTTTGAAAATTTTTTAAATGCTCCCTTCAAGCTAGGTTTAAATTTTTCTCCCATGAATTTTAAATTATTGTAGTTCAACTAATATTATTTTTAGAGATGAGATTTATCAGTTTTGTATAGAATTAACTTTTCAGCTTTTTTTTTTCACCCTGTCTTTCTGTAGTGTATATTTGTTAGATCAAGTAATCAAACAAAGCTTTATGTCAATGACTGAATATTAAAGCGTAACCTTTTGATCTTTTTTCATAGATTGAGTATTAAAATATATTTTTTAATGTAATCAAATAATTTGTTATTAAAATTCTAGAATTTCATTTCAACATCTTGCCTTTGCATACAGTTTTAAAGTTTTTGTCTTTTATTTCACATAACCACCTGTTTTATAAGCTTATTTGTGTTTTGTTTAGTGGATCCATCGATAAAATAAATTTTTAAAAGCGTTTTTATGTTTAAATGTTAAAATTTGTATAAAGCTTAAATATTCTAACATAAAAATATCTTTAAGAAATTAACTTATCGTTGAATACATAATGTAAAGCCGTAGCCTTCTAAACTAGGTGCCTTCCGCGTGGTTGGAAACTTGGCAACAGTTCAAGCGGTAGGCAGCGCCACCTGGTACAGATTGCGCGACTTTTTTATTCAACTGTCACCAATAATTTAAGAAATGATGTATGATATATATAATCGACGTTTCTTCGATTTTATTTGCCTTTTACATATATCAAATCCAACTTTAAAATTTTTTGGTGGCTGTTGAATAAGAAAGTCACGCAATCTGTACCAGGTGGCGCTGTCTACCGCCAAGTTTCCGAGCCATGCGGAAGGCATTTAGTTTAGGAGGCTATGGTAAAGCCCGAACATATTTAGAATATATTGTTGAAAACATTTTTTTTTTTAATTAGTTAATGGAAAATCGAGAGTGAGAAATTAAACATTATTCTGAAGCAAGCATTTTAAAATTTTTGAAAAACTGTAAATTTTGAATTCCATCTAATTAAATTTAAATAGCTTTATAATATAAATGTGTACAAAAAGTTTTATAATTCTATGACAGTAATTTACAAAAAAAATATTTATATCGTCAACGTCATCTTAATTATTCGATAATCAGAATCGATTTAAGCAATCGATGTCCGAGCATTATTTTCAGGTAAAGTTCATGCATCGTATTGTTTGTCATAGCTAAATTATATTTTAATTCTGCAACTGCACTGAAGAAAAGTTCATAAATGATCATGCTACATTTAGATTTCCACTTTATGAGTCTCTGCATGCTTATTTTAAACATATTTCTTCAGAATTTCAATATAACACTTTCTTCATATTTTGGAGGTGGGCTTTCAGGTGTTTTGAGCTTAACTTCTGGATATCTGATATTCAAAGCCACCAAATCGCTCAGAATGACGTCATCATATCCTGGCGGTTTATCCGTTGCATTGGTTGAATTAGACACATTACCGACAGATGGGGCATTCTGAAGAGCAGTTGTTCGATGATTTCTTGGAGAAGGTACGTTATTGGTACTTGATACATGCATTGTTAAGTTTTCAGGATCTGCTGAAGCAGCAACAGTGGGGTCTTTATTTTGGCTAATATATTTTATGCAAGAAGCCACGCCGCATCCAAAAAAACAAATTATAAAATAAAGGACGCCTAAAATTATCGCAAATCTGGCGCCCAAATCGGTGCTAGCTGCGTGAGTGTCTTTTTCATCAAATGGTTTTGAAGTGTAAGTTTCCCGCCAAAAGTCGGGGTCCTCAGTGTTGGTCATGTACTTTCGCCACCAAAAATCATAATAGTTGTCCAATCCTCATTTTTAAAGAGGTATATCTGAAAAAAAAAAAGTTCATATATTTATTTTATTAAAACAGAAAGCTAAGCATGAACATTATTGATAAAATTTGAAATAAAAATAATCATCCAGAATTTTTAATAATGTCGCAAGGACAGAAAAAAAACAATGTGTTATTAAATGTTTGTGTTCTAAATGTTTGTGTTCTAAATGTTTGTGTATTAAATTCTTATGTACTTGCAAAAAAAAAAAAAAAAAAAAAACTTAAAAATGAAGTGACTTTAGTGGATATAACACTTTCTAAAAGCACCTGTTGTCGCTGGCAGCCAAACCCCACGTCATTTTATCTGGAAATTTGTAATCATAATTACAGTCGGCAGCAAAAATATTGAAGCACACGTACACATTTTTTTTTTTTTTTTTTTTAGTGTGATCACTACATTTTATCATCAACTTACTTTTTACTTTCCGAACACTATATTGAGGAAAGTATTGTAATCATGTCAAAAATCCGAATTTGATATTTTCATGTTTCTATACGTTTCGAGGTCCCCTGAGTCCGTTTTCATTATTTTTACGATGGTGTATGTTTGTTTGTGTGTATGTATGTATGTGTGTGAGTGAACACGCTAGCGTCTAAACGCTTTGCTCGAATAAGCTGAAAGTTGTACGTATATTGTAAGTCACCATAGTACGAACCCGATTGATTTTGGTGAATCTAGCACATACAGTTTTTTTACAGGGACACTAGGAAAAATTCTTTATCATTATGGCCTATGGGGCCAAATTTTTAAAAGTGCGATAGCGTCTAAACGCTTTATTAATCTGAGCAAAAAAATTGTACACATGTTATAGGTCACAGTTGCACGAACTGTATAGATTTTGGTGAATTTTGCACTTACAGTTTTTTTATAGGGACACAAAGAAAAATTCTTTAACATTATGGCCTATGGGACCAAATTTTTAAAAGTGCGATAGCATCTAAACGCCTTATTCAATTGAGCTGAAAATTTATATGAATATTATAAATCCCTGTTGCACTGACTATAAGCATTTTGGTGAATCTAGCATTTATAGGTTTTTACAGGGACACAACAAATATTCTTTATCCTTATGATCTATGGGCTCAAAGTTCAGTAGCGTTAAATAAAACATCGTGTAATATATGGAGAAAAATACTCAAACACTCTATTATGGTTTTCTCTCTTTTGTTTGTTTAACAACTCCTCTTTCTTTACTTTATCTACAAACCTATTAGTTACTCAATGTTCGGAAAGTCGAGTGGAGTCACTCCAGATTTTTTATAAACAGCATAAAGACTAAGATTCAATAAATATTTTCTTTACAAAACAGTATTAGATACGCATCTTTTAAATACGAATTATTGCTAGAGCGTCAATAATTTTGTTGCTGCCTGTACTCATTACCTAAAATACAACTTTTTAAATTTCATTTTAACATGCAGAAAAGTCCCAATCGTTAAAATAACTCTTGTTTTCCAAAATTTATTTTTTAATTATTTTATAATTCGTTTTGAAGCAATAAAGGAAGAAAAATGAACGAAGTGCCCTTTCGTACTTTACAGCTTCAAAACATAATATTAAAAATTTAAAGAATGGATTTTAGAAAATAAAAACTGGTTTAAATGTGATTTTTTTTTTTTTTTTTTTAATGTGAAAAGGGATTTAAAAAAATTACGTTATCTGTAATGAATAGTTCTGGTGAAAATTTTCCCCTTATAATAACATGGAATTTGGCTACCATCTCTATTTCAATATTCATGCTCCCTAAATCTTACTAAATCTTTGACCTGGGTACTTTTAAGGTTTCTATTACTTTAAGAAGACATTGAAGAAAAAATAATAGTTTTTATTTATTTATTTATTTTCAAAAAAAAAAAAAAAAAAAAAAAAAAAAGTCTTGTAAAATACTTCTAATAATTTTTTTAAACCATTTTCTAATAAACCAGTCTTATCTTTTTTATGTAATATTTATTTAAGCTTCACACAAGAAGAATTTTTTTTTTTTTTTTTTTTTTTTTTTAGAGAGTAGCATGCATTTCTATCCAATTTTGTCGAATGATTTTTTTTCCCCCCGACTTTTCGTTGAATTTTCTAAATCACGTACTGCTTGATGTTGACTATTTAGATCTTGTAAACATGGAAAACGCATTTGACCGATTTCAAAATAGATGGAAATGAAAGATAAAGATGACAAAGCCTGCTGTCAAACGATCAGTGTGTTGTCAAACTGACTTTATTATTATCGCTGTTACATGGTTGTTGTTGTTGTTGTTATTACGCTTAGTTTTTTTTTTAATTAATTTAAGATAAAATATATAACTTCAAATTCAATTCTTTAAAAAGAAAAGAGAGAAAGAGTAAAGAAACACGATGGTATTAGTGTTCGAGTGAAGGCCAATTTAGCTGCACTAGGACCTGGGACTAAGCAAAGTGGCCTTCGTGGTGGTATTTCTAAGGGGTTAGTGCCAATTATATATTATCCTATCCGTCAGGGTTGCTACCCAAAGTTTTGGTGAAAATCACAGAAAATTCCTCGCTGGAAGCACGAAGAAAAAATATATACTAAATAGATTTAAAAAAAATGAACTATATTAAAATTTTTGGTACTGTTCCTATCTAACTTTACGCATTAAATGTTAGATCAGAAATGCGTTTTCGAAGAATCTTTTAATATTAATTAATTAATTAATTTTAAAAAATATTAATAAAAAAATAATGTTATCGGAAAAGTTTTGTTATAGTATATTTTAAAACGCATTCACTGAGAAAAAATCTGTAACTGACATCTAGAATCTAAATTGTGGCTCTAGAAAAAACAGTTCCATGTCATCGTTATAAATTCCAGTTCCCTTTAAAAGTGATTTCTAGAAACCCCTTTTAGAATTCTAGAGCGTTTGCCTACATTCTTGAGGGCAAAGTTATTTAAAAGTCTCTGCAAATAAATGCGAGGTTACACGAGGCGGGTTTCAGCAACTACAATCTTGGTTTCTTACCCAGTTCTAGAAAATCAAGTGAGAATTTCTCGCAATACAAAAGAATATTGTTTCACCATCTAGAAATGTGTAGACTAGAAATTCTCGATCATTTCATCTATTCAGTTTGTTGGCGAACCTTATGCGCATAGCTCGGAAATCTATATTTCTAGTTAAGGGATTTAGAAAATGATTACTTATTCGTTCTAGATGAAGGCGGTATATTTTTTTTTTCTGAGTGTTCTAATGCGTCCAATTTTTACACAGCTACTAATTATTCTGATAAAGGACTCGCTAAAAACCTTTTAATTAATAATAAATTAAGTGTAACAACACAGTAATTTTTCATGTTACATGGTTGTTGGTGTTGTTGGTGTTACCTTTTGAAATTATTCATTCATTTATTTAATTCATTTAAGATAAAAAAAAAATGTAACTTCAAATTAACCTCTTTTGTCTGAAAAATTACATGAATAAATGAAGAAAGAAAGAAAATAAGTAAAGAAAACAGAAGAAAAAATATGTAGTAATAAAAAATTGTTTTAGAATAATGAAATAATATATGAAAACTTTTGCTATTATTTCTATTTAATTTTGCTCACTAAACATTAAATCGAAAATGTTTTTTTTTTTTTGTTTTTGTTTTTTTTTCGAATAAAAAATACTAATTAAAAAATAATATTATTAGAAAGATTTGCTTATAGTATATTTTATAGCTCATTCTAATGCGTCCGGTTTTTACACAGCTACTAATTATTTTGATAGAGGACCCTCTAAAACAGGCTTGTTCAATCCAAAACATTTGAACGGCCGCATTGGAAACCTATTGTATTCCGGCGTCCTGCACCGAATGCATGTAAGTGAGTTTGTGAGTGTAGGAATCCTGTATGTAATATTCCTTTTTTCGAGAGAGGGGAGGGTGAAGATTCGGAGCAGAATACGTTAATTTAAATTACTTTCATTTATAAATTTAGAACAGAGTCATAAAAAGTTATGACTATGCAGTATTAACTATAATAAAAAGAATGAATTATGAATCTTACAACATTTCATTATAACACTGTGATTCTTTAGCTACCATAATCGTTAAAAAGGTATTTTTCCTTCAAAAAGTCAAAACAGGTTTATCCCAGATAGCAAGCACATTTGCAGCAAGTTTGATTTTTCTTGATATTATCTTGCCATGACAAATTTGACGCAACAAATTTGCTGTGAAACTGCTGCAAAGTAGACAGAATATAAATCCATTTTTCGTTTTAATTAATGTATATATATATATTTTTTTCTTTCACACCGTTTATGCTGCAAACTAAAATTCCTATGTAAGTATTTTAAATTCAACAACAATACGGTTTGAAGACTGATGTTGAAGCGGTTCCGCAACGTTATCTTCCTCGTGTTTATTAGAGGAAAGAGCGTGGCGTTGTCCACGTGGCTTCCAAAATATTCGAAGTCTTGTAATGACATGGCTTCTGTGAGATATGTGCTATGTTTACATATTTCTATGCGTGTTCGCAAATAGTGTGACGTAACAAGAATTTGAGTTTGCAATGCGTTCATGGTTGGTGTGACATCAAAATTTTTCTTGTTGCAACGAATTTGCAGTAATCTTGATACGACAATGCTAACTTTTCTACTAGTTTGCAACGAATTTGCAGCAAATTTGATACAGTAAGAGTGCAACTTGCACGACAAGTTTTCTGCTAATTTTGCGTATGGCGACTTCGGAGTTTGCGTTATCTTGCTTCAGTCTTTTTATGAACTTACAAGCTTGTCACGCTGACTTACTGCAAGTTTGTTGGCTTACAAAGCAAGACTGCTGCAGTTTTGCTGCAAACTAAAATTGCTATGTGGGATTGATTTTTAATCTGTTAACCAAAGTTGTCAAACTTTAAGTATCGTTAGAGTCCTCGCAGGTCGCAAAAAAATATCCGGAGGACCACAGGTGGGCTACTCCTGTTCTAAAACTAATAATAAATAAATTAGTGGTAACAATACAATAATTCTTCATGTTACATGGTAATTCATTTAAGTTAAAATATATGACTTCAAATTCTTTTTGTGTAAAGAAAAATTTTTTTTGAGTAAAGAAATGCGAGGGAGAAAAGATATAATAACAAAAATGCATTTTACAATAATGGAATTTATTAAAAATTTTGTACATTAACGGCCCTCTTCACTTAACGTCGCCGGAAGCCCGAGCCAATGTTATTCTATGGGGAAATTTTCTTTACGAATAACTTATTAACTAATACATATTTTTAAATTCTGTTTTCACATTTAGAAAATTCCCAACTGTTAAATCGACGGACCTTTTATAAAAATGTAGTTTTTTTTTTTTTTTTTTTTTTTTTTTTTTTTTTTAACATTTTATTTTAAAATTGCAAAATGAAAAAATTTCACATTATGAAAATTCGTATTTTGCAGCTTCAAAATAAAATATAAAAAAATAAAAATATATATTTTTTAAAAAAGTCCGTCAATTTAACAGCTGAGAATTTTCAGAATGTGAAAACAGGATTTAAAAATATGTATTAGTTAATAAGTTATTTGTAAAGAAAAATTTCTCATGGAATAACATTAGCTTCGGCTTCCGGAAGCGGTGAGTGAAGCGGACCCTTAAACGTTAATCGAAAACTCTTTTCGAAGAATCTTTTTATAAACATTATTAATTTATTTTTAAAAAATTATTAATTAAAAGATAACATTGGATATATTTGTTTATAGTAGGTTATAGAACACATTCTAACGAGTCCATTATTTTACACAGCTACTAATTATTCTGATAAATGTATCACTAAAAACACACTAAACTAATACTAAATTAATTCTAAAAACACAGTAATTTTTCTATCAATTTTTTTATATGTCGCTTAAAAAAATATTATTGTTATTTTATTTATTTATTTATTTATATTTACTTCTTATGGCAGCACGCCATTGAATCATATTAGGGCAAACGTCATTGACATTTTCCTGAAAATAAACTTCCCATTTCCAACATTTACGAAAAGTCACTTCTTAGATGCATGAAAAAGATTTGTGGAATATCCAATTACGACAATTTGATTCTGTTGTGATTAGATAATTTTTATAGCAATCTTATATAATAATAAACACATTTTCAATGTATTTCAGAAAATACCATAAGATTATACCATAAGATGAACATGAATATATTTCTGCTAACTATTATACAATATATTTGGATTTCAGGGAATCGAAGTATTTTTACGAAAGTTGTTTTAGTTATTTAGCTAAGCAAGTCTTTCAAACACACGAATATGCATTCTCTTTTGTATTTCCCTCTAATGAAAATGTATAGAAATCTAATTAAAGAAATGAATGTTTACCATTTTTTTTAATTAATCATTTCTTCGAAAACTTTGCGTGAGAGAATATCAAAATCAAGAACAAACAATAATAATAATACTTAATTACATTATAATTCATGTATATTTATATAAATAAATGCATCTGGATATGTGTGAATGATATTTAAACTAATTTAAAAATTTTAAGAAATTTAAATCAAACTTGGAGCGCATGCATTTCAGATCCTGACAATATATATATATATATATATATATATATATATATATATATATATATATATATATATATATATATATATATATATATATATATATATATATTAGCTATTTTAGAACTTTGATAAATAATTCCTTATTCCTTCATCAGCCCCCTGTAAAACTTTTATATATACACACCGCGACAAAAAGATAGGTACAAAGAGTTTTTTCTTTGATTTTTCAAAAAATAACATTATCATTTATTATTATCATAAAATAACACTATTCCCGGACAAATTTTTGTTTTAAGACTAATTTAGAATAAGACTACACTCCGCGACAAAAAGATAGGAACAAAGGGTTTTTTTAATTTTTCATAAAATAACATTATCTAAATTGTGCTGATCATTTATTATCATAACAAAATATTATCATATCAAAAACATATTAAATATTTAAATCATTTCAAAATATTCATAATCATAATCATACTCAAAAAAAAAAAAAAAAACTTTGTTCTATCTTTTTGTTGCGGTGTGTAGTCCTAAATTAGAAAGATTTTAGTCTTTAAAATTTTTCTAAATTAGTCTAAAAACAAAAATTTGTCCGGGAATAGTGTTATTTTATGATAATAATAAATGATACGCGCAATTTAGATAATGTTATTAGTAGAGAAGGAAGGAGATTACTGCTGCAGCGGAGGGACGGAGGGACCGGAAGTGAGAATCCCTCCTCCGTAGATAAGAGCCTCCTCCGTAGATAAGAGTCTGCACCGTAGATAAGAGAACCTTGATGAGGAAGTTGATATGATAAAGAATTTAATGAATATTATTTTCTTTAATGATTAATTTTAATTTTAAACTTAGAAAAAAATTATGATTTTAAGAGTCAGAAAGATAAGGAAGTTATTTTAAGAGGATTTTAATTAGGATTTTAAAATTAATTTTAAACTTAGAAAAAATTTAAAAAAAAATAATTTTAATTATGGTTTTAATTATCAGTGTCATCTGTTAGTTGATTTGAGAGAATTTATTTTTTCTGTCATATGCAGTAATAGAGTGATTTATCCTTCAAATAGTGTATTTAAAGAACTTTATCAGTGTACTTTCTTAAATTACGGGATGTTGATATTATCTTTTACACTTGTAATTTTTAGTTTGAACTTCCATTTTATAATAAAATAGTTATATTATCTTCTATCCTAATATATTTCAAATAAATAGAGAATCTTGTAAATGAGTTGTCTTAGAAATTTTGCGAAGGACAATTTAAATAATGTGATAAGTGCGTATTTTCGGACATATGTAGAAATAGTGATTAAGAATTGTGTGTTAACGATTGTTTACCTTTCCAATTCAGGAAATGCTTAAACATGTATTCATGAGATCTTGGTCATAAACTTTTAAATAGATAAGGAATCTTTTAAATGAGTTGTATTAGAAATTATGTAAGAATATATTTTTATGTAGATAATTGTTAGATAAGTAGTTTTCGTTTAAAATTATGTGATTTAGGATGAAACTTTAATAGTGAATTCGCATAGATAGAATTTATTTATTTATTTTTATTTTTTTAATAAAGAATTTAATGAGAGGCAATGTATTTCGAGGACTTAGCATTTTTCGCAAGCACTTAATACGTCATACTACAATAAACTCATTTTGTTTGATTATCTTATATAGTTCTACTAAACTAGTTAAAAACTTTTTTAAATTATTCACCTTAAAGTGAAAATACTATACTACAGAGTTACCATTTATTTAATTCATTAAAAAATATGCTTCTTTTCTACACTTCCAAAGAAACAAATGAGTGATAAGGTTATTTCTTATCGACCATGTTGATACTACGTCATACTACGATAAACTCATTTTGTTTGATTATCTTATATAGGATATACTTCTACTAAACTAGTTTAAAAAACTTTTTAAATTATTCACCTTAAAATGAAAATACCATACTACAGAGTTACCATTTATTTAATTCATTAAAAAATATGCTTCTTGAAAATAATGAGCTATCTAGAAGTATTTTTCATTGATATGTAGGATATATTTATTTAATAATATTAATTTAAGAACTTTATTTTATAAATTAACTTCTATCAACCAATAACATTTTACCACGCAACAGAGTTATAGTAGATTTTATTTAACTTATCATAAGCTAAAATCAAGCCATGCACTTATTAATCTTATATTCATGTATTTGCATATTTTGTTTATTTATGCATCCTTAAGTATTTTAGTTATGTAATATTTTAAAATGTGATTGGAAAAAAAAATATTTCGCATTATAAATGTAATTTAAGTTTATGCACGCACACACATAGAAAAATTTAATTATTTATTTTTTTTAATCTTAATAGATTAAAACGGAAATTTAAAAGTTAAGCATATGTACATTGCGAAATTGATTAAGATTTAATATTACAAACTTAATTATATTGAGTGAAATTAGGATGTAACTTATTAAATAAGTAATACTTGTAAATATTGCAAAAATGTTGAAGTACATTAAGGTTTCATAGCTGCATAGTTATATTTTATGCGCATATTTAGTACTTTTGTGATGTAATGTAGCTTATTAGATATCCAATAGTTATAAATGATGCAAAAATGTTGATACACATTATGGTTTAATAGTTATAAATGTTGAAATACATTAAGATTTATTACTTACTTAGTTATATTTTATGTACATATATAGTACTTTTTGTGATGTAATGTAGCTTTTTAGGTGAACGATAGTTATAAATGATGTAAAAATGTTGAAATACATTAAGATTTCTTACTTACTTAGTTATATTTTATGTGCGTATTTAGTACTTTTGTGATGTAATGTAGCTTATTAGATGTCCAATAGTTATAAATGATGCAAAAATGTTGATGCACATTATGGTTTAATAGTTATATTTTATGATAAACAATACTTATAAATGATGCAAAAATGTCGAAGTACATTAAGGTTTAATAGTTGCACAGTTATCTTTTATGTGCATATATAGTACTTTTGCGATGTTATGTAGCTTATTAGAGGAACGATACTTATAAATGATGCAAAAATGTTGAAATACATTAAGGTTTAATAGTTATATTTTATGCGCGTATATAGCACTTTTTGTGATGCGAAACAAAATATTCTCAGGGGATAGTAGTTTTCAAAAAATTTAACCACAGGAATACACTCTATTTAAGATAGAAATAGGTGCACTAGTATTGAACATGGTGGCTTTTTGGGGTCACGTGATTTTTTTCGTCCAATCAGAAGCACGGAATTTTAATGAATAGTATTATAAAATTAAGTGTTTTTTTATATACAGATATTTTTGAGGTTCCATGAACCAATCAAAACCAGGGATTTTTAATGAATAGTATTATAAAATTAAGCACTTTGTGGAATTAAGTGTTGATTGTGTACAAATAATTTTGGTGTTTTTTCAACCACATGGATTTTTAATGATTATAAAATTAAGTGATTTGTGGAATTAAGTGTTGATCATATTCAAATAATTTAGGAGTACCATGAACCAACCAGAAGCATGGATTTTTAATAATTGTAAAATTAAGGGATTTAAGTATGCAAGTTTCGGAAAAAACCATGAAAAACTTCAAACGAATAGTCTACAAGCTTTAAAATCTGTGATGCACAAATTATTTGTTTTAACATGTTGATAAACTAGATTACATTAAAAAGTTTGGGTATTAAAATGATATATATTTGGTGTGATTAATAGGGATTCTAAAGAATTTGGCTGCTTTTCCTGGTGTATGAATTTAGCTTATATCTGGCGTGATTTCGCCAATAATTACAAATTTGGTGGTAAACCTGCAGTATAAATGCATTCGCAAAGAAAATTTTGTCAGTTGCTGCTGTATTTTTGAGGAGTGCGCACGTTTAATTTATCAACTTGTATTTTTTATAACACTTAACTTTTTAGTGAGAGAGATGGATTTATCTGCAAAAATGCCTATTTCAAATGAGGTGTCATCAAGCTTGGATACTAAGAAAGTACCAAAAACTTTTAGCTGTGTTTCTTGCAGTATGGTATTTAAACGAAAATGGGATTTGCTTCGTCACATGAAAATTCATCTCAACGAAAAATCTTTTATTTGCAATGTATGCCAGAAAGCATTTACCAGATCAGATGAGTTAAAGAGACATTTAAAAATTCATGAAAAGACTTCTATTGAACATAGATGTGGGCAATGTGATGAATCCTTTAATCGCAAGTATCAGTTGCTGATGCATATTAGAAAAAATCATCGAAAACCTTTACCAGTGCATTCCTGTGATCAATGTGCAGAAACATTTAGACAGAAATATAAACTTTTAGAGCATGTTAGAGAAAATCATCGAAAACCCTTATCGCAAGCAACATTAAAGGGAATATCAAATTCTGACCGAGATTTTCTTAAGGAGAAAATTATGCATTTTAAAAGAAAAAATGCTCTTAATACATTTACAATAACCACATTTGATAATAAAAACAAAGATTTGGATTTAACGTCATTTTTTAATAATTTAAGAACTGACATTTTAAACGAATTAAACTTTCAATTAAATGATCAAGGATCATTGAAATGGTATATTAATGTAGAAGTTATTTTTAGTTGTATTTATGAAAATGGAGAGAAGGATTTTATTACACAAAATTTTAGGTCAAAAAGTATAACAACTCTTTTAATAAATGATTTGAATAATGATCTTGAAAACGCTTTTAACAAGATGAAAATGTGTTTTGATGAATTTAGTGAACAAGGATCAGGTTGGACATTAACAGAAATTTTCAAATTAGAACTTTGTATGACTAAATATGGTTCTTTTCAAATGTAATATCTGATTTTACTATATATATATATTGAAAATTGTTAGTTGAATCTTATAAAATTATTGTAAACTTTGTATAAAAATGATGCATGTAAAAATCTTATAATTTGAAAAATAAAAGTATGTATACAAAAATTGTATTTTTAATTATTTATCTCATATAAAAATTTTATGTAAAAGTTTAAACTATTAATCGGATTTTTAAAATAAATGCACTTATGTATACATGTTTAAATAGAAAGTTTTATATTTATTTTATCAAAGTAATTTTTAATTTTTTATTTATTTATTTATTTTTTTAATATGATTTTAAAACTATATATTTTAATATGATTTTAAAACGTTATTTCATAAATAAATTGATATTTTATAGTAAATATAATCTTACCAATTTTAGAGATTGTATCAAAAAATCATGAACTTTCCAATTTTAGCATTAACCATTTAACATATAGTCTAGGGAAATACTAACCTGCTTAAAAGTTTAACTTTTCTGCATGCTTGAAATTAGACATCAACAAATTATTTGTTTCGACATGTTGATAAACTAAAATATTTTACGAGATTTTTTAATGGGATTGGGGATATTTTTCAAGATTTGGCTATTAAAATAACATATCTGCTAAGATTTGGCGAGATTTTTTAATATATTTGGCAATAAATACTAATTTGGCATTAAACATAGAGTATAAATTCAGTCTCGTAGAAAATTTAATCAGTTGCTAACTTGTTTTCGTGGTTCATATAGCATTTTTAAAGTTTTACTTTGATTATATTTATAATGGATCTATCTGAGGAAGTGCAAGTTTCTGTTCATCAACAAGCTATTTCATCATGTTTTGAAGATGAGACTTTTCACTTAGAGGATGCAAAACCCTATATTTGTAATGTGTGTAAGAAAGCATTTAGTAGATCGTACGGTTATAAAAGACACTTAAAAACTCATGAAAAACCTCGCATAGGATATGGGTGTGAATACTGTATGGAAAATTTTACTCGTAAACGGGATTTTTTAAAGCATAATGCAAAAATTCATAAAAAGACTTTACATAATCACAGTTGTGATGAATGTAGTGAAGTGTTTAGGACTAAACAAGATTTATTGAATCACAAAAAAATGGTACATCGAAAGGTTTTACCTGAATATCTATGTGTAGAATGCAACGAAAGTTTTCGATATAAGTATGAATTATTACGTCATAACAGAAAAAATCATCGTAAAGATTCTTCTGCTTACGTATGTACAAAATGCAATGAACGAAATACTCTCAACTTAGACAGTGAAAATATGAACTTAACGAATTTTTTGAATACTGCTTTTTTAACCAACACCTATTCTTTAGCTAAAAGCTTTCATGATGAAAATAACAATACATATTTTTTAATATTTTTAAATAATGAAAATATGAATACCGAACGCATAACACAAAATATTGACTCACCAACCAACAACTTTGAGAGTGCAAATGCGAACTTAACGAATTTTTCAGATAATCAAAATATTGTTTTCGGTTCATCAACCAGTGAAAATGTGATCTTATCAAATGTTTTGGATAATAATGAAAATGCATACAACGTTTTACCCACTGCTAATGGAAATATGAATACTGAATGTTTGACACAAAGTAATATTTATGACTCACCAACGAACATCTTTCAGAATATAAATGTGGACTTTACGAATTTTAATGTAGAGTGTATGAGTAATCAAAATAATTTTTCACCGGTGAGTGTTGATAACGACTTGTTGACATTTTTGGATAATTTTAATGTAGAATGTATAACTCAATGTAACCTTAACGATTCAACAACAATTTAGATTTTTATGAACCTGTTTTTATATTGACAATAATAATGTAAAATAAATTATTTTAATCAAAAATTGTGTTTTTATTATGAAATTACTTTCTACACACCATTTTATATTACAATAGATTCGTTAAGTCACGAAAAAAATCTAAACATGTATAAATATATTTTTGCTTTCTTATTAACTAAATCGTTTAATACATTTATATACAATAAGACTTGGTGATTTTAATTCGTTTTAAAGAAATTCTTTCCCAACAAATTGGAATGGGACGAAGTGACTTATAAAAACCGTAAAATTAAGAACTCTAATATTGCTGATTTATTAAATATTTTCTACGAATAAGAAAGTGCCTATCAATGCACAGGGCGAATTGTTGCAAGCTCTTAATGATATGCCTAAAACCTTTATTAAAAACAAATTTTTGTTATCTTCTGTACCCAAATGTAGCCCCACCTATTGATTAAATTTTTAATATAAAACACTGGTCTCTTTATTTATGTTTAAATAAATGATATAAAAACTGGACTTACCTCAACACAGTTGTTAATTTGCGTCCTTCTCTTCTACTCGCATGGTGTGAAATGAGCGATAACGCTATTTCTTATCAAGATCACGTGGTAAGCTTTCTTATCTACTATGTCACGTGACATTGTCTAGTATGTCGTAGTAAGCTACCTACGTCACATGACATTGTCTACTATGACGTAGTAAGCTAAACACAAACCCTACACTAATGTAGTATATGTGACGTAGTAGATACGTGCTGGATACGTCATAGTAGACAATGTCATGTGACGTAGGTAGCTTACTACGACATACTAGACAATGTCACGTGACATAGTAGATAAGAAAGCTTACCACGTGATCTTGATAAGAAATAGCGTTATCGCTCATTTCACACCATGCGAGTAGAAGAGAAGGACGCAAATTAACAACTGTGTTGAGGTAAGTCCAGTTTTTATATCATTTATTTAAACATAAATAAAGAGACCAGTGTTTTATATTAAAAATTTAATCAATAGGTGGGGCTACATTTGGGTACAGAAGATAACAAAAATTTGTTTTTAATAAAGGTTTTAGGCATATCATTAAGAGCTTGCAACAATTCGCCCTGTGCATTGATAGGCACTTTCTTATTCGTAGAAAATATTTAATAAATCAGCAATATTAGAGTTCTTAATTTTACGGTTTTTATAAGTCACTTCGTCCCATTCCAATTTGTTGGGAAAGAATTTCTTTAAAACGAATTAAAATCACCAAGTCTTATTGTATATAAATGTATTAAACGATTTAGTTAATAAGAAAGCAAAAATATATTTATACATGTTTAGATTTTTTTCGTGACTTAACGAATCTATTGTAATATAAAATGGTGTGTAGAAAGTAATTTCATAATAAAAACACAATTTTTGATTAAAATAATTTATTTTACATTATTATTGTCAATATAAAAACAGGTTCATAAAAATCTAAATTGTTGTTGAATCGTTAAGGTTACATTGAGTTATACATTCTACATTAAAATTATCCAAAAATGTCAACAAGTCGTTATCAACACTCACCGGTGAAAAATTATTTTGATTACTCATACACTCTACATTAAAATTCGTAAAGTCCACATTTATATTCTGAAAGATGTTCGTTGGTGAGTCATAAATATTACTTTGTGTCAAACATTCAGTATTCATATTTCCATTAGCAGTGGGTAAAACGTTGTATGCATTTTCATTATTATCCAAAACATTTGATAAGATCACATTTTCACTGGTTGATGAACCGAAAACAATATTTTGATTATCTGAAAAATTCGTTAAGTTCGCATTTGCACTCTCAAAGTTGTTGGTTGGTGAGTCAATATTTTGTGTTATGCGTTCGGTATTCATATTTTCATTATTTAAAAATATTAAAAAATATGTATTGTTATTTTCATCATGAAAGCTTTTAGCTAAAGAATAGGTGTTGGTTAAAAAAGCAGTATTCAAAAAATTCGTTAAGTTCATATTTTCACTGTCTAAGTTGAGAGTATTTCGTTCATTGCATTTTGTACATACGTAAGCAGAAGAATCTTTACGATGATTTTTTCTGTTATGACGTAATAATTCATACTTATATCGAAAACTTTCGTTGCATTCTACACATAGATATTCAGGTAAAACCTTTCGATGTACCATTTTTTTGTGATTCAATAAATCTTGTTTAGTCCTAAACACTTCACTACATTCATCACAACTGTGATTATGTAAAGTCTTTTTATGAATTTTTGCATTATGCTTTAAAAAATCCCGTTTACGAGTAAAATTTTCCATACAGTATTCACACCCATATCCTATGCGAGGTTTTTCATGAGTTTTTAAGTGTCTTTTATAACCGTACGATCTACTAAATGCTTTCTTACACACATTACAAATATAGGGTTTTGCATCCTCTAAGTGAAAAGTCTCATCTTCAAAACATGATGAAATAGCTTGTTGATGAACAGAAACTTGCACTTCCTCAGATAGATCCATTATAAATATAATCAAAGTAAAACTTTAAAAATGCTATATGAACCACGAAAACAAGTTAGCAACTGATTAAATTTTCTACGAGACTGAATTTATACTCTATGTTTAATGCCAAATTAGTATTTATTGCCAAATATATTAAAAAATCTCGCCAAATCTTAGCAGATATGTTATTTTAATAGCCAAATCTTGAAAAATATCCCCAATCCCATTAAAAAATCTCGTAAAATATTTTAGTTTATCAACATGTCGAAACAAATAATTTGTTGATGTCTAATTTCAAGCATGCAGAAAAGTTAAACTTTTAAGCAGGTTAGTATTTCCCTAGACTATATGTTAAATGGTTAATGCTAAAATTGGAAAGTTCATGATTTTTTGATACAATCTCTAAAATTGGTAAGATTATATTTACTATAAAATATCAATTTATTTATGAAATAACGTTTTAAAATCATATTAAAATATATAGTTTTAAAATCATATTAAAAAAATAAATAAATAAATAAAAAATTAAAAATTACTTTGATAAAATAAATATAAAACTTTCTATTTAAACATGTATACATAAGTGCATTTATTTTAAAAATCCGATTAATAGTTTAAACTTTTACATAAAATTTTTATATGAGATAAATAATTAAAAATACAATTTTTGTATACATACTTTTATTTTTCAAATTATAAGATTTTTACATGCATCATTTTTATACAAAGTTTACAATAATTTTATAAGATTCAACTAACAATTTTCAATATATATATATAGTAAAATCAGATATTACATTTGAAAAGAACCATATTTAGTCATACAAAGTTCTAATTTGAAAATTTCTGTTAATGTCCAACCTGATCCTTGTTCACTAAATTCATCAAAACACATTTTCATCTTGTTAAAAGCGTTTTCAAGATCATTATTCAAATCATTTATTAAAAGAGTTGTTATACTTTTTGACCTAAAATTTTGTGTAATAAAATCCTTCTCTCCATTTTCATAAATACAACTAAAAATAACTTCTACATTAATATACCATTTCAATGATCCTTGATCATTTAATTGAAAGTTTAATTCGTTTAAAATGTCAGTTCTTAAATTATTAAAAAATGACGTTAAATCCAAATCTTTGTTTTTATTATCAAATGTGGTTATTGTAAATGTATTAAGAGCATTTTTTCTTTTAAAATGCATAATTTTCTCCTTAAGAAAATCTCGGTCAGAATTTGATATTCCCTTTAATGTTGCTTGCGATAAGGGTTTTCGATGATTTTCTCTAACATGCTCTAAAAGTTTATATTTCTGTCTAAATGTTTCTGCACATTGATCACAGGAATGCACTGGTAAAGGTTTTCGATGATTTTTTCTAATATGCATCAGCAACTGATACTTGCGATTAAAGGATTCATCACATTGCCCACATCTATGTTCAATAGAAGTCTTTTCATGAATTTTTAAATGTCTCTTTAACTCATCTGATCTGGTAAATGCTTTCTGGCATACATTGCAAATAAAAGATTTTTCGTTGAGATGAATTTTCATGTGACGAAGCAAATCCCATTTTCGTTTAAATACCATACTGCAAGAAACACAGCTAAAAGTTTTTGGTACTTTCTTAGTATCCAAGCTTGATGACACCTCATTTGAAATAGGCATTTTTGCAGATAAATCCATCTCTCTCACTAAAAAGTAAAGTGTTATAAAAAATACAAGTTGATAAATTAAACGTGCGCACTCCTCAAAAATACAGCAACAACTGACAAAATTTTCTTTGCGAATGCATTTATACTGCAGGTTTACCACCAAATTTGTAATTATTGGCGAAATCACGCCAAATATAAGCTAAATTCATACACCAGGAAAAGCAGCCAAATTCTTTAGAATCCCTATTAATCACACCAAATATATATCATTTTAATACCCAAACTTTTTAATGTAATCTAGTTTATCAACATGTTAAAACAAATAATTTGTGCATCACAGATTTTAAAGCTTGTAGACTATTCGTTTGAAGTTTTTCATGGTTTTTTCCGAAACTTGCATACTTAAATCCCTTAATTTTACAATTATTAAAAATCCATGCTTCTGGTTGGTTCATGGTACTCCTAAATTATTTGAATATGATCAACACTTAATTCCACAAATCACTTAATTTTATAATCATTAAAAATCCATGTGGTTGAAAAAACACCAAAATTATTTGTACACAATCAACACTTAATTCCACAAAGTGCTTAATTTTATAATACTATTCATTAAAAATCCCTGGTTTTGATTGGTTCATGGAACCTCAAAAATATCTGTATATAAAAAAACACTTAATTTTATAATACTATTCATTAAAATTCCGTGCTTCTGATTGGACGAAAAAAATCACGTGACCCCAAAAAGCCACCATGTTCAATACTAGTGCACCTATTTCTATCTTAAATAGAGTGTATTCCTGTGGTTAAATTTTTTGAAAACTACTATCCCCTGAGAATATTTTGTTTCGCATCACAAAAAGTGCTATATACGCGCATAAAATATAACTATTAAACCTTAATGTATTTCAACATTTTTGCATCATTTATAAGTATCGTTCCTCTAATAAGCTACATAACATCGCAAAAGTACTATATATGCACATAAAAGATAACTGTGCAACTATTAAACCTTAATGTACTTCGACATTTTTGCATCATTTATAAGTATTGTTTATCATAAAATATAACTATTAAACCATAATGTGCATCAACATTTTTGCATCATTTATAACTATTGGACATCTAATAAGCTACATTACATCACAAAAGTACTAAATACGCACATAAAATATAACTAAGTAAGTAAGAAATCTTAATGTATTTCAACATTTTTACATCATTTATAACTATCGTTCACCTAAAAAGCTACATTACATCACAAAAAGTACTATATATGTACATAAAATATAACTAAGTAAGTAATAAATCTTAATGTATTTCAACATTTATAACTATTAAACCATAATGTGTATCAACATTTTTGCATCATTTATAACTATTGGATATCTAATAAGCTACATTACATCACAAAAGTACTAAATATGCGCATAAAATATAACTATGCAGCTATGAAACCTTAATGTACTTCAACATTTTTGCAATATTTACAAGTATTACTTATTTAATAAGTTACATCCTAATTTCACTCAATATAATTAAGTTTGTAATATTAAATCTTAATCAATTTCGCAATGTACATATGCTTAACTTTTAAATTTCCGTTTTAATCTATTAAGATTAAAAAAAATAAATAATTAAATTTTTCTATGTGTGTGCGTGCATAAACTTAAATTACATTTATAATGCGAAATATTTTTTTTTCCAATCACATTTTAAAATATTACATAACTAAAATACTTAAGGATGCATAAATAAACAAAATATGCAAATACATGAATATAAGATTAATAAGTGCATGGCTTGATTTTAGCTTATGATAAGTTAAATAAAATCTACTATAACTCTGTTGCGTGGTAAAATGTTATTGGTTGATAGAAGTTAATTTATAAAATAAAGTTCTTAAATTAATATTATTAAATAAATATATCCTACATATCAATGAAAAATACTTCTAGATAGCTCATTATTTTCAAGAAGCATATTTTTTAATGAATTAAATAAATGGTAACTCTGTAGTATGGTATTTTCATTTTAAGGTGAATAATTTAAAAAGTTTTTTAAACTAGTTTAGTAGAAGTATATCCTATATAAGATAATCAAACAAAATGAGTTTATCGTAGTATGACGTAGTATCAACATGGTCGATAAGAAATAACCTTATCACTCATTTGTTTCTTTGGAAGTGTAGAAAAGAAGCATATTTTTTAATGAATTAAATAAATGGTAACTCTGTAGTATAGTATTTTCACTTTAAGGTGAATAATTTAAAAAAGTTTTTAACTAGTTTAGTAGAACTATATAAGATAATCAAACAAAATGAGTTTATTGTAGTATGACGTATTAAGTGCTTGCGAAAAATGCTAAGTCCTCGAAATACATTGCCTCTCATTAAATTCTTTATTAAAAAAATAAAAATAAATAAATAAATTCTATCTATGCGAATTCACTATTAAAGTTTCATCCTAAATCACATAATTTTAAACGAAAACTACTTATCTAACAATTATCTACATAAAAATATATTCTTACATAATTTCTAATACAACTCATTTAAAAGATTCCTTATCTATTTAAAAGTTTATGACCAAGATCTCATGAATACATGTTTAAGCATTTCCTGAATTGGAAAGGTAAACAATCGTTAACACACAATTCTTAATCACTATTTCTACATATGTCCGAAAATACGCACTTATCACATTATTTAAATTGTCCTTCGCAAAATTTCTAAGACAACTCATTTACAAGATTCTCTATTTATTTGAAATATATTAGGATAGAAGATAATATAACTATTTTATTATAAAATGGAAGTTCAAACTAAAAATTACAAGTGTAAAAGATAATATCAACATCCCGTAATTTAAGAAAGTACACTGATAAAGTTCTTTAAATACACTATTTGAAGGATAAATCACTCTATTACTGCATATGACAGAAAAAATAAATTCTCTCAAATCAACTAACAGATGACACTGATAATTAAAACCATAATTAAAATTATTTTTTTTTAAATTTTTTCTAAGTTTAAAATTAATTTTAAAATCCTAATTAAAATCCTCTTAAAATAACTTCCTTATCTTTCTGACTCTTAAAATCATAATTTTTTTCTAAGTTTAAAATTAAAATTAATCATTAAAGAAAATAATATTCATTAAATTCTTTATCATATCAACTTCCTCATCAAGGTTCTCTTATCTACGGTGCAGACTCTTATCTACGGAGGAGGCTCTTATCTACGGAGGAGGGATTCTCACTTCCGGTCCCTCCGTCCCTCCGCTGCAGCAGTAATCTCCTTCCTTCTCTACTGTTATTTTATGAAAAATCAAAGAAGAAACCCTTTGTACCTATCTTTTTGACGCGGGGTGTAAATATATATAAAACAATGTTTTAATATAAAAATAAAATTCTTATGCATTATTATTATTATTATTATTATTATTATTTCAATACGCATTTTTTGTAAATCATGCCATTAACAATAATAATAAAAAAAAAAAAAAATCACTTAAGTATTTGGGCAATTGTATTTAAAATGGCATCAAAAATGCGTTACTTCACCTAAATTTCATTACGAATGCCGATAATTACTATTTTAACCGCTAGTAATATACAAAATAACAAAATACATAGATTAATGTTCATATTTTCTCATTAGCTTTTCTACTCAGCACACTAACAAATTGAACATTTTTCATTCGTGTTACGGGGGAAACTATGGGATCTATTGAAAAGTATCCCTCAGTTTTCCGTGTTTAAAGTTTGCGTATCGCAAGTGTCAGAGGTGATTCAAAACAACGATATATATATATATATATATATATATATATATATACATATACATATACAGTAAAGTACTGTTTATACGTCCTTTTAGTAAAGTCCCGATTCATTCCTATTCATTTTAATGCAAAAGTGCTTCGTTTATACAGGCCGCTAATATCGGTAATACGTCTTTTCCATTTTACTAAAATTAGCAAAATTTCTCGGAACTGCCATTATTTTCCATTCTAAATAAGACGGATTTTTCCTAGAAAGCTTCTTAAATGGAGGAACACAGGAAAGATCGAAGAATACTGATCAAAGAATCGATTGAATTCACAGTAGAATTTTTAATACTCATAGACAAGC
This sequence comes from Salticus scenicus, assembly GCA_963930645.1. Classification (NCBI taxonomy): domain Eukaryota; kingdom Metazoa; phylum Arthropoda; class Arachnida; order Araneae; family Salticidae; genus Salticus; species Salticus scenicus. Next base: position 18,290,284 of record OZ005649.1, read on the forward strand.
AGCAAATAAGACGAATATTAAAGTTTTTTTTTTTTTTTTTTTTGTGTGTGTGTGTGTGTGTGTGTTATTAAATAGCTATCTGTATGGACATAAATCGTATACTTATTTTTAAATATACGCAATTTATATAATTAATATTCAAAATATATTCATAGAGTTCTTAAGAAATAAAATATAATGCTCAATATATGAGATATGTAATTAGTACCCAGTCATGCATTAATAGTATGATTTTTTTTTCACTTTTTATAATAAATCTTTCTTTTTTTTTTTTAATTAATTATTGTTTAAAAAATAATATACAATTACTAATTTAAGAAATTTTATTAATTATTATTTTCAAATAAATTTTATAGTCTAAGATCCCGCTGCAAAATTGCTACATTCATCGAGTATGTAATCAAAATCAGATTTTTATATTCAATTATAAAAGGGACAATATGTTTTGGCCGGGTTGCCTAATAAAATGTGGCCGCTAGTATTTTTAATTAAATTAATATTCATTGACTTTTTGGAGAAAAATTTCATTCATTTGTTATTGAAATAAACTATACTCCACATCACAGACATATACATAGTGAACTTGAAAAGTAATGGTTGCCGTTGCGCGTTTGGCCGCTACCTCTTCGCAGCCAGGTGAAAACAGGTTGTTTTTTGGGGCGTTTTTACGTTCATGGCGTATATTCATCATTTATATATCAAATTAAAGCTAATTTTTTTCTGCACATGGTAAACTTCGTCTGCCAATGTAAAAGTGGCCGCAAGTAGGGGTTGCCAGCTGTTAAAGATTGCTTAGAATGAAAATTAGCGCGCTACATCGTTCGTCAGATAAGGATGGCGATAGCCAATTGTACGCGTTTTTGAAGCTTTTGCGCATGCATCGATTGATAGTGTTCTCAACCAATGGCACAAACAGTTGTAGAAAAGAATTTCAGAACTCCAAAAGAAATATAATTAATAAATATTTGTGTGGTTACATTTAAAATTCCCTATAAATGTAAAGCATTTATTTCTCAATAAATAATCAAATTGTCTTTTCTCTATATAATTAGAACATATAATAAATATTTGTGAAAAATAATAACCCTGGTTATTCATGTAGACGAAGTTTATATTATACCTGTAATGTTTTAGGAAATATTTGATTTTATTTATTTTTTTTATTATAGATTACATATTAATTACATATTCAGTAAATAGGACAGATTACTTGAGGTATACAAATTAAACGGAACATTGAAAAAATGATTAAATATTTATTGAAACCTATATTACATTTTTATATAATTTATTCAAAATCTGAATCATCGCTACTCTCACTTTCATTGCAGCCATCATGTTCATCGTCACAAATATCAAAATCCTCTTCATTATCAGTACGAATGATAATAGAATTATATAACACACTTTCAACTTGCACTGGCGCTGAATCTCCTAAGAACCATGTTGGTTTGAGAAAACCATCTAGGATCCACCCATTATTTTCTGCGTTAAACTTAATACAATTCGGCTCAGTAGCATTTAGCCACATCGAATTAACAAAGATCGTCCGCAACAATTTTTGCTTTAAAGATTTCCAGCAATGTAGAATATTAGTTGAGTTGAAGCCCTTAAGTTTTTTCAAAAACTTTTCATTGTTTTTTTTTCGTAGCATTACGTCTTATTGAACAAAATGAATCTTACAGTATTAACATTTTGGCAATCAACGATACCATACATAAGGCACGTAAACTCTTGAACTACAGCAGTTTTACTTTCGTCAAAAATGTCATTAGGGTCAGTCAAAGATGCGAAAACTTGTTGAATTCACGGGTGTTTAACAAAAATGTTATAGGGCCTTACTTTCCCTTTATTGAAGAATGCAGTCGTATAGTCACAACCTGTGAATGCGTGAAACGCTGGCAACGCAATACATAAAGTTGGGCTCAATTTTTTTGACAATTCCGTACAATTTATACATATTTCGTCTTTACTATTCTTTTTTTTTTTTTTTTTTTTTTTTTTTTTTTTTGGATGTACTATTTGCCAACCAAATTTGTAAATGAGGAAATTTGTGCAGATTACCTAGTAGAATTATTAAAATATCAGTGTCACTTGCTTTCACCAATACTTTAGACTCTTTACCTACTTTGCTTATATGAAATACTATTCTCGTATCTGCTTCCTCATGTTGGCATTCTAATTCAGTTTCCCCTTGTTTCACAACGCAATTTCCAGAAGAGTAATATGAAAAACATTGTTCTCCAACAGTAATAAAATTTTTTTTGTTTCCTAATACTGAAACAAAAGAGTTGTTATCCAAGTGAGAAGCTAAAAATTTAACTAGAGCTTCTTTAAAACGAAAATTCTTTAAGCTTTTTGTAAAATCACTGGGTCTCGTTTGTAACGGACCATTAATTGTATATGGAATATCAATTTCCTGTCGATCTTGTCTTTCACAATCTTTGATTGAAGGCGTTAAATATCTATCAAATATGATATGTACTTCGCGAGCGCTTTTTGAACAAAGCTTCACCAATATCGATTCAGCTAGCATTCCAAATGTTTGCGGCAAAGTAGAGCCAATCTGATACAAATAGTAGAAACCATCAATAATTTCTATATCAATTTGTCCGGGATTGGCTGATGCAATCTGTCATGTTAATTGTTTACTTAAAGCAGATTTGTCCGTTTTGAGCATGTAGCCTGAACAATGGAATAGTGCAGGCGGTATTGGTTCAAGAGGATATGACAAACAGTACTCAATGTCAATCTTGTTATCTATAGCTATTGCCAACACCCGTCCAAAAATGTCTCGTTCCATTTTAATTAAAGCTTTGTAGTCTCCGGTGTTACTCTTGATCCTTTTTTTTTACACAATCAGATGCAAAATTTATGTATTTTATTACGTCTAATTGATTTCACAAATCTTGTAGGATCTTCAAAACATTCTGAAAAAAATTTCAACTTTTGTTCTTGACCCAATGACTTGCTGTTCAGTAAACAATTTGTAACATCTAAAGATGCTGCCTTACCAGTTGACAGATTGAACAAAATATTTTTGTCCAGGTTTTCAGAAAAAGGATTCATTGTTTTCTTTATGGTTTCAATAATGCTGTCCAAAGTTTTGTTATCGTTTTAAAGTTTCCCGAAAAATCAAGTTTTTTTTTTTTTTTTTTTTTTTTTTTTTTTCTCCCAAAAAATCCCCAACTCAGTTTATGCTAAAAATGTAAAGAAAAAAAAAAAAAAAAGAAAAAAAAAAAGAAATTAAAGAAAATTTAATAAATTTAAGCTCACATTTTTCCCCAAATAAAGCTATTTTTCGTAAAAAAAAAAAAAAAAAAAAAAAAAAAAAAAAATCTTTCAACACATTACTTTCCTATTTCAGAAATAGAATCCAGAATCAATGCATTATCATCTAATACACATTTTTTTTTTTTCGGTGCGGATTTTAAGTAAAAGTAATTGCCAATTTTAAAGAAAACCCCATATCCCCCCCCCCCCAAAAAAAAAAAAAAAAAAAAAAAAAAAAAAAAACATTTCCCAAAACTACGCCCCACGAAATCTTTGCCTCCAAACATTTTCTCCGAAAATTCAGAAATCCCCGAAATCGAGAAAAATCCCCAAGTCTGGCAACACTGATGAAATAGCAGCTGAATAGTTGCGAACACTATCAATTGACGCATGCGCAAAAGCTTCAAAAACGCGTACAATTGGCTATCGCCATCCTTGTCTGACGAACGATGTAGCGCGCTAATTTTCATTCTAAGCAATCTTTAACAGCTGGCAACCCCTACTTGCGGCCACTTTTACATTGGCAGACGAAGTTTACCATGTGCAGAAAAAAATCAGCTTTAATTTGATATATATATGATGAATATACGCCATGAACGTATAAACGCCCCAAAAAACTACCTGTTTGCACCTGGCTGCGAAGAGGTTGCGGCCAAACGCGCAATGGCAACCATTACTTTTCAAGTTCACTACGTATATGTCTGTGATGTGGAGTATAGTTTATTTCAATAACAAATGAATGAAATTTCTCTCCAAAAAGTCAATGAATATTAATTTAATTAAAAATACTAGCGGCCACATTTTATTAGGCAACCCGGCCAAAACATATTGTCCCTTTTATAATTGAATATAAAAATCTGATTTTGATTACATACTCGATGAATGTAGCAATTTTGCAGCCGGATCTCAGACTATTACTTAAGTGTCATTAAATTTGTAGTAATCGAAGTGTTATTATTAAAATTTCGATTATACGTCTGTTCGTTTATACGTCCTTTTATGTCAGTCTCTTGAAGGACGTATAAACGGTGCTTTACTGTATATATATTTTTGTTAATGAAAATGTAGAAATATTTCATGCAATGAATATGCGTATAAATCCACAATGATAAAATTAAGCAAAATTTTTCTTCTTTATTATGATTATTTATTAAATAAATTTTACTAATCGTTGGAAATTTTTACTTTCCGAACACTTTAGTGAGGAAAGTATTGTAATCATGTCAAAAATCCGAGTTTGAGATTTTGGTGTTTCTACACATTTTGAGGTCCCTTGAATTCATATTTATTTACTATTTTTACAATGATGTATGTGTGTATGTATGTATGTGAGTAAACACGATAGCGTCTAAACGCTTTGTTCAACTGAGCTGAAATGAGTACGTATGTTATAGTTCCTCATAGCACGAAACCTATTGATTTTAGTGACTCTACCACTTATAGATTTTTACAGGGACACAAAGGAAAATTATTTGTCTTTATAGACTACGGGCCCAAATTTTGTAAAGTGCGATAGCATCGACAGTAATAGTATCGATAGTAATAAGGCGTTTGCCTTATTCGTTTGAGATGAACATTTATACATATGTTATGAATCACCGTCACACGAAATGTATAAATTTTGGTAAATCTATCGTTTATAGTATTTTTTACAGGGACACAAAAAATAATTCTTTATGATTATGGTCTACATGGGCCAAAATTTTAACTGCGATAGCGTCTAAATGTTTTTTTCGATTGAGTTGAAAATTTACACACATGCTGTAGATTATTGTTGCACGAAGTGCATAAATTTTGTTAATCTAGCTTGTATCGTTTTTTTACAGATATACAATGAAAAATTCTTTATCATTATGGCCTACGGGCTGAAATTATTCGAAGTGAGATAGCGTCTAAATACCTTATCAGAATGAGCTGGAAATTTATATACGTGTTAAAGGTCACCGTTGCTAGAACTGTATAGCTCTTGGTGAATCTAGCACTAGTTTCTTTACAGGGATACAACAAAAAAAATCTTTATCATTATGGCCTATGGGCTGAAATCATTAGCGTCAAAATGCCTTCTTATCCGATTGAGTTCGAAATTTATATACGTACTGTTTGTCACCGTCACATGAAGCATAAAGATTCTGATGAATCTAGCACTTATAAATTTTTACAGGGACACAAAGAAAAATTCTTTATCATTATGCTCTATAGGCTCAAATTATTTAAAGTGCGATTGTGTCTAAACTCCTTATTTGAATGGATTGAAAATTCATACACATGTTACAAGTCACAGTCACAAACGCTATTTAAATTTTGGTGAATTTAATTTTTATAGTTTTCTTTACAGAGACACAAAGAAAAATACTTTATCATTCACTGTCAGTAATAATATACTCAATTTTGACGATTCAGACATCCTCGGGCTTAACTTCGTTCTTTTTGACAACCATTTCGTCAAGCGATCACGTGATTTTTGAGGAAACATGAACTCTCAAATATTTGACGAAGCTGTTTACTCACTATAGTATGTGCTAGCTTTCATTACCGCCATATTGGTTTTTTTTCCGGTGTTGTTTGGACTTTACGTTACAATGACTTTTATTTGCCGGCCTGGTGGTTCGGTCGGTAGGGTGCTGCCCTCTGGATTTGCAGGTCCCGGGTTCGAATCGCGGTGTGGGCATGGATGTTTGTGATGGCCTATGTCTACAAAATATTGTGTGCGCTTGCTTCTGTGAATTTCTGTAAAAATATGGATCTATTGAGACAAAAATCATTGTAACTATAGGTCTCAAAGCTGTCAAATGAATGTCCAAATTACTTTTATTTGTTTGCTCTGTTTTATTTATATTTTCATTAAATAGAATTAGGATTTAATGCCTAAAGCAACGAACTTGCAAGTAATTTTATAATTTGTATTTTATTCTGTATCACGAAACTAGGACGAAAAAATGTATCTTTACTTTTGACGAAATTCATATTTTCAAACAAGTGACGAAAGTAATTTTCTCAATTTGGCGAAATAAAAAGGGGAAAATATTTTTTTACTGTTGTCGAAATTCGTATTCTCAAATAGGTAACGATACAAATTTCGTCAACTTGATGAAATGTTCGCTCGGAGCATATCCCTAGAAACACTGTGAAGTTTGTGTTGATGCAAACTCCATCTTAATAACTTAATTAGATAACTAAATGGTAAGTAAGAGAGTACAAGACTTGAATTAAACGATAAATAAGAGTTTATTTGAACAGATTAACGGGAGGGCGGTCTGGCAATCAAGCTAGCTTAGTCAGCGTATTTAATTAATCAAAATATATGTGCCAGAAATTAACTTAGATAATATTAAATATCTCACCCCAGCAAATAGTCGAAGGTGTAGAGAATGTTGCACTCGTATACTCCACTACTGCGACTTCACCGTCAGAGGATTCCCTTCGGATCCAACTTTACTTTTACGAATGCTAGTAGATACTCGTACCACTACTCATCACAACTTAATCTTCACGCCACTACTTTACACTTCTCAGTATTCACCAAAATAAGATTCTCCACAATCCACTATAATATACACCACCATCCACACTCATGTAATAAAACCATCTCCATCTTATACCTCTTCCTACTAACCTCCTTTCTCTTCAGTTCAATCAATACTTTTAAAATCACTTCTAATTCATCTACCTCTCACTGCCTAATTCCTTCGTTGCAGCACCTTGCTGACACAAAACTAACCCGACCAAAATTTTCGTCGAGTCACTGGCGTCGAAGCGATTTTAACCGTCCCCACTTTCTACTTTGCTGGATCCAGCTTAAATCCAAACAACTGTGGAGATGTTCTGTAGTCTTAACCTCACAACACTTTCGTCAAAAATGAAGAAATTTTCGTGACATTTTCGTATCCGTTTCTGAGAGTGTTGTTGGTTATGCGCTCAAATTACTTAAAATGCAACTGCAGCTAAAATGCCTCATCTGATTGATCTGAAAATTTATATGCATGCTATAGGTAACCATCGTACGAACTTTATAGATTTCAGTGAGTCTAGCACTCATAGATTTTTACAGGGACACAACGAAAATTTATCATTATGATCTATGGGCTAAATTTATTTGAAGCGCAATAGCGTTAAACTAAACAACGTACTATATGAAGAAAAGTACTCATACAACCTACAAAAATTTTCTCTTTTGCTTATTTAATGATTTCTCTTAATTTAATTAATTTACACAACCGCTAATTACTTAACGTTCGAAAAGTCGAGTGGAGTCACACCAGATTTTTTATAAAGATATTACTTTAAAAATCTTTTGGTTAATATTCATTGATTTTTGTAATCAAATTGAAATGTAATGGTACAGTAAAATGTTGGATTTCAGAAAAGTTATATTTATTTATTTATCTATTTTTTTTTTTTTTTTTTTTTTTTTGTGTGAATAAGTTAACGAGTTCAAATAAGAAAAAATTATTACGAAAAAAATTTATAGTTATTATTATAGACATCAGATTTGACAAATTTAAGGTTGATGATAAGTTATCAACTTTATTCGTTACATTTGACAAGTAATGATTATGAAATATAATGTATGTTACCCCTTAATAAATATATTTTGCATCAAGATTTTTTTTTTTTTTTTTTACTGAACAATTTTAAAAGCTGAATAAGATTTCCCGTGTTATTTTCAGATAAAATATTTTACCATGTTTTTATTACCTTCTATTCTTGTTTATTTGTATGTTTGTTTGTTTGTTTGTCCGGTACAAATCTTGCAATCGAATTTTAACTAACTTCCGTATTAGCTAGACATTTGAAACTTTCACAGTAGCTCAGAACCCGGTGACAACACAATACTTCGAAGTCCGATTTTTGAATTTTTGATTAGTTTTCTTATAATTAATTAAAATATGAACATAATAACATCCTAATAGCGTTAAAATAGCCATTAAAATATTAGCTATAATCTAATTGTTGCCAAAAAAAAATTTACAAGTTCATTTTCTTTCGAGATAAAAATAAATACATTTAATTCAACGTGAACGTTAAAAAAATTGTAAAAAGTTAAATTATGCATCTCACAAAAAGTCATATCACTTTAAAAATTTTATGCACATTGATAAGAGCTCTATGATTCATCAGAAAATTTAAAACATGGTATATAAAAAGGTTTTTATCTTATAATTATTTTTTTTTTTTAGTCAGTTTTGTCTTATCTCCAGATAAGACAATTGAAAATAAGATTTTCCTTATTGTTAGTCACCAATGACAAATAAACATTAGACGTTGATTAGCACAGAAGAAGAAAAAATCTTTGTTTTCTATAATAAAATTCCTAAAGTTTCCCCCCTCCCCCAGTTAAAGAATTCCTCGTTTCAAATTATATTTTAAGATTTAAAATACATCAAATATACGGAAAAAATATTAAATAAAATGAATCTAAATTCAGTATAAATTTGTTAAATTGCAAAAAAAAAATCTTTGAAAAAGAAAATCCTTGTTTTCTATATTAAAATTCCCTATATTTTTCACCCCAATGATAATTTTTAAACGTGATAGTAAAAAATTCCTCGTTATAAATTATATTTTAAGATTTAGAATACACTGAATATACTGAAGAAAGATAAAGCAAGAACGAAAATTCATGCTTTACACATTGATTAATAACATTTTCCAACTGTACGTACTTGTTATATCGTCTAATTTTAAACCTTCTTTGCCTAAGATATATAGAAGAATTAAAGATGTACAAACAGACTAATTGAATTCATAAACAGTCATAAATATTGTATTAAAAATGCTTAACACAAACGGAAACGATTCTCAACTGCAGCCCATAATGTATTTGAATCTTTTAGTATAGTCCTGTGAATCTGAAGGCTAAACATACACATTCTTTACAAATTATTATTTTAGAATAATGACAATAAATGTCAATTACTATATGATTTTTGCAGTAGAAAGTTATGTAAATGCGATTTATAAAAATGTTTCTCCTAAAACGCAATGTTTTTTTTTTTTTTTTTTTTTTTTTTTTGAGGAGTGTGTGTGCACAAACGAGTTGTACAGGACCTGTTAATCCCATTTTAAATAGTAAACATTCCATAAAGAACTTGAATAACGTATTTCAATTTTTTTTTTTATTCTGAAAATATTTACAGACGCTGAAAGCGGGCAGATGAACAAATAGACAAATGGACAGTTGGACAGACAGATATACAAATTCAAATCATATTCGCACTTGAAAATTCTTAGAAAGTATTAAAAAAGTTTAATGTAGAAGAAAATGCACTTCCAGCAAATTTCCAATAATAGCCCTTAATGTAACTGAATACTTTTGTGTGGCCCTGTAAATCTTAGTGCTAATTATACAATATTCTATAGAAAACATACTTTTGTGCGTATGAAAACATATTTCAGTTTGCTGTAGAGTAATTAAAATTTGGTTTATAGAAATACCTTTCATAGAACACAAAGCTTTGGAATGCTTTTGGGTATCTCTGTACACAAACCAGAGGTGGTATTTACTTCTTATTCAATAGGGAACATTCGGTAATGAACTTGAATAACATATATCGGTTTCATTATTTACGGGAGTTAGAGTACGGACAGACAAACGGAAGTCATTTTAACACTTCTCAACCTTGTTAGAAAGTGTTAATAAAAATTAATATAAATTCAAAAAATCGCACATTTAAAAAAATATATATACATTTATTTGAATTAGTTCCTATATCTACATCAGTTGAAAAATGAAGTTGATTATTTAAAATTTAATTTAGCTACACAAAAAAAAAAAAAATGTCGTTATTGATCTGTAAATTAAAAAAATAAATAAAAAAAGATCTAACCAGTGGCCGATTTTTTTTTTTTTCTCTCTCTCTCTAAGCTTGTACATTTGAAGCTGTGGGTTTAAAACTATGTCGGGTTGTCGAACTAGCCGTTCTTTGTTTTCGTAGTTTTCTCCGATTTTCGTGCAAATACGGGCTAGAGTTCCTAAGAGAAACCCTCTACGGAGGAGAGAATCCCACCTAGAATAAATTTTCTTGTGCAGAGAAAATTATACTTTGTTGAAACAGCAAAACCTTACTGAGACTATATCAACAAAAAAAAAAAAAAAAAAAAAAAAAAGGTTTAAATCAACCAGAATTCATGTTTTGATTTTACAAATTCATGTTTTGATGTCATATATTTATCGGAAGAACAAAATTTTTGCTGTTAATGCAAAACATGTGTTGAGGAAACGAAACAATTTGGTCGTATCTATCAAACATAATTTTCTGTGTGTTGTCAATTGGCCTTCAAACCTTCTGAAGTACAAATTACTATTTATATAAGTTATAGTGAATAAATTAAATTAAATACCGGTGTTTCTTGGCTTTTAAAGTCCTACAGCATTAGACCTGGTAAAAAAACTTCAGTAATTCTTTGATCTTAATTACTATCATAAATCTATTAATATTAAATAATACAAAAAAGCTTCAACAAACAAAACTTTCTTCTTGGGCGCATCTAAACTTTTAAGTGTCTATTAAATAAATGTATAAATGTAACGCAGCTGTCTTTTTTTTTTTTTTTGGTGACAGTAACATAGCGAAGCTTTGTTTGGAGTTAGTTACATTTCAGCCTCTAATTGCAATTGCTACATAGGAGTTATATGGTACTTTTATCTTGTAATACTAATTTGGGAAAGTTTTTTATGAGCAGTTACATTCCATCGGCTAGTTCTAACTACTAGATAAGAGTGACATTGATATTTACTTCTTTCTTTGACACGAAAAGAACTTTGTTTTATGGGCAATTACATTCCATGTTATAAAGTTTATTACTAAAATAATAATAATAATAGTAACAATAATAATAATAAAACAGTTGAGTTTATCATTCACAGGTAACAATTCAAATAAGAAACAAACCCTCTTCACTCTCAACAAAGTAAAACTGTCTAACACATCAATATAGTATTTTTTTTAATCCCTGCACTGAGGAAAAAAAATGTACCGCCTTCATCTAGAATGAATAAAGTGGTCATTTTCTAAATTCCTCTTCACTTATCGTCGCCGGAAGCCCGAGCCAATGTTATTCTATGGGGAAATTTCCTTTACAAACAACTTATTAACTAATACATATTTTTAAAGTCTGTTTTCACATTCAGAAAGTTCCAAACTGTTAAATTGACGGACCTTTTTTAAAAATGTATTTTTTTTATTTTTTTATTTTATTTTGAAATAGCATGAAAAAATTTTCACACATTGAAAATTCGTATTTTGCAGCTTCAAAATAAAATATAAAAAAATAAAAAAATAAAAAATTTGAAAAAGTTCCGTCATTTTAACAGCTGGGAATTTTCAGAATGTGAAAACAGAATTTAAAAATACGTATTAGTTAATAAGTTATTTGTAAAGAAAAATTTCCCATAGAATAACATTAGCTTCGGCTTCCGAAAAGAGTGAAGAGGGCACTTAACTAGAAATATAGATTTCCGAGCTATGCGCATATGGTACACAAACAAATTGAATAGAGGAAATGGTCGAGAATTTCTAGTCTACACATTTCTAGATGGTGAAACAATATTCTGAACCTTTTGTATTGCGAGAAATTCTCGCTTGATTTTCTAAAATTGGGTAATAAACCAAGATTATAGTTGCTGAAAACTGCCTCTTGTATTCGCATTTATTGGCAGAGATTTTTAAATAACTTTACACTTGGGAATATAAGCAAACGCTCTAGAATTCTAATAGGGGTTTCTAGAACTCGCTTTCAAATGGGACTAGAATTTATAAGGATGACATGGAACTATTTTTTCTAGAGCCACAATTTAGGTTCTAGATGTCAGTTACAGAAATTTTTCTCAGTGTGAAAACGTGAAAATTTAAGGTATATTGAATTTTCTTACATATATGATATATTAAATGTTATAATAATTTTCTCTGAAATGGATCCTTCATGAATATCCTTAAGATTGCGTTTTGTCGTGTCGTAGGATTTAAGGACTATTGTCTATTATTGGGACCCATGTCTGACTCTAATGCTTCCTATGGGGGACTTTCTAAAGTACCCCAGCTCGTTTTTCACACGAATTAAGGAGAAAACCGCAGAAAACTTTAAATGGCTAGTCAAATGAACATGACTTGAGTTCAAACCCGGCACCTCTCGTCTGCGATATTTCAGAGCAGAAACTCTCGGTCACTGGTGGGGCATCCCGAGGGTTGATTTAAATCATAAAATCATAAAAATAAGGGTTACATTCTTTCTCTTTCTTTCTTTTCTTTCTTTTTTCTTTTTTTTTTTTTTTTTTTTTTCTTTTACGGGAAATTTGCTTATACTGAAAAATTATTTGAATAGAAACATTTATGCTTTTACAGAGAAAAGTAACAAACAAGGAATAAAAAGAATGGAAAAAAAAAAAAAAAAAAAAAATGTAACCAGATTAGAACTGATAAGAGACCTAAGCCCGTTATTAATAACTTTTCATCTACATTAAACTATATGTATAAAAAAATTATATTTACATACCTTTGTCTATTAACTGGTACTTCAGTCGGCATATTTGAATGTTTTTCTAGGACTAGTTCTATTACAAGATAGCTAAAAAAAAAAAAAGGATAATATATCGGAAAATAAAAATATACACAATATGAAAATAGGCGATTTTGTAGAAGAAAGTAAACTGACTAGTAAATAAAAAAAAAAAAAAAAAAAAAAAAAAAAAAAGATTTAAATTGTTAAATATTTTTCTGTTAAATTGTTGGAATTTTTACAGTATATAAACTATATTTGTATTCATGTAAGCATTTATATGTTTGTTAGAAAAAGATTTAGTATAGTTTTTCCTTCCTTGCAGTTTTTCTACAGAAAATATTTGTTTTTATGTTACAAATGAAAAATAAATTATATATATATATTACCTTTTAAATTTTCTAATCACTATTCTGTTTATTAATTGTTTTCTTTTAATCAGCAATTATTTAAGCTGATTAGTCGATTATTTTAACTTTTAAAATGCAGTGATAAAAAATACTATCATCATATCATTATAATTATTTCATTTTTCTTAATTTCTCAATAAATAATATTTACAAGGTTGTTATTAATGGTAGATACAGTTCATTCCCTTTCAAGCGACATTGATATGATGGAATACATAATGAAGTAAGTAAAAGTGTAATCTGAAAAACTACACATAGTACCACAACATCGTATATTGCGCTTGCAATCACGTATAAAATAATTAAAATTGTTTGTTTATTTGTCTGTTCTTTTTAAAAAAAATAAATAACATATTTGTTATTATTATTATTATTATTATTTATTTATTTATTTATTTATTTTTGTAATTCGAATAACACTAAAGCGAAATAAGCCTTGAAGTGTAAATAGAAGAACTTACAGTAAAATTAAATGTAATAGGTTTACAAATAATACTTAAATGGATTCTGAATGCAAAATCAAATTTGGTTTCAAGCTTTAGACTTTTCATTTATGTACACCTCTCTAGAAACTCTTAAACGCTTGACTTTTTTTTTTTTTTTTTTTTTTTTTTTTTTTACCTAAAACAATCTATTATAATAATAAAATTGTTATACTGGGTTAGGAAAAAAAATAATCTATATATTCTTAATTGAAAAATAATTTGTCAAAAAAAAATAATAATAATAATAATAATTAATTGTTTATTCTCTCATTGCTTGTTTTATTCTTTTGTTTTGGTTTCTTGTCGTTTTAACGTAAGGGCAACATTATTTAAATTGCAATTTACTATACAGGAATAATATTAAAGTAAGTTTAAAGTTAAATTAAATTAAATTAAAAAAATATATATATAGATGCCACACGCACCACATAAACTTTAAATTTTACATCTACTTTTTAAGATAGCACGCGATCATGTTTTATATAAAAATTTAATCATCAAATTCATTTTTTTTTTTTTTACTTATTTTTTTTTCACTTTGCACGCGCATTTTTATTTCCTAATTTTTTATACATTGAAGATTAAAATAAATATTTATTACTCTAATATAATAGATTTTGTCATTAAAATTCTAGTATTTCATTTCAGTGTCTTACCTTTGTGTACAGTTTCAGCTTTTTCGTAGTTCTGCTAATCTCATCCCTGCTATATATTCTTAATAGACTCTTCCCAGCGTCGTCTGCTCAATCATGTGATAGACGAAAACGAAGAATCGAATTCAATTAAATATTGTTCTTAAGAACATAAGTGTTAATATTTAATATAAAATAAAATAAAAGTAATATTGTGCATTTGTAAATAGTAGAATAGTTATATTTCTAAATTTAATAATTTTTAACAAACACTTTATGTGTTTATTTATTTTGAACTGTAAGAATCGATTTTTGTATGTTCTAGTGTAACTGTTACATTAACTGATCTAGCAATAAATAATAGCTTCTTCTTGTGGAATGTTTATGGATTATAATTTGAAAATTTAAAATGTTTTCATTTAATTGCATAAAGGCGTCACAACAAGTTAATTAACTTAATTACTGGTCTAAATGGATTAACGCCGTACGATGTTGCACTGTCAATGATTTAAGTACCAAAAATCAGAGTATTTAGCAGGTTCTTCATGAACATCAATAACAAGTATAAACTAAATGATAATTGTAAATGTATACAACAAACAAAAGATGATGAATAATGATATAAAATGGACTAAAAATGATGATGTATAAAAACAAAATAGCACAGATTAAATACGATTGATCAAAAATAAGAATAGAAAATATGTTATTTCAGCAATCACTATAGATATACAAGACTTCGTCTGCTATTTGTTTTTCATCTATTTTGTGACCTCTGACGTCAGGTGGGAAGAGCCCATTGAAAAATAATTTGTCAAAAAAAAAAAAAAAAAAAAAAAAAAAAGTTTTAATTGTTTATTCTTTCATTGCTCATTTTATTCTTTTGCTTTGGTTTCTTGTCGTTTTAACGTAAAGGCAACATTATTTAAATAGCAACTAACTACCTAGGAATAATGTTGAAGTAAGTTAGAAGTTAAATTAAATTTAAAAAAAAAAAAAAAAAGTAAAATTTATTGTTTCAAAAACCAAAAAGTAATATTGTTTCAATAATTAACAAAAAGTACATAGATGATTTTCATTTGATGAAATTTTATTCTTATTGATGTGGTTTCAGGGATCATAAACCTTCTGTTGCTCGGCTTTTACTACGTTTTAAAAAAAATTGTTAATATATAATGTTTATTCAATTTTTCTACTTCTTTATGTGATACTTGGTTACATCTGCTGCAATGTTTGAGAAGGTTTTCAATCTATTTTCGTTGTTGGATTTGACATAGCTTTTGTGCGAATATTTTGGAATGATTTTTATTCATCTTTCTACATGCAAAATTATGCATGTTCTGTTATTTAGAGTGTGCCCTTGTTTGGCAATTTATAATTATTTAATTAAGGGGGTCAGGGACCCCAAATTATTGTTTTTATTATTTATTCATGAATTGCTGTAATTATTTTTTTCTGAAATTGAAGCTTTTTTGACGATGGAGTTCAGCAAAAAAGAATCTTAAAAAAAAAAAAAAAAGACTTATTTAAAAATTAAAATAAAATTTTAAAAATTTAAAATTTTTGATAAATTTAAAATTTGTTATATCTCATGAACTAATGGTTCAATTTACAAACTTTTTTCATCTTTACATACAGAAAGGATTTATCTTCAATTTTTCTTCGGGATTTCTGATTACAATAATAACATTTTTAAATATTAATTTTAATTTGAAAAAAGTACTTATTTCATGCATAATTTTTGGATTACCAAAAAAGTTTTACTCCTAATTAAAAAATCCGAAAACAAATTGAAGATAAATCTTTTCTGTATGTAAGAGTGAAAAAAGTTTGTAAATTGAACCACTAGTTCATGAAATATAACAAATTTTTAATTTATCAAAAAATTTTAATTTTTAATTTTTAAAATTATATTTAAAGTTTTATTTAAAGTTTTTTAAGATTCTTTCTTGCTCAACTTCATCGTCAAAAAAGCTCCAGTTTCAGAAAAAATAATTACAGCAATTAATCCATAAATAATAAAAACAAAAATTTGGCGTCCCGAACCCTCTTTAGTTTACTAATACTTGATTTGTCATGCTGCATTTTGCGCAACTTTCATATATGTATTATTGTAAATTCTAAAAACATTACCTTCATGTTGATTTGTATTGAATTTTCTTTTCTTTAAACTTTTAGCATTTCAGTTATTTAATTGACTCAAGGATTTACTTTATTTTGATATTAGTTTTTGATAAACAGTGATTTAGCTTTTAATTCTAACTAGATTTAAGTTTGCTTGCGATTAATTATTCTGGGACTCTTGCAAATACGTATTATGTTATCTATCTTTATGATTTAGTAAATTTAGTCTCGAATTAAAAAAAAAAAAAAAATAATAATAATAATAATGTTATATAATCAAGTTCTAAATTTTTACTGTTATTCAAAAAATGTTTTACTGTCATTCAATCACGTTTTCAAGTTTTTTTTTTTTTTTTTATTATTATTATGTATTTTTCTTTTATTTGAACATTATTATTGTAGTGTTGATAAAAAGCGTGTTTCTCACTTGGCTTTTTCTTCTTTCTCTTTGAGTTTCAATTATTTTCATGTCTAATGGGTGAATATCTGGCATAGAGTGCAGTAAATTTTTAGCAATTTGCATACAGCACTACAGAAATATCACCCTATTTCCATGCAACATTTATTCCATGCCCTTGATAAAGTAATGATAATGTATGTTTCAATCTCAGTTTGTTCATTTTTTCGTCATGTTTATTCAGTTTTTCTACTTCTTCATGTGATACTTGGTAACATCTGCTGCAATGTTTGAGCAAGTTTTCAATATATATATATATATATATTATTTTATTATTATTATTATTATTATTATTAGAAAAATGAAGTGTTTCAAAAATGATACACCATGCTGTACATATATAAATAATACTGTTTAATTGCTTAGAAAAATGCATGAATATACTTACTAATTATTAAGAAATTAAAAAAAAAAAAAAAAAGAAGGCTTGAAAATTTGAAATATATATCCAAAAATTTTAATTTTGTTGTCTTTCCGAACTTTTACAAACTTCTTCGGACACGTCAAAACAATTTGTCAATATAAATATCACATGGAAAAGCGCGCAGATTTTCCTTTCCTTTCCTTTTTTTTTTTTTTTTTTCAAACTTCGCTTGAATAGATTAAAGAAATATGGCATACTACCAAAAGTAAAACTTTCACTACGATTCATAACTTTAATAAGAGTTAAAGACAGAGTTCCGTTTCGGAGATATTATGCATTTAAGGATTAAGACATCAGTGCTTACGCTAACTGCTAACTACTAACTACTTTGAGACAAGACAAGAAAAAGAAGCATATAAACTAGTTTTAAATTATACTACTTTATAGTTAATCAATCTACTAAATTCAGGCTAAATATCGTTTAACAAGTTCTTATTCAATTCTATTGGTGTTAAATTAACTCGTGAATCTTCAATGCGATTTTCATTTTGCGACGCCAATTTTCATTTTGCGCTTGTTTCAATTTTCTGAAGAGGAATTCTTCTGACCTGTCCGTGTTTCCTTTTAAAATAACTGGTTATTCGTAACTATTTTTAATCAGATTTTTATTAACTTTTAAGTTTAAATATATAGCTTTAAATACTGTACACGTCAAATAAATCATTGCAACGTAGAAGAAGCTAAAACATAACCCAAAATGACCAATGCCCATGTTGAGGGTACCGTGACATGGCTTACTTTTCGCATGATACACAAACTGTGACTGTTTTTTATAGTCCACCATCAAATGCTTAGTAACTGAAAAAAGCACGATTCTTCATTACATTTTGATTTATAATCCACGAAAATTTCATGGCTCTTTTTGCTATAATTATCTATTTCACAAGGAGACTTACCACTCCCTCGTTTTTTAGGTCGGTAAAAATGTTATTAAATATTTCACTTTGTTCAAGTAAATAGACTGTAACCCCATCTGTTTTATTTTTCCTATTAAATGATTATGTTTTCTGATTGCCAAAAAGAAAACAAAGTTACTGAAACATAAGTGTTTAAGACTAGTCGTCAGCATGAGAAAATCATTCGTAATTCGATAATAACAGCTTTTCATTCCCATGTAGCATGGTGATTCTGAGATATCATCATTCATGTTCAGAGCGGTATGTTATTTCTTATACCGTGCATCAAAGACAAGGTCTTATCATTGTAATAATTTCCGAGTAGTGTTATAATGACATCAAGCTAATTTAGAAATCTTAGAAACAAATTATCTGTAAAATGTCTTGGATGAACTGAGTATACGTCAAAATTATTGTTTTTTTTTTTTTTTTTTTTTTTTCTAATATACAGGGTGATTAACCCGTAATAGGATCCAGACAAAATCTCGCGTCAAAAAAATAATGTGATCTATTTAAAAAATTTGAATATGTGTTACGTGTGAGCTCTGGAGGGGGACACGTGGCTTTATAAATATAAATTAATTAATATATATATATATATCATAGAGTGGAATTTTATTATTTTATCTATACGAGGGTAAGTACTTAAGTTTTTAGAATCTGGCAACGAAAACACAGCTACTTTCAGCGCAGATGATTTTTGTCAAAATTCAAATATTTATGTGATCGTCTGCATTTATAGAACATCAAAAGCTGTGAAATTCTATTTACTGAGATCTTCCAAAAATCATAAGTACTAAGTAATTATGGAGTTATGTCGAAGGGATTTCAGAGCCATGATTTTTTATGACTTTCGACAAGGTTTGACACAGAAACAGTGTTGCGATAGAATGAAATCAACGTTTGGTAGTGAAGCACCATCCAAGGCAACGATTTACAACTGGTTTAAAGAATTCTCCCGCGGTCGTAAGAATCTCAGTGACGATGTTCGAGAGGGTCGACCAAAAAGTGCTGTGACTCCCGAAAACATTGATGCGGTGAGAAAACTAATTGCTACTGATCGTCACGTGACATATGATGAAATAGAAACGTCTTTGAACATTTCGAGGACCCGCGTACATTCAATTTTACATGACCATTTAAAGGTGAAAAAGGTGTGTTCCCGGTGGATCCCCCACAATTTATCTCAAGCTGAAAAGGACGCTCGTGTGAAATGGTGCCAGGAAAATTAAAAAAAATTCAACTCAGGTGCCTCAAAACATGTGTACGATATCATAACATGTGACGAAACCTGGATTTATTCCTATGAACCGGAAACAAAGCAACAATCCTGTGTTTGGGTGTTTCCAGATGACATTAGGCCGACAAAAGTTGTTCGTTCAAGGAGTGCTTCCAAAAAGATGATTGCTTCTTTTTTCGGTAAATCTGGCCATATTGCAACCGTTCCTTTGGAGGATAGTAGAACAGTCACTGCTCTTTGGTATACCACAATTTGCTTGCCGAAGGTAATTGCAGAAGTAAGAAAAAATAATTCAAAAAGTCGCATCATTTTCCACCAAGACAACGCAAGCTCACACAAAGCTTCACTCACTATGGATTATCTGAAGCGCGAAAAAATTGAGTTGATGACTCATTTTCCGTATTCACCGGACTTAGCACCAAATGACTTCTTTTTGTTACCGTTAATGAAAAATAAAATGCGTGGTCAACGTTTTAACAACCCGGAAGAGGCAATTGAAGCTTACAAATATCATGTTTCTGCTGTGTCACTTTCAGAGTGGCACAAATGTTTTGAAAATTGGTTTATTCGAATGCAAAAATTTATCGATGCTTCAGGAGAATACTTTGAAAAGCAATAAATCATAAACTTTTGGTAAGAAATTATTTTTTGTATTACTTTCTAAAAACTTAAGTACTGCCCCTCGTATTTAAGTTATTTTATTATTTGCTTTACACCATTCAAAATACACTTTCAAAACACAGTACATCACTGCTGACATCAAAGCTAAACACTGTTCACAAATCTAAATTAAAAATTTAAAAATTGATAAGCAGGACTGAATACATTATGATTAATCTTAACAAAATTAATAAACATAGTTTTAAAACTCTTTTAAGCAAAATTTATAATATTTTTTCCGGTGGGTTTGTCTGTTATGTCAGTGTTCTGACTAAAGTATGTGTTTTCATGAAATTTTATACAACATTATTAATAATTACCAAATCCTTTATGCTCTCCATTCATCTCTGAAGGCGAGATTTTGTCCCCAACCCGATTATAATAAAAGTTATGATTTCAAAATGCTGTAATTTTAAAACTGCTGTTGAGAATGACTTGATATTTTACCAGAATAATTGTTATTCAATGGAATTTTGTTTGGCGAAGGAAAAAAAAAGAAGTTCCAAAATGCACCGTTAATCATTCGTAAGCTGTTTGTTTCATGAAGCTCCTCTTTTTCTCTTGTCACTATCACTGTTTCCGCTTTAAACACGTATTCTTGTCTTTTTGCTAAAGAAGTTGTCGTAAACCCTTAAAGTCTATTGTTTCCTGCTATTCCATTCTATTGCTAACAACATTCCTGTGTATAATGAATCTATTTAGGCATTTCTTTTGAGATTACCTTGACAGTGCCATCTATAGGCACATTTTATAAATAATTTTTCCCTTCGCCAAACAAAATTCCATTGCCTCACGATTGTTCTGGGAAAATATCAAGTCATTTTGACCGTTAGTTTTAAAATTATAGCGTTTTGAAATCGTAACTTTAATTACAATCACCCTGTGTATTACATGGGTGTAAAACTAGTTGTTAATTATATATTTTTTATTATTTAAAAGCATACTTTTATATTATATTTTTATAGGACAATTTATGATTATTTTAACAGAAGAATTATCTTTAAAATCGTAGTTCGTAAATAGTAGCAGTCGCACCTGTTGTCAATAAATACCCATATTGAAATATCTAGGAAAGAGATTTCTGCAGGCAGTGTGAGAACCTGAACCCGATCCACTGCGGGCAGAAAAGAGCTGCCGTAGACGACGGGTACCTGAAGCGAAGTTTCGAGCGATTTCATTGTAATTAATTTAGAATTCAATTGATGTGAATTCAATTGATTCTTTGATCAGTATTCTTCGATCTTTCTGCGTTCTTTCATTTAAGATGCTTTCTAAAAAATATCCGTCTTATTTAGAATGGAAAATAATAACTGGTCCAGAAATTTTGCAAATTTTACAATTTTTAGTGGAAAAGACGTATAACCGATATTAGCGCCGTATGAACGAAGAATTTTTGCATTAAAATGAATAAGAATGAATCGGGACTTCACTATAAGGACGTATAAATGCAAAAGACGTATACCCAGTAGCAGAATTTTTTGTATCTTTCTGCAGCACCAGTTTCAGAAGCCAAAATTTTTCTGCGACTCTGAACGACGAGCCAAGCTTTACTTTCATGATAAATTACTTTCTTTTTAAAGCAAAATTTGCATTTTAAAATATAACAGATGCCTTTAATATATGCCGACAATAAATAAATGTTTACACAGCTTAATATTGAAACAGCAGTTAATGCAAGTTAAAAGAAATATAATACCTGAAAGCAAAAAAAAGTAACTTAAACACAAAAGCAAAAAAAGTAACTTGAACACTGTTCAATCTTTCAAAATTATTTTATATAACTAATGAAAACATGGTAAACAATCAGAGTTATTAATAACTTTGCTAACTACTTTTGAAGTAACAGCATGTTTAAAAGTAACATTTGTTGAGACATGCTTAAAATGTTGAAAGTAGGACATGCCATACTTTTCAACTAATGCAGCTTTCAAAAATTTGCATGTATGCTTAAATCCACTTTCAGGACCATTAAGCATAATAAAGACACGCATATCTGATGTGCCAATATCTTCTAATGAGCCATCATTACATCTTGGTCTTTTTTCCATTACACTGCTTATTATTGACCCCCAACTCTCACATATTGCCTCTGAGACAGGGATTGACATACAAAATGAAAAAAATTTTACATCGAGTGTAATGCGGTTTTAGATTTTTAAAATTACTGTTGTTTCACATAAACAACAAATAACTTTTTCATTAGATGACATGATAAAAAAAAATATTACACAGAAAATATTATACTTCAATCTATAACACGTGCTAACGCATCAACGATTAAACAAAAAAAAAAAAAAAAAAAAAAAAAAATGAAGCATGTGTACTATGAACATAAGGAATCTAAAAATGACCAAACGATCGAGTGTGACTAGCTTTCCCAAGCTCCCCATCATTCCACTTCGATTGCAGGTGGGAGAGGCAGATCGCGAAGAGAAAACGCGGGAGGAATTTTTCTATTCAATATTCTTTGGTTCTTCAGCGTAGCACGCGTGGTGAACGATCGTAGCAAAAACAAACTCGAGATTTTTTTCCGGCCGCATTTTTTTGTTTCCTTATGATTTTTTTTTTTTTTTTTTTTTTTTTTTTTTTTCGTTTTTGTAAATTGGTAAATAAATCAGCAAACTTCAAGATCATTCTGCAAGCTTCAAGATAATTCTGCAGCGTTGCTGCCGTGCTGCACGATTTCTGCTACCGGGGACGTATAACGGGAGACGTATAAACGGTGCTTTACTGTAATATAATAATAATAATAATAATAATAATAATATATTATTATTATTATTATTATTATTAAATGAGGATAAACATATTAATTTTCTGCAAAAAAAAAAGACATTATACACATCATCTAAATTATTTTTGTGGAATAATACATTTATACAGGAATGGTACACTTTTATGAAAATCTCAAAATTTATCTATTATTTACATCAATTAAAAATGAAATAAAATAAACTACATATTAAGTTCACAGCTACTTGAAAGAAAAGCAAAGACGAAATCCGTTTACTAAAGTCAGGATGCGTAATTGATCGGGTTGTTATTGTCAATCCTATATAAAGAAAAAACATAATTGAGGATCAAACAATAAAAAGAATTGTGTGCGTAACAAGATCCAAGAATGGATGCAGGAAAACGGAGGTATGCCAAATGTATGCCATGGCATAGAAGCAAATACGGATGTTCGAACACCTGGACCAATTATGATTTAATGCGGATTTTATTACCTGACAGCTTTTGTATTACAAACCTTTAAACGTTTCTTGGATTCTTTAAAACAATTATCGTAATTGGGATTTCCTCTTGAAGTTCTTCCACACTTTCAAACGTCAAGTTTTTTTTTTTAAATAATTATGTACATAGAGCTCCAGAAAAAACTAAACAAAAGAGGGAAAAAATATGTATAAAGATTTCTTCAGCAGTTTTTCCAAGCTTTTGTGTTCTAGCTTATGCACATTTTTAAATTTATACTTATAAACTTTTTTTTTTTTCCTAGTTTAAATTACAAAGATTTATTGAATTATTTAAACTCAACCTTTAACGGATATAAAACTAATCTATATATTTCGACACAGGTTCATTATATTCAATTTCCACTATAAAAAAAAGTATATATACGTATATTTTCTCCTTCATAAATGTATTATGAAAAAATTGTGTTTGATGTTTAATATTTTTATTTCTTCATTGGTTTTTTCCACTTCATAAGTTTATTTCTCTCTTGGTGTTTTCCACATATTTTTTTAAATTACTTTCAAGTCTTTTAGGTGACCTCGGGCATTGCATGCTGTAAATTTTTAGCAGTTTGCATACAGCATGACATAAAGATCACCTAATTTGCATACAACATTCATTCAATGCCCTTGAAACAGTAACGAATTTGTATATTTCAATATCAAGTTGCTTATTTTTTTTCTTTTCGTCAACTTTATTCATATTATAGTTCTTCATGAGCAGTGGCGGATCTAACGGGAGGGGGGGGGAGCTAGGAGCTGACCCCCCCCCCCCCAAAAAAAAAAAAATAAAAAAAAATACTGACATTTACAATTGAATATTACAATTGTAAACGTTTCATTGATCTGGAATAACATCTTGAAAAATCTTAGCCCCCCCCCCCTCAAAAAAAAAAAAAAAAGTTTTGGATCCGCCACTGTTCATGAGATACTTGGTTTCATATAACGCAATGTTTTTAAAGGTTTTCAATATATGTATATAATTCATCATTATAATGATCAAATACCAGGAAGGAAGACTGAATAAATCAATTAATAATTACATATGGAAATAAAGCACTTTACACCATAAGACATTGGGTAAGTAAATAAAGGTACAAAAAACTTTAAAATTTCTCAAAATACTGGTATATTTTAATTAAGGGCAATCAAAGCAGCAGGGTAGTAAAGAATGACATGTTTGTCAGACAGTGTGTATAATATATATATTGTCAAACAAAGATTTCAAAAATGAATTAGGGTAAGTGCACCAGTGATTGACACTTTTAGAGCAATCTCTGGTGTTTTTAATGTTATATTCATGAGAAAATATTTTTAGAAATCTTAAGTTAATACATATGGTATGAAAGATATTCAGAACCACATAAATGTTAAAATATATACATTTGATAACAATTATTATTATTATTATTTAATGAATTTTTATTTGACACCCACTCAATGTTCCAGTAATTGACACTGCCAGTTTTTCCTTTTATCAGTAATTGCCCCCCTATGTTCCAGTGTTTATCACTGCTAGTTATTCATTTTACCAGTTATTAGCACCCTATGCTCCAGTGTTTGACATAAAATGTTAAAATTCTTATATGTAAAATATATGATTTTATTATATTTCTTATTTATTAATTATTTCGGGATAGATGTCAATTACTGGAGCATGTCAATCACTGGAGCATGTCAATCACTGGAGCACCTACCCTAAAATACGTTTAAGATAAGAGAAAGAAAGACCCCCCCACACACACACACACGCACACACATACACACACGGGGAGAAAAAAACATTCATTTGTATTTTAATTTAAATGAAGCAAGAAAAATTTAAAAGTTTTGAACACGATACAATAATAAGAGACAATAATATTAAACTTTTTAAACAGTTAACATTGCGATAAATTAAAAATATAATTACAATAAAGCAACAAAAAATATAAAACTTTGAACTGTAAAAGTAATTAATTATAATATTTATAATTTTAGATATTTTCCAGAGTTGAGATTTCATAAGGGGTTTTTCACAATCCGCGTATTTAATTTGTAGATCCAATTTTTTCAACTACGTTACAAAAGTTCTTTTTTGTGTGGAAAGCCCCTTATGAATTCACAAATCTTTGTAAATAAATAAATTAAAAAAAAAAAAAAAAAAAAAAAATTGTTAGAATTACAAGAAATTTTTTACAAAAAAAAAAAAAAAAAAAGAACTTGTGTAATGTGGTTGTAAAAGTTGGATCTTTAAATTAAATAGGCAGCATGTGAAAAACCCCTTATTTCAACTCTGGAAAATACCTAAAATCTAGCTCTATCTTGTACCGCAGGGATGAGATTTTTCAGATTTTCAGCTGATTTCAGCTTTTTTGTACATTTAGCTTTTCAGCCTCTTTTAAAATTTTTCAGCTTTTTTTTTATACTTGATGTGAATTTGTTCTTTTTTTATACATTGAAGGTTAAAATAAATATTTATTACTGTGATATAATAGATTTTCTCATCAAAATTCTAGTATTTCATTTTAACGTCTTGCCTTTTCGTACAGTTTCAGCTTTTTTGTATTTTTGCTAATCTCATCCCTGGTACCGACAATTTGCTTAATTTTTACTCTATTCAAATGAACTTTTGGTAATAGTTGCCCAATATATCCAGTTTCCAACCTATGTAATAAAATTTTTTCTATCTTCCAGTATGCGCAGTAAAATTATATTTACTAATATAAAATATAAATGCTCATATCTCAGCGAATATTTAACGTGGGAATTTTCTGTTTCAGAATATGTTTAATTTTTTTGTCAATTTTTCTGTAAATTTTGTAAATTGTTATGGAAATCCGTTCTAATTATAAGCAAAAAAACTTTCCAAAAAAATTAATAATTAAAAAAATATATATAATTGACTAAATAATTGCGCAATTTCCACTACAAAATATATAAATACTATACATAGTATGTGCAACAATATATTAAAATTACAAGTACAGTCTTTTTAGGATAAAGGGTGATCCAAAGTATTTGCGCTCTTCTTTAGTTTGTGGTTCGTCTCCTAATTGCATTCTGCACTAAATCGATAGTGGAACATATGAGTTTTGAAATTTTCTTTGCAATTCTGAAGTCCTGGGCCAATTTTTTTTTTTTTTTTTTTTTTTTAAGAAAATCGAAAAACTGAAAAAAAAAAAAAAAATCTAATAATTTGACTGCAAACTGAATGCAAATAATTTGACTGACAACCCACTGTAACAGTTTTTGTTTAATGCTAAAATGGTATATTTTCCAAGTTGTTTGCATGTACTAGATCAAGCTGTCAGTGGAGTGTCTCGAATGGGTCTGTGTTTACCTTTAGTAGATATGTTAATCGGGCGTTGTAAAAATGTGCGAATAACACATCTCGGCATGAAAATTGTTTCTGACACCATTTCAGCATATTCTTATGTAAAATGACCTCCTGAATTCGAAAAGGACGCCTATTTTGCCCCACCAACCACTGTTTTTTAGAAAGGACTCCCTATTTTTATCATTTTTCAAGATTTTATGGCTATAAATTTGATTTTTAGGAGGGTGAGGATTATTTTAACCATTAAATATCTTCTGAGAGGCTAGAGAGTTGGAAAATTGTAAAACATGGACATTTGCGAAAAGGGATAAATTTTTGCGGGGGAAGGAGGGGGGGGGGATTTGCCACTGAAATTATGTATTACATATCTCATATTTTTTTAATATGTTATTAATATTATTTTTTAAATTTAAAATTTTTATTTTCTTCTATATTCAATAGAAGAAAGTATTGGATTCGTAAAAATTTTCGAACTCGGGTTTTTGATGGATTTAGACGTTTTGAGAGCTGTAGAACATGATTTGACCCTTTTTAGAAAATGTCTGTCTGTCTGTCTCTGTGTGTGTGTGTGTGTGTGTGTGACAAAACTTTGTGGCGACTGTACCTCAGGTATTACTGGACAGAATTTCATACAACTTGGTACGTAGTTACACATTGACATAAATTAGTGCCTATCAACTTTTGATAAAAATTGTCCAACCGCTTCCGTTGCCATCCTGCTTTTTCTAAATTATTAACTTGGTGGTATAGGACAAAATTTTGTATAAATGTGCATAAAAAGAATTATTTTTTAATAATTATTATGAAATTTAAAAGAATTATTTGTAATAGAGATAGTCAACTTTGAAAAAAAAATTGTTTATGTAGGAGCCTCGCCTCCCCTCTGGGAGGATAGTCCCCTCTCGAAGGGAGTAAATTTTCATGACGGGTATCTTTCAAAAGAGCTCGCCAGTACCTTTAAAACAAATGGTTAAACCATCGATCGACCATAATTTAAAATAAAGTTATCAATTTTTTTCATTTTTAACAAAAAAAAAAAAAAATGTAATTTTGAGAATAAAATTGACTTTTTTTTTGGATATTTAATGATATACTACTTCTCTAATATAGAATCGTCTGCATTAAAAAAAAATTATCATGGAAGATAATTTTTTTAAATAATAATTTTAATAAATTATTTTTACTGAGTGAATTTGCATAGGAAAATATAGAAGAAAGTCATGTGGTGGGTACAACATACTAGTTTTGTTTTATGGGTTAAATTAATTCTTTTTCATTTTTCAAATCAAATTCATGGTCATAAAATTATAGGGGGAAAAAATTGAGGGAAGGCGTGGTGTTTCTAGAAAACGGTGGGTGACTGGGCAAAATGAGAGTCATATTCGGATTCAGGAGGTTTTTTTGCGTAAGAATCAGCAAAAATGGTTTCAGAACTAGGGGGGGGGAAATTCTCTCTTTTTTTTTTTTTTTTTTTTTTTTTCAGAGCAGTGTAATTTGTATAAATATTTTCTCAAATCATTTATCCGTACATTCAACTAACTAAATTCACCATGGATAACTTACACTTATAACCTCAGTGCGATCTTAAATGCGTGAGTGAGGACTGACTCAATATTTTACAATATTAGACGTAATATTCAGTCTTCATTATTATATCTATGTAAAAAAAAAGTACATATAATTTATACGTCGAAATGCTTTCATTGTTTTCAAACTCTTGAAATGACATACGAGCAAATTATTCTTTTAAGAACAAAAATGCTGTTCAAAATTCTTGTTTTATTTTAATTAGTTAAAGCGCAGCGAGTGGAGGGTAATAAAAGCTATTACAATTCTTCACAAAGCACGTTTCTATCTCCAGTACAAAATAGTAAAACAGAATGGGATGAATAACAGTAACAAAGTACATGTGTTACTGCTACTGTTGCGTTTTTTCTTTGAAGTTTAAAGAAGGGCTTAATACAGGCTTTATGAATCTTTAAAGTAGTCAATAAAAAAGAGACGTTTTTCAATTACTGGTTCGTTGCACTGTGTTGTTTTTATTACGTCACGTTTTTACTAAAACATCCATTATCTGACTAACGTGGGTAACTGAAGTATTGTAATTGGTTAAAATTTTCCAAATCGAGTTTTCACCAGATTCACGTGTTTTAAGGTCTCCTGAATCCAGAAAATTGGCTTTTGGCAGTTGGTCAATGTGTATGTATGCATGTATGTATATGTGTACGGAGAGAACTTTCTGAATATCATAGCTCCAAAAATAATAAATATAGAACGATGAAACATAATAATTAAGACATATTTAGGGCACAGACGACTTTTTCAAGTTTTGGTGAAAATTGGGAAAACCAAATGTAGGAGTGTAGATCTGCATCTCAAAACAGGCTGCAACTATTTTCTTCAAAGTTGCTGCATAAACACACTTTTAGTTGTGCCTTTGCATACATTAGTTGGTAAATTTGAGAGAAGTTCTGTATAAATAGGTCGATTTTACGACTCGCAAGTACGTTCCTTAAAAAACGGCTCTACGGATTTCTTCAAACTCGCCATATTAACTTCCTTATAGATATTTTTCGTGCATAATTGTTATTTTCAAGTGTGCACGAGAGAGCAAATTGAAATCCTTTGTACAATGAGCACAAGAATTTGCCAAGTTTAGGTAAACATTCAGCAGCGGGATCAAAAGTCGGTATTTCAAAAACGGTTCTAAAAATTTTCTTCAGATTTGTTACATAAGCTCTTTTTCAGACGGTCTTTAGTATTTATTGCTTGATTACTACAGGAAAATTGACAAGCTTTTTGGTTATGTAGATCAGTTATAGACCTTGGAAAAGGATGTTTAAAAAACGGCCCTAACGATTTTTTTTAAAACAAGCTATATAAGCTTCCTTTCATATATTTCATATATCTTCACGTCGTATGTATCAGTTTACACTTGCAAAATTTTTAGGTGCCTAGTTTATTAAATAAATTTAATGCTTTCCGACCACCGTATTTTCAAAAAGAATATATGTGTTATAAAGGATAATGAAAGTCATACGGTTGTTACATCACAATTACATTTTTGGGAAACATAGAGAACTATTTACACTACGAATTAACAACAACAAAAAAATAATAATAATAATCTATACATATAATAAAATAAGATGTTTGTGTGTGTGTGTGTGTGTGTCATTGTGTATGTATATCCAGAGTTTTTTAGGAAAACGGCTCTTCGCAGAGCTACACACATTTGCATGGAGATTCGTAATGACCTCTCCTGATGCACCTCGAAGCCCGATTTTCGAATTTTTGATTAGTTTTTTCCTAATTAATTAAAATGTGAAAATAATAACCTTCTGAATTCTGATAAATAAGCCATTTAAATTTTATCCATAATTTAATTGTTGCCAATTTTTTCGACAGAATATTAAAAAAAAAAAAAATAATAATAATAATAAGTACATTTATTTAAAATCAGGAAAATAAATTAGAAAAATTAGAAAATAAATTAGAAATATCAGTCGTATCGTTACAAATAAGGTACCAAATGAAAGGGGCAATTTTTGAGAATTCGATGTATTAAACAGTTTATCGATCGGATAATTAGATTTTTTAAACTTACCTAAAGTATGAATTTTAGGTGGCAACAACAGAAGATTGAATGGAAACCGTTTGGAGAGGGGAAGAAAAAAAAAAAAAAAAAGTCTGCTACTCAAGTCACATATTTTTGAAGTGGGATTAAAAATTGCAGTTTTCAATTTTTTTTTTAAATTTTCTCTCAAGGACACACAAACATATAATATACAGCCTGTAACAATACCAAATTGCAGTTCAAATTTCATCAATTTTGGTTAATAAACAAAAAAGTTACTTTTTTTTTTTTTTTTTTTTTTTTTTGCAAATTAAATTTTATTCTAACTTTGGAAAGATTTATGTGATACGATATATTAAGAATTTGGATTTTAAAAGTTTTTTTAAAAAGATTATTTAAACTCTACGAACCATATTTTTATTTTATCAGTTTCATTAATAGATCCTCCTGGGCGATTTTTTAAATGTTGGTGTTGAAGTACACTGAATGTCTTTCGACAAGAAGTTTAATATAGCAACAGACAATTTAATCTAAGTAGCACATCAAAAATATTAAAAAATTGATAAAATATTACAAAAAGAAAAAAAAATAATCTGGTGTGTAACTCACACGACTTTCTCTTACCCTGAAATTTAACACTATAAATACAGGTTGGAGATTAAGAGGCAAGATAACGATGTTATGTAAACCTATGTTAAACAATTCAAATTAGGCTTCGGAAGAGTTTTATATGATAATTAATTCTTTGTGAGGGGGGCTACCGCCCCCCTCAACCCCCCGTTTCATTAATGCGCCTAGATTTATATAAAATTTTATTCGGTTATTAAAAAATAATTCTGTTTTTAAACAATAGTTTATTAAAATTATTATTTTAAAAAATTATCTTTTATGATAATGCAGATGATTTCCATATTAGAGAAGTAGTATAACACTAAATATCCAAAAAAAGTCCATCTTATTCTCAATATTAAAAAAAAAAAAAAACAGTTGCACTTCGGGAGTGCTGACAGAAGTGAAAACGTGAACAATTACGTGTGTATTTCTTGAATCGTAAAAGGAAATTTTTTATTGTGTAGGAAATACTTTTAAATGAAGTGTTTTTTATTCATTAATATAAACTACTACTATAAAAATTATATTACAATTTTATTTAATGTGCTAACTGCAATAGGGACAGTGTCCGGAGATGAGAGAAGTCGTGTAGAGTCGCACCAGATTGTAAAAACGTGAGAAAAATGGCGGCTTTGGCCTTTCTCACGGTTTGTGAGGTCTAACTGGAACGTTTCCGGCTGCAATCTTTAAGAGACAGTGTCCGGAGATGAGAGAAGTCGTGTAGAGCCGCACCAGATTTTAAAAATGTGAGAAAAATGGCGGCTTTGGTCTTTCTCATGGTTCTGTGAAGTCGTGTAGAGCAGCACCCGATTGTAAAAACGTGAGAAAAATGGCGGCTTTGGCCTTTCTCACGGTTTTGTGAGGTCTAACTGCAACGTTTCCGGCTGCAATCTTTAAGAGACAGTGTCCGGAGATGAGAGAAGTCGTGTAGAGCCGCACCAGATTGTAAAAACGTGAGAAAAATGGCAGCTTTGGGCTTTCTCACGGTTTTGTGAGGTCTAACTGCAATAGAGACAGTGCCCGGAGATGAGAGAAGTCGTGTAGAGCCGCACCAGATTGTAAAAACGTGAGAAAAATGGCAGCTTTGGGCTTTCTCACGGTTTTGTGAGGTCTAACTGCAATAGAGACAGTGCCCGGAGATGAGAGAAGTCGTGTAGAGCCGCACCAGATTGTAAAAACGTGAGAAAAATGGCAGCTTTGGGCTTTCTCACGGTTTTGTGAGGTCTAACTGCAATAGAGACAGTGTCCGGAGATGAGAGAAGTCGTGTAGAGCCGCACCAGATTTTAAAACAATATACAGTATATAATTATTAACACTTCACAATAGCAAGTTATTTGTATGATACATTATTTGTATCATACAAGGATGGAAAGCGTTTGCTGACGATGGCGCGAATTCAATGATTTTTGTTCACCCAAATGTTTTCACTTCAAATGGAAAGCGTTAGCTGACGATGACGGGAGTTCAATGATTTTTGTTCACCCAAAAGTGCTCAACGCGTCTAAAGAAGTTTTCACTTCAAAAAAATACGATTTTTTTTTTAAGTTTTTTTTTTTTTTTTTTTTTTTCGTTAAAAGTAAAAAAAATCGATAACTTTGCTTTAAATTATCGCAGATCGATGGTTCAACCATTCGTTTTAAAGGTATTGGCGAGCTCTTTTGAAAGATACCCATCATGAAAATTTACTCCCCTCGAGGGGGGACTTCCCCCCCCCCAGGGGGAGGAGGCGAGGCTCCTACATACACAAAAAAAAAATTCTCAGTTAACTATCTCTATTACAAAAAATATATATTCGTTTCATTTGGTTTAGTGCAGTCTATAGACGTTAAACTCTACTTACCTGCAATTTCCTCCATAGACGTAATGTATTAGAATTCTCTTGATTGTCCCTGTACACGAACCATTTGCTTGATCTTAACGAAAATCTTACTGTAGCATCCCTATATGATATGCATTTAGAATACCAAGTTTGAACTTTCTGCCATAATTTGTTTTTGAGATATGCTGATAACAGTCACGCACACAGACACACACACACACAGAGACACACACACAGACACACAGACCATTTGCTAAAAACATGATTTTCGTATTCAGGGGACCTCAAAACGTGTAAATATAACAAAATCTCGCGTTCGAAAATTTGACCCAAAAACAATACTTTCTCTACCTTATGGGTAAGAGAAAGTAAAAATATTAAACCTAAATAGTAGTCACATAAATGATTTATTTTTATAGAAAGTTTATAGAAAAAATCCAGTTTTAAAGATAGCAAATTTATTTCAACAAGCACTATTTTAAAACTAGTAACCATTAAAAATATAAACAGAATAAGAAGGATTCTTATATATAAACAAAATGGTGTCTGATAAAATTATTAGCAAAATAGTTTTTCCCTTTTCATACCAAATAAAAATCCATCGCTAATATGGCGACAAAAATTCAAAAGCCGATAATGGAGCTACATAATAAAGTTGTATAGGGCGATAATGTTTACCTATTTATTTATTATATATATATATATACTAATCACTATGCTAATTTATCATCTATATATTAATAGGCAAGCATAAAATTTGTAGTCCCTTTTTAACATATTAATTATGGGAGTAGAGGGTTGAAAATGGTATCATTCGAAAGGTATGGTTAGCCGGAAGGTGCGAATACAAATATTATTTTCTTACAATGTCAAGAAGGTATTTAAAAATACATTTATTTTTTATGCATTTTCCCCCATTTTTCCCTTTTATACACGTATTCCTTTACATTAAAAAATACCTAAAAGTAGAAAGTTCTTAAATCTGTCAATTTCATAAAGCTCAAATAAAACCATAGACACAGTAATTTGTATAATGTAGCATCACTATACGCAAGCGAAGTGATGCCGTCACTGTCTGTCCATGGAGCCATGAAAAAGATTTTCTATGTTAATCGTCCATTGGATTTTTTGTAAAAAATTATAAAAAAAATAACGGAAATTATCTGCCGATTTTAATTCCGATATTTGGGTATAGTTATATATAAGTTACTGTCTACATGTTTTTGATTGAGTTATTTTTTCTGTAAAATTGATAAAATTTTAATTTAAAATCACAAAACTCCAGAAAAAAAATGGCAAACTTCCAGTTTCGAATGTAAACATAAACATTTCATTTCAAAGGGTAATATTTAAACAATAAATATTCAACTAATATACTAAATAAAAGGAAAATGGATTTGTTACTAACTGCTGCATGTATAAGTAGACGATACGGAAAAATTCCGATTTCCGTTTTTTGCTGAATTTACATGTTTTGAGCTTTCTTTACATTTCAATTAACTGAAATTGGCTACTTATTTTTTAAAAAAGTGTCTTTATTGCTAGCTTTTGTGGGTAGAAGAAGCAAGTAGAAGATACATAAAACTTTTGATTTCCGGCTTTCGATGAATTTACACGTTTTGAGATTTCTTTGCATTTTAATTAAGTGAAATTGACTACTTATTTTTATTTTTTAAAAAGTGGATTTATTTTTCTTTCCTCTATGCATATATAAGTAGAAAATATAAGATTCAGAAAAGTTTTAGATTTTCGGTTTTCGATAAAGTTACACGTTTTGAAATTTCCCGAACTCAATTCGACCATTTTTGAAAAATATCTTTTTTTTTTTTTTTTGTTCAAACACTGTACTTTATGAACCAATCGAATTAGTTTAACAGAATTTGATGCTTGGTTTGACATGGTAACTATTAGCTTCTGGGCTGTATCACACAACAAGGGGCGTTTTCACGTTGCGATTTTCTCTCATTTCAGGAAAGGCTAACATCTACAGAGAGAAATAGTTATATTAAGTAAAACTCTGCTGATTCAGTTAGAGTGAATATCGGCAAACAATTGCCGCAGCTGTGTTGCAATTGCATTCTGTTTAGGACAAGGCAATAACTTTGCTTTGCCTCGCTTTGCAAAAAAAGAAGGTCTAGTTTCGACCACTGGGCGATACTAGTACAAATAAATGAGCCTCTGTGTGTGACATGCACTTGCACGTTGTCGAACAAAAATATTTGATTAATTCAAATTAATATTTAAATAAATAAATAAAAGTAAAAATATGTTTAATGGGAAATATATATAACCATAAAAATATTAGTTGTCTAACATACGGCAGAAATAGCGCTTATAGCATATTCTTACAAGGGATTGAGTCTAAAATAGTGACAAAAATTCAAAAGTCGCCAAAGAGAACTATATCAAGGCTGATCAGGCTATGATCAGGTTTGCAAACCATTAATTATACATAACCACAAAAATTAATTGTCTCATGCGACAGACGTAGCCGGTCATAGAATATTGTTATAATTGGCGTGAAATTGCTGTCATTTTATGGTTGATCGGATAAACATAGGAAATAGCGTAAAAGCAAATATTATGTGCACCACGTATAGTGTTGTTCATATGTAACTGGGATTCAAATATAAAAGGGTACTTCAACTTTTTCGATACTATCTATTTCGAAGCTGTTGCCTAATAAGCACCTAAATGGAAGCCCAAGGCGCCCAAGTTTTAGCGAATGACCAAATCGCTGTCGAACGCAGCAGGGAGCGAGCGTTTGAGCAATTTCAGTATTTTGTTGTATTTTATTTTTTCAAAGCTATATAAAAAAGAGTTTCCTTTAAATTTAGTGACCAGCGAAGCGGGAAAAGCCTGCTAGTAATAAATAAATAAATAATAAAAATAAAAACATTTTTAGCTAAAAATAATGGTTTTAATGCTGAGTTAAAAGTGCGTGAATTTTAATGTATCGTGAATCCCGCAAATGTTATCCCGCAAATTCCATGCAAAATAAATATAGTAAAAGTGAGTGACTGCATCTAAAAATCAAATTTTTGAACACTTGTTCTCATGATTTAAATGTATATTTAATAATTTGGTGTATCACTCACACGATTTTCTTTTCTCCGCAAGTATATCTACTTAAAAAATAATTTAAAGTAGGTTTAGAAACAGTTTGATTTTACATATAATTCTGTGTGCGTGTGTGTGTGGGGGGGGGGGGGGGGAGCTACTGTGCCCTCAACCACATAGTGCCCACATTTATTTATTTTATTTTATAATCAAAACTCTTATTAATTTGCCGTAAAACTTGCCAATCTTAATCAAATTTTCAAGTCGCAAACACATACCAACATCAAAAAAATGAATTTGAATTTTCTACAGTTAATTGTTCTTAGGTTATGTTGATAACAGATACATATATAAATATTAAACACTAAAAATTTGAATTTCGTATTCCGGGGACCTCAAAACGTGATATTATACGAAAAATTAGAGTGAAAAATTTAATTTAAAAATAAATAAATAAATAAAATGCTTTGCTTAGAGTATAGCTATGAGAAATTAATTTTCCATATGGAGAAGTGTTCATCGGCATAGTAAAATGTAGCAAAGCACTTCATCTATCAATTACATTCAGTAGAAAAGAAGCATTTATCTTAATTTTGGGTAGCCCTATATATTGTCTATAAACAATATGCACATCATATCGTGTACTTAAAATTAGTCTTATATGAAAAACCCATGACAGAAAATGAAATCCACTTCCTGAAATTTCCAAATATAGCCCGAGTGTATTCAAATACTTTGGGTAGCCCTGTAAACGAAGGTTGAATGATTTCTACATCACAATCTATACAAAACATGTTTTTATGGATATAAAAAAATCTGGAGTGACTCCACTAGACTTTCCGAAGATTGAGTAATTAACAGTATTGTAGATAAAGTAAAGAAAGAGCAGTTGTTAAACACACAAAAGAGAGAAAACCATAATAGAGTGTTTAAGTATTTTTCTCCATATAGTACACGATGCTTTATTTAACGCTACTGAACTTTGAGCCCATAGATCATAATGATAAAGAATTTTTCATTGTGTCCCTGTAAAAGTCTATAAATGCTAGATTCACCAAAATGCTTATAGTTAGTGCAACAGTGATTTATAGTATTCATATAAACTTTCAGCTCAATTGAATAAGGCGTTTAGATGCTATCGCACTTTTAAAAATTTGGTCCCATAGGCCATAATGATAAAGAATTATTCCTGGTGTCCCTGTAAAAAAACTATAAGTGCTAGATTCACCAAAATCAATAGGGTTCGTACTATGGTAACTTACAATATACGTACCAACTTTCAGCTTATTCGAACAAAGCGTTTAGACGCTAGCGTGTTCACTCACACACATACATACACACATACATGCACACATACATATACAACACACACACATACATACATACATACATCATCGTAAAAATAGTGAAAACGGACTGAGGGGACCTCGAAACGTATAGAAACATCAAAATCTCAAATTCGGGTTTTTGACATGATTACAATACTTTCCTCACTATAGTGTTCGGAAAGTAAAAATATGCTCATTCCATTTGTTTAAAACAGCCTATAGATGTTATACTGTACTTAAAAGAAATTCAACCCATGAACGTAATGTATTTGAATTCTCATGGAAGGCCAAAGAACGAAGTTTTTGCTTCATCTTGAGATACGTGCTGATAATAGGCACGCGCACAAACACAGACACAGACTAACCACTAAAAACATGTTTTCGAACTCAAAGGACCATAAAACGTGTAAATAAAACAAAAAAGGTTGGCATATTAGTTATACGTTAACATATAGTCCAAATATGTATATATATATATATTTAAATTAAAGTTAAAAACCTTCGTAAGTTTTTTTTTTTTTTTTTGTTAAAATGACTAGCAGTTTATTTTCGAGCTTAAAATTGCGAAAAATTACCTAAATTATTTTTTTTTTTTCTTTAAGCTGTAAAATAAAATAATAAAAATTAAAAAAAAGAAAGAAGGAAATTTTGTGAAAATAAGTACGAATTTGAAGATTGTGAATTTCCTGAATGTGAAAACAAAATTGAAAAAAAAAAAAAAAAAAAAAAAAAATCTGGAGTGACTCCACTTGACTTTCCGAACATTGAGTAATTAACGGTTTTGTAGATAAAGTAAATTAAGAAGAGTTGTTAAATAAACAAAAGAGATAAAATTATAATAGGGTGTTTGAGTATTTTTCTCCATATAGTACACGATGTTTAATTTAAGGCTACTGAACTTTGAGCCCATAGATTCATAATGATAAAGAATTTTTCGTCGTGTCCCTGTAAAGACCTATAAATGCTAGATTCACCAAAATGCAACAATGACTTATAATATTCATATAAATTTTCAGCTCAATTGAATAAGGCGTTTAGATGCTATCGCACTTTTAAAAATTTGGTCCCATAGGCCATAATGATAAAGAATTTTTCTTTGTGTCCCGTTAAAAAACTTTAAGTACTAAATTCACCGCTACGGGGACTTACAATATACATACCAAGTTTCAGCTTATTCGAGCAAAGCGTTTAGACGTTAGCGTGTTCATTCACACACACACACACACACACACATACATACATCATCGCAAAAATAGCGAAAGCGGATTCAGGGGGCCTCAAAACGTATAGAAACATCAAAATCTCAAATTCCGATTTTTGACATGATTACAATACTTTTTTTTACATATGTAAGTTCGGAAAGTTAAAAAAAAAAAAAAATATGTTACGTAATGAGTAATTCTGATAACATATTTTTCCATAGAATAAAATGGTCGAGCTTAAACTTTTTCTCTTTTTTTTTTTTGCAATTGCATGAAAAGAAACGGATCCCGAGGGAATATCATTCAAAGAGAAATTTTAGGTTGTTAGATAGGGTGAAAAGTATTTATGGAAAAAAATTTCTAGTTTAAAAGTCTATTATGGGTAAAGTATTTTTAGAGATGTGAAAACCTTAATGGTGGATATATTTAATCTTAATGGGCATAAAATTTGTACATTTTAACTAAAATCAAATCAATAGGTAGAAAAAAAAAAAAAAAAAAAAAAAGAATAAAATATAACCTGTATTTAAATTCAGATGATAAAACGAGCAGCGCATATATGATGAAGTATAAACTTCGATAATTTTTTATTTTTCTGTTTATATTCACGGGTAATATGTTCAGATAATTTACCTTATTTCAAATATTTTTTCCAGCTTCAAAACCAAAATTTCTGTTTTTTTTTTTTTTTTTTTTGTCTAAATAAGAATAAAATGTCAAATTTATATGACTGCTAAACCTAATATTTTTCATGATGAAAGGACTAGATCTCCCTGCAATAAATTATAGTTATCTCCCCATACAAGAACATTTTATCACTAAAATTTCACGTATTCTTTCATGAATTTACAATGAAACCTGATATATTTTATACATTTTGCATGTACTACATTCCTATAAAGACAATATTTTCCTTTCGAAATTTTTAGCTGACAAAGAATGAATTTGTAATTAATTTTATTAAAATTGTACGCCCTTAGAAAATATCGTTTACGCGTCAAGTCTCATCTACATTTTAATATTACGATAGAATCATTTTCTCGTAATGCCCAATGTATACTTGATCGACATTTTACTGATTACAAAAAGCAATTATGACTAAGTTTTTGTTTTTTTTTACTTGTTTATTTACTGTTAGAAAAATTCACGAAATTGTTATCCATATCTCCTACAGGTAACAGATGTCTCATAAAACAAAAGAGACTAAATCAACAAAGTTTAATCGTTTAAATGCTGCCAAACATCTCAAAAACAAACGAACAAAACAAAACAGACAAAAAATAAAAATAAAAATAAAATAAAAATTGGAGAATGAGAAAAACAGACAGGTAGCAAGGAAATAAATGCCCATTCGAAATAAAAATGATAACTATGAATAATATTAATGTACTGCAATATAGAAACTAATTACTGTTAAGCTATGAAAACCTTTTTAAATCTTCTTTGAAAATTAAATGCCATTAAACCTGATTGACGGTAATGAAAATGAAAATGAACTGAAATACCTACTGCGTACCAAAACAAAAATAAACTTATTCTGAAAGGGCCATAAATTAGAACTTGGACTTAATCATCATAATTTCTTTAAAGAACCTAAGCAAAACTAACTTGGAACATTTGACAGCGCATCCCAGCTCGCATACCTCTCCGTGTGCGATCGAAATAAAGAAAAGCATGACCGACAATAATTAGTCTCTTTTCACAAAGCATATCACTAACTAAGAAAGATAAAAAGAAAATTAGAAAGAAATAATTTTCAAAAAGCGTTGTTACCAAGTGTCAAGAAATATAATCTGCCTAAAAAGGAACTTCTTTTCAAGAAAATAAGATGGATGCTTTGATTAACGTATCAGTTAGTAAGTAAGCAAGCATTATCTGACAATTCCTATTAACAAGTATGAGAGCAGACGATAGCAGTGACCGTGAAGCGAAGTGAAAACAACTGACGCTTTTTTGTTATTTTCTATGCTTAGTCAATCGGCTATAATTTGAGCTTGTATGTCCATTTTGTTTTCCGGATGGTAGGATATGCTTTTGGCAAGGCGTGAGAACTTTTGTTTTCCTTTTTTTATTGTCGCATCTCAGTTTTCGTTGAGCATCATACAGTAATAAATATATACATTGTTAAAATATTTATTAATATTAAATTCGGTTGCTTTTGGAATAACACTAGAAAAACCAAAGGCATTTTATAATTATAATTAGCTGTAATCGCTTATGGCGCTTTTTTACTTTAAATCCAAGACTAATTATATGTAAATATATTCAAATAAAAATCTCTGTGAAATAAATTATCTATACGTTCTTTTGCTATTTGGTATATAGCGCCGTTCGGGCATGCCTGTCATTTATTGCCATTATGAACTAGAGGGAATTTATAAGTAAATAGTTTAATTGGTTGGTTGGTTGAGTGATGTACTAATGCTGCGTTATGGGCACATAGTGACGGCCTGAGACTCCCGCCTAAGGATGGTCCGAAGACAAGTCATCCTCTACTGAGAGTATGGTTTCCCCTCTTCGGTAACCCCCAGAAGTATTATTTCATATACCTTATATATATAGACTACACCACCAATAGGACTTCCCATTATAGTGAATGTCTTCAACATGAGGGTGTAATCCGATACCTTCATCCTTTGCGGTCAGCTCCGCATGTCACGTGACATAGACTTGAGGGAGATTCTTCCATAAGAAAGCACTTATTTTTGTAAGAATTCAAACAAAAAATTCTCCCCTTCAGAATGGTTTCTCACAAAAGAAATTTTTTTATAATTAATCTATGACATTTTAGCTCTCCAACGATGCGTAAATCTAAAGGCTTAAATAATAAGCGTGTGTACAATACAGAAATTGAAAAACTCAAAACTACTTTCTTTCCTACGGAAAAATCACATAATATTCATTCTCGTCTCTCTCCCCAGGTCTGCATCACGTGATAATTTCGCTGGGGAAGCTACTTCATGTCGCAGACAGATAATGAGGGGAGATGCGTGGTCTATCTATATAAGGTCTATGTATTATTTGGGATGGGAACATGGAAGGTATTTCCACCACGACGGATTTCACATGTACCAGCCATTATTATATTACACGACGATCTTTAGTCAGCTCAAGTATCAAACTCGCAATCTTTCACTCAGTTCGACGCTCTACCGATCAGGTCTTGTTAAATAGTTTGAAAACAATATTTAAAAAACAAAGTTCATTTTTTAATGTATCGCGGTCTCTATTTTCTGTATCATAATTTGAGTCAATCTATGGCTTTGTTGACTTCAACTCATGATGTACGAAATTAATACTTATGTATCGATTTTTATTAAATTCTCCTACTGAATTATTGAATTCTCTTAAAAAAAAAAAGTATTTTCTTCAAACTGTTTTCATATCTAATGATTTTTGACTAACAAGGAAACATTCAAAAGGTGTCGTCTTCAAAAAATATTTTAAAAAAATATAGGTGATTCTACTCTTCCTAAAACACCAGAAAGTGAAAAAATTATCGGCTGAAATGAATTTCAGCGACCACAAGAAATTATCAAAATTAAGCATATTTGGCGACTTCACTTTGTTAGGCGATTGATTTTGAGTACTTGGCGGAGAAGTTGAGTACGGTTCTGTTCGTACACGGCGATCTCGGTTAGAGGTCTGCAAGGGCCGGGCTTTCGGCCCGAGCCCGGCCCGGATACGTTACTGTATATAAGGCTTTGTTTTCTATGGTCTGTAGTGTTTAGGTGGTATGAAGGATTATAAAAATCCTTCAGCTGTAACTTTTCCTCTAAGGCTTCTTTTTCTTTTCTCCGGGGCACTGGATGAAAGTAGCATCAATTTTAGCATGTGGAAAAGCATCTTTTCTTTTGAATATGGTTGGATTAGCATTAAAGTTTTGTTTACCGGATCACATGAAAGATTTGGATACATTACGGTATAAAACAGGAAGTAGTTGAAAGTGTATTTTTAGTACTATTAACCATTTTAAATATATTTCTATATTGTTTGAGCAATGCTAATATTTTCGATTTGACTTTCTGTCTGTCTTTGTGCCTTCTGTACGTCTGTAATATGAAATACCGTTTATATATAAATATCTTGTAAACATTCAGCAGTTTTGTTAAAGAACATTATATTGCTTAGCTATATAAAACCTCTGCAAAACACATACTAAAATCTTTTTTGTAGAAAGGCATGTTTTTTTTTTTTTTTTTTTTTTTTTGTAATTTTACATATTTTTGAATCGGGCCGGGCCGTGTCGGGCCTGATCTTATCACTTTTGTCCGGGCCGGGCCGTACACTAGTAAAAAAGAAACGGGCCGGGCCTGAACCGAATTTTTCGATCTCATACCGGGCCGGGTAAGCAAAATTTTCCAACAGGCCGGGCCGGGCCCAGGCCTGAAAATTTCGGCCCGTGCAGACCTCTAATGTCGGTGCCAGCGAACTTATCACCTAACAGCGCTAAATCGCCAAAAATGCTTAATTTTGATAATTTTTTGTGGTCGCTGTAATTCATTTTAGCCGATAATTTTTTTCACTTTTTGGTGTTTTATGAAGAGTAGAATCACATATATATATATATATATATGTATTTTTTTTATTTTTTTTTTTTCAATATTTTTTGAAGACGACACCTTTTGAATGTATCTTTATAAGATATTTTCCACGCAATATTACAGCAAACAGTAACCAAATGTTTCTTTCTCTGCAGTAAAAGAAAGAGAAAGATGGTCACACTGGGTGATCATTATAAATGTCAAATCACGTTGTTTGAGAAATTTACTACAAAAGCATGTAGTTGTCATAAATTTTGTAAATTTTAATATTTTACAAAGGTAAAATTTATAATATATGTTCTTTTACGGTTCAGTGAGGATGGTTGAACTGCTTACATTTTCGTAATGTAAATTTGTTAAATAGTCGAATATTGGTTCCAAAGCACCAATCTGAAAAAAAATAAAAAATAGAATTAACGCACACAAATGGATTTTATAGATTTATGATGTATTTCCTGAATTAATTTTTAGAAGAGTGAAAAGTGACTAAGTTGGATTCGATCATGGCTTTGGTTTAATTAGTGCAAACGCTCCATCAAATAAGCTGTTCCGGTAGATCAAGAATTATCAACTTTCACCATCACAATTAGTCTCATTTAAAAGTTGAAAAGCTTTAAAACATTAAAGCAAAGCTCCAAAGATCGAATCCTGGCTTGATCGCTTTTCGATATTGGGAAAAATTAATTCACTGCATTCATCATAAATCTATGATATAAGTGTTTATGTTATTGTCCTAATTATCAATTGCTTTGCAAAGATTGTACCGTTAAAATAAAAGAAGGGTGAGGCGGCGGGGGGGGGGGGGGAGGGGTGCTTAAAAAATAAATAAATAAATAAATAAAATAAGAAATATGTCAGAGACAGAACTTTATTTATTACGACTGGGCTATTTTGCATATTGGTTTTGGGAAAAAGTTTTATTCTACTTTTTAAATTATAAAGTTCCTTTCCTTAGCAATGATTACTATATCTACACTCCTTCTCATATAAAATATATCTAGTATTCTAAAAACCAAAACTGTTATAATTTTTTAATATAAAACAAAATTAATAAAAAATAATGCAAAATGTGTTTTTCTCCACGTTTTTAGATGTTCATAATTATAGGGACAATCCAGATTTTTTCGTTTTATTTAACTTACTAGCGGATAAATTACAGTTGACATGCGAATTTGTTAACTACTGGGCTAGATTAATTCATATATAAGCCTTCAATTTTTCTTGGACGGACATTACTGATAATTCCTCGAAAAAAAGAACGTTCAAGTAGTGAAGTATGATAAATGTGTTTTTCAAGTGGAAGGATAATTTCAATCCGCCGAATTTCTAATAAAATTCGAAGGTCTAAAATTTCTGAAGGAAATGTGATCAAACATTGAACTGCTGGTTCGATAAGAGAGAGATCTGATGCAAAATCAGAGTTGTTTTACAGAGATCGAAGACTCGTAATTCCTCTTACTGTTTTACTCATAATGATTGCTGCCGAATTTGCTCGTAATTTTTAACGAAAGGTTAGGGTCTACATTTATGCATGTTTAAAATAATTAATAATATGTTGAAATGAATAAAAAACCTGTAATAATCAATCAGTATTTAATGGGGGGAAGAACATCTGTATTAAAGTTGAATAAAGACAATATTAAATGGTAAAATGTTGCATTTTCGGAT
The DNA here is from genome assembly GCA_963930645.1 of Salticus scenicus. Lineage (NCBI taxonomy): Eukaryota > Metazoa > Arthropoda > Arachnida > Araneae > Salticidae > Salticus > Salticus scenicus. The sequence continues at coordinate 18,334,743 of OZ005649.1, forward strand.
GAAAAACATTTTATTCTTGATTAACCAAATGGTTTTAACAGTTACTGGCACGATCTGAAGATAGCGAAAGACAGAGCAGATTTTTTAAAGGCAGATATGAATCGGGCATTTTAAAGGTGGATTTATGGTGCTCTGGGGAGCTGCTTCTACTGAAGGTAGAATGAATTTAGTAATTTTTTCTATTATTATGAACATCAAGAGAATATCCGCAAATTTTAAACGTGGAATTATTAGATTTTTGTGAGATTTTGGGGGGGTAATAATATTTTTTTCAACAAGACTTACATTTTTTATCTAATTTTAGAGCAATAGGAAATAGTTTGAAGAAAGAAACTTCTGTATTATTGCCTTTCCCATGGCCTAAAAGTTGAAAAAAAACCTTAACTTATGATATTAGAAAAGTGCATGCAAGTGGAAAGCAATTTTAAATAGTTTAAATGTATTAAGAATATCATATATGCTATATGAAATGGTATTGAAACTGAATATTAAAAAAAAATGTGTATATATATACCAGAGAGAATGTCTAATTGTTTCACCCTAGAAAGAGACCCCATAAAATATTAATTCAAAGAATAACTGAAAAAAATTACAAAAATTCGAGCTGTCCTTATAATTGTGAACACCTGAAAAATCATCTTTTTACCATATTTAAAGTTTTTTAAGATAGAAAAACGATAAAACTTTTTAAATATGGTCTATTAATGAAATTCAAATTAATTAAAAATATATTTGTTTAAATAAGTGTGTTCAGTGTTTAGTTAATATAGAAAAACGGGTGTCCTTATAATTATGAGAAGGAGTGTATATATATAAAAATGAATGTTTGTCTGTATGTCCTTTATAAAATCGTAAACGGCTTGACCCATTTCGATCACTCTTTTTTGTTTTTTTTTTCCTTATAGGTCAGGGATGGTTTAGGGGGAAAAAAATTGAAACAATTCTTCCCCTAAGTGGGGGAGGGGGGGGGCAAAACGTGAATTCAAAAAATCCTTCATATCTCAAACAAAAAAACAGATATCCGTAAAATTTTTGCTTTAAAATATAGCTAATATAAATGCCTAAAAACCAATTTCTGGAATTTTCGAAATTCGGTCCCTAAGAGGGGGCGGGGGGAGGGGTAAAACGGGATTTCACATGCGTAAAACGCGATTTCGCATAATCCTATATATCTCAAAAAAAAAAAAAAAAAAAAAAAAAAAACATGTGGGACCGGTGCCCCCACATGCACAAATTTTTTTTCGTAGTTATCTACTACTATTATCAATAATTCATATTAATTTTACAAACACAAGTTTAAAATAACGCTCATTATGTACATTTATACGAAATTTTGTCCTATATTGCCATGTTAAAAATTTAGAAAAAATGCGATTACAGCGCCACCTGTTGAGCTATTGATCCCAAAATGTAATCGGCACCAAATTATGTCAGGGACCAACTAAATACCAAGTTTGGTTAAGTTTCGTTAAAAAAAAATCGATAACTTTGTTTCAAATTGTCACAGATTTATAGTTCAACCATTCGTTTTAAAGGTATTGACGAGATCTTTCGAAAGATACCCATCTTGAAAATTTACCCATTCCCCCGGGGGGGAGGGTACTTTCCCTCCAGGGGGGGGAACCGGTGCCCCCACATGCACAAAATTTTTTTCGTAGTTAACTACTACTATTATCAATAATTCATATTAATTTTACAATCACAAGTTTAAAATGACGCTCATTATGTACATTTATACGAAATTTTGTCCTATGCTGCCATGTTAAAAGTTTACATAAAATGCGATCACAGCGCCATCTGCTGGGCGATTGATCCCAAAATCTAATCAGACCCTTTCCATGTCAGGGTCCAACTATACACCAAGTTTGGTTCAATTTCATTCATCGGTTCGTGAGATACGTGAAACATACGAAATTTTGCGATCACAGCGCCACCTGCTGGACGATTGATCCCCAAATCTAATCAGCACCATTTCCCGTCAGGTTCCAACTATATACGAAGTTTGGTTGAATTTCATTCATTGGTTCGTGAGATACGGTGAAAAATACGAAAATTTGTCCTATACTGCCATGTTAAAAATTTACATAAAATGCGATCACAGCGCCACCTGATGGGCTACTGATCCCCAAATCTAATCAGCACAATGCCCTGCCAAGGTCCAACTATATACCAAGTTTGGTTGAATTTCATTCATAGGTTCGTGAGATACGGTGAAAACACTAAACCACAGACACACAGACACACAGACAGACACACAAACAGACATTTTTTAAAAACTATCAATTCGCGTTCAGGACATCCCAAAACGTGTAGATCCGTCAAAAAACGGAGGTCGAAAATTTTCGCGAATCCAATACTTTCTCTATATTACATATAGAAGAAAGTAAAAAATGTGTAATTTGAATATTTTATTTATTTATTTATTTTTATCTCCAATTTATGAATAGTTTGAATATATATATTTCCCTTTAAAACTAGGAGATTTTTATTCAACTTTTAATATTTGTCAATTCAACAGTTAACAGTCGATTTTCAAATATATGCAAAAATGTTTACAATTTGGACATATAATTATTAGATAAGTGAAGAAATAAAATGGTAAAACTGGATGTTGACAGACACCCTGACATATCCAAGGTGAAACACAGCAAATGATGACAACACGATAACACGAAATTTTTGATTGAAAATAATAGCAGTCGTGCCGTACTAATAAATAAAAATGTCATCCGTTTAAATGGGACTGTATTTGTAGAATTGAAGAAAAAATTATTTAATCCGCTTGCATATGAGGAAATAGTGTTTTTCTAGACTTGATTATGATAACTTGATTTTTGCATTTTTCCCAATTTTTGTAATATAGAGCACCGATTATCCGGATCTGTCGGGACCGAGGATGATCCGGTTAACGAAAAATCCGGATAATTGGATAATTTATAAAATGGCCAAGTCAATGTTTTTTAGGTAACCTCCTCTTCACACTTTTTCCAGGCTTAGGACTGGCAATTCTAGTAGTGCTTATTTATCATATTACAAACTAGCAGGCTTTGCCCGCTTCGCTGGTCACTAAATTTAAAGGAAACTCTTTTCTATATAGCTTTATAAAAATAAAATAAAATACTAAAATTGCTCGAAAGCTCGCTTCGGATCCCTGCTGCCTTCGGTAGCGATTTGGTCATCCGCTAAAACTCGGGCGCTTGTCCCTATTACCTGAGACAATGGTTTACCAATAGGCTTCCATTAAGTCCTAATTAGATAACAGTTTCGAAATAGATGGTATCGAAAAAAATGAAGTATCCCTTTTATATTTGAATCCCAGTTACATATGAACAACACTATACGTGGTGCACATAATATTTGCTTTTACGTTATATCCTATGTTTATTTTGTTTATCCCCGATCAAACATAAAAATGATAACAATTTCACGCTAAATATTATAATATGCTATGACCGGCTACGTCTGTTGCATGAGACAATTAATTTTTTGTGGTTATATATAATTCATAGTTTGTAAGCATGATCATAGTACCGCCTTAATATAGCTCTCTTTGGCGACTTTTGAATTTTTGTCACCATTTTAGATTTAATTCCTTGTAAAAATAATACTTAATACCTTGTAACAATATGCTATGAGCGCTATTTCTGCCATATTTTAGACAACTAAACTTTTAATGGTTATATATATTTCCCATTAAACATATTTTTATTTTCATTTATTTATTTAAATATTGATGAAATTTGAACTTCAATTTGGTCTAGTGTTGTACAGGCTGTATACTATATGTTTGTGTTTGTGAAAGAAAATTTAAAAAAAATTCAAAACTGCAATTTTTAATCCCACTTTAAAAAAAACTTGTGACTTAATCAGTAGCACATTTAAAAAAACTTTCCGAACGGTTTCCATACAATCTCCTTCTCTTGATACCTAAAATACATACATTAGTTAATTTTAAAAAATCTAATTGTCCGATCGATAAGCTGTTTAATCCGTTGGATTCACAAAAATTGCATCTTTCATTTGGTATCTTATATGTAACGATACGACTGATATTTCTAATTTTTTTAATTTACTTTCCTCATTTTAAATAAATGTAATTTTTATTGTTCACGTTTTTTTTTTTTTTTTTTTTCTGTCCAAAAAATAATGATAATTTTTTTTGGCAACAATTAAATTTAGGATTAAAATTAAATAGCCAATTTATCAGTAATTACAAGGTTTTTATTTTAACATTTTAATTAATTAAAAGAAAACTAAAACAAAATTCGAAAATCGGGCTTCGAGGTGCATCAGGAGAGGTCATTACGAACCACCATGCAAATTTTTGTAGCTCAGCCATCAGCCATTTTCTTAAAAAGCTCTGGAAACCATACACAATGACACACACACAAACATCTTATTTTATTATATGTACTAGCAGGCTTTGCCCGCTTCGCTGGTCATTAAATTTAAAGGAAACTCTTTTCTATATAGCTTTATAAAAATAAAATAAAATACTAAAATTGCTCAAAAGCTCGCTTCGGATCCCTGCTGCCTTCGGTCGCGATTTGGTCATCCGCTAAAACTTGTCCCTATTACCTGAGACAATTGTTTACCAATAGGCTTCCATTAAGTCCTTATTAGATAACAGTTTCGAAATAGATAGTATCGAAAAAAATGAAGTATCCCTTTTATATTTGAATCCCAGTTACATATGAACAACACTATACGTGGTGCACATAATATTTGCTTTTACGTTATTTCCTATGTTTATTTTGTTTATCCCCGATCAACTATAAAAATGATAACAATTTCACGCTAAATATTATAATATGCTATGACCGGCTACGTCTGTTGCATGAGACAATTAATTTTTTGTGGTTATATATAATTCATGGTTTGTAAGCATGATCATAGTACCGCCTTATTATAGTTCTCTTTGGCGACTTTTAAATTTTTGTCACCATTTTAGATTTAATCCCTTGTAAAAATAAGACTTAATACCTTGTAACAATATGCTATGAACGCTATTTCTGCCATATTTTAGACAACTAAACTTTTAATGGTTATATATATTTCCCATTAAACATATTTTTATTTTCATTTATTTATTTAAATATTGATGAAATTTGAACTTCAATTTGGTCTAGTGTTGTACAGGCTGTATACTATATGTTTGTGTTTGTGAAAGAAAATTTAAAAAAAAAAATTCAAAACTGCAATTTTTAATCCCACTTAAAAAAAACATGTGATTTAATTAGTAGCACATTTAAAAAAAAATTTCCAAACGGTTTCCATACAATCTCCTGCTGTTGCCACTTAAAATACATACATTAGTTGATTTTTTAAAAAATCTAATTGTCCGATCGATAAGCTTTTTAATCCGTTGGATTCACAAAAATTGCATCTTTCATTTGGTATCTTATTTGTAACGATACGACTGATATTTCTAATTTTTTTAATTTACTTTCCTCATTTTAAATGAATGAAATTTTTATTGTTCACGTTTTTTTTTTTTTTTTTTTTTTTTTTCCTGTCGAAAAAATAATGATAATTTTTTGGCAACAATTAAATTAAGAATTAAAATTAAATATTTTAAATAAATGTAATTTTTATTGTTCACGTTTTTTCTTTTTTCTGTCGATAAAATAATGATAATTTTTTTTTTTGGAAACAATTAAATTAAGGATTAAAATTAAATGGCCAATTTATCAGTAATTAGAAGGTTTTTATTTTAACATTTTAATTAATTAAAAGAAAACTAAAACAAAATTCGAAAATCGGGCTTCGAGGTGCATCAGGAGAGGTCATTTCGAACCACCATGCAAATTTTTGTAGCTCCGCCATAAGCCGTTTTCTTAAAAAGCTCTGGACACCATACACAATGACACACACACAAACATCTTATTTTATTATATGTATGTATAGATAGATAGATAGATAGATGGCGTGTTTAGAAGTTAATTTTTTTAAATTTTATTTTCTATAAAAATGGTACAAATTTTTACGTAAAAGCTCACATAGAAATTGTATACAGTATGTTATAGTATTACAGTATAGTATTACATATTTAAAAAACAATTTATTGTGATGGTAAAAGATGAGATCAGTGAAGAAGCCAGTCAAAAGAAAATGAATCAGAAAACGCGTCCCTACTCTCTCTAATTCTTGGAAAAAGAAAAATCCTAATCCTTTCGAAAGACCTTTCCACTCACCCCCCTCACTGAAATTGGGTGGAAGAAAGCGAGTGGAGGGGGAAGGGGACAAAAGGAGCGATTTCGACCGCCATGGAATATATATATATATATATATTATTTATTTATTTATTTATTTATTTTGGAAAGGGGGGAGAGGCCGGAAAAAAGAAAAAATCCTCCTTGATCGATCCGGTTAATTGGTCATTGGTCGGCGTCGGGAAAATCGGCTATCTACTGTACTTTGCCACAGACTCTATAAGCTTACTCATTCTTCTTTCAGGGTGGTGACTGATCACAGAAATTCAAGGAATCATGGAAAAATCCTAGAATTGTCAGGGAATTTCATGTAAAGTCGCAATAAATTTTGTTAAATTTTGTAAAAATAAGCCATATTTGAAAACTTGTAAATTGCTAAATTGTTTGGTAATATCATGAGTTTTTTGGGGGAAATAAAATGCATTAGTCGTGGAAAAGTCAGGGAAAATAGCGAAAATTAGTCATGGAAAAGGTCAAGAAATTTGGAGAAGTTCTAATGGTCCGATTGCAGGTCTGGGAATATTTTAATACAATAAGTTATATGTTAATACATAAATGTTAAAGAAACTTTTCTTAAAGATGGGGAAATAACAATAAAACTTTTCTATGGTTGTGATTGATTCCATTTTATTGTCCCTCAAGGGAATTAATTTTACAATTTTCTAAAAGTTGAAATATACCTTCAAGATCACAAAAATTTTCAGGTAATTTTAATAAGTATTAAATACATATATATATGTATATATATATATATATATATATATATGAAACAATTCAGTTTTTACACGTGCTATTCCTCTTTTAAAAGATGGGGGGTCTCTTAAAAACTTGCTGTGCAACAGCCATCTTGAATATGACAGGTTTCTGTGTTAACCGATGACTACTGTAAAATTTAATACAAAAAATGATATTTTGCATTGGGGACGGTGGGGGGGGAGGGATGCTAATATGAAAGTGGAGAGCATTCTACTCGTTACTTTTTTTTAACGTTTTATTTTATTTATTTTTTATTTTATTTATTTTTTATTTTATTTATTTTTAAATAATTAAATTTAAGTCATTTTGGAAAAAAGGAATTATGTGTTCTTAACATTAAAAAACTATATTACAGACAGAAATTTAGAAAAGCAATCCATTCTGAGATGCATAAAGATTTTAAGAATTGTTTCATATCATATTTATTATTAAATGACGATATAATTTTTTTTAGAATTCCTACTTTTTATTAAACGTCTTACTTGAGGAGTCTAAGATGAAGATTATTATAATACACTGCAAGAAATTCATAAAAAAAGAATACAATGTTTCAAGTTTCAAGAAATGGTTGATTGATCAAGGTGAATTTATGCAATTTAATAAATTAGAAAAAGAAATAAACTAAAATACCTGAGCGAATAATTAGAAAGAATATTTTATTGTTCTGTTGCCAAAAAATAAATAAATAATCTACACAGAAATATTACCATTTTCGTATAACATAAAACATTAAAATGTATTCTAAAATGTTCATCAACCATTAAGACATTTAGAAGAAGATGTTAAGTATCAAATAACAAAGTAATATTTAAAACAGCTTGTCAAATAATTATGCAACTAAAAATTCTGCAAAATATTTTTTTATACGCAAGCGAAGTGTGACGTCACTGACCGTACATGGATGCAAATAAAGATTTTCTATGTTAATCGCCCATTGGATTTTTTGTAAAAAATTATTAAAAATCTTGGAAAATTATTTCCCGATTTTAATCCCCGTATTTGGGTATAAATATGTATTTGTTATCGTATGCATGTGTTAGATTTAGTTATGTTGCTGTCGAATTGACAAAATTTTGATTTTAAATTTTAAAACTCTGTCATCCTTGGCGTTTTTTGTATATGGCGATCAAAAACGTAATACGAAAATATACATGCCAGTATATTTTCGTAATATGTATCGTACAAAATATTGTTTCATATTATTCATTACTCTCTTAATATAAGTTGTTAAAATAACCATGATTTTTGGAAGAAATTTAATATATTCGCCAAATTATTTGGCGATATTTTTTTTCCCGCCAAGGATGACAGATATGAAATCTGTTCCGCTGGAGCATATGAGTATCTTATATCAGGCATTTTGTTTAGACATTTGAAAACAAATTTGACTTCCAATTATGATAGAATATTTATCATTTTCCTTTTTATAAGTATATTAGTTGAATATTTATTGTGTAGGTATCATTCTTTGAAATGAAATAATTACGTTTACAATCGAATATGGAAGTTTGCCATCCGCGTTTGTAATGATCGATAGATGGCGCTCTCTCAACTGCAGTTGTTAGTAAATATTGCCACGTGTAATAATTGCCACGTGTATTATTATTGTGCTTTCTTGTTGTTCTATCATTGTTTCAGCGTGAAAGCTATCAGTGGTAGGATAATTTCACCTTAGCCCACCAGAGGGCGAGTATTTCATTACAATCGCGGATTTTTTTTTCCAGCGTTTTGAAATTTAAAATTCAAATTTTATCAATTTTACAGCGAAAACAATTTAATCTATAATCTAATGAATGCACACGATAACTAATACATATCTATACACAAATATGGAGATTAAAATCGGGAAATAATTTTCGTCGATTTTCAATAAATTTTTACAAAAAATTAAATGGGCGATTAACATAGGAAATGTTTTTCTTGCATCCATGGACGGACAGTGACGTCATCAATCGCTTGCGTATTATATTACATTTAAGATTTGAAAATAAAATATATAAATAACATTAAAAAAAAATTTCGCCGAATATAATAGGGAATTGATATACGATACCTTTTCTACTAAAAGCATACATAACGCTTTCAGTTTTCAGCAGTAGAATATGCTACTATAATTTCAACACACTAAAAATGTTATGTTTATCAGTGTTGGTCTATCAAGCAAGAAAATTTTAATGAAACACTCTTATTAATAAATTTTGGGATATTTTGACTTTCTTTGCTAATTTTGTACAGAACGTTACGCCATTATAATCCACGGCCCCCAAAGTTTTGTTTATCAACATTAATACACAATAAATTTATAATAAAACTATTTTTTAAAGAAAAATTTTTTAATAATATTTATGCTGTTTTGGAATATTTCGATTAATTTTGAGCAACAAAATGTGCCATTATAATCTCGCCATTGCCGCAAAAGTTTTATTTATCAGCATCGGTCTTAAACAACAAATTTATAATAAAGCTATTTTTAAAAGAAAAAATATTAATAATTCTATTTTGGCGTGCTTCGCTTAATTTTAAGGGCTAAATTGTCTTTCGAAGGCTTCATATATGAAAGGATAAAATAATCCAGATTTTAAATTAGTATTTTAAATTAATATTAAGTGATAACTTAATATTAATATCTCAGAATAAATCTTAATTTTAAGAATAACTGTATGAGAATTCTATTTTAGAGCCCAGGTAAAGTTAGTTTTCCAGCAGAACTTCATAGCGCGGGAATCTGATTTAAGAATCAGTTTTAGAATCAAAATTATGCAATCGTCTAAAGTAAGCGGCAAAACAATGCAAAATACTTAATCCCAGATGTCCGGGTCAACCAATGATAAAAGGTAGGCGGGATTTAGATTAGCTAATTACCCAATAAAAATTCATAAGAATAGTTGCGGTTCCCGCCGAAATATGCAGTATTTAAGCTGGAGCACACGAGAAATCGTGGCTTTTTTACAATAATCACTTGCTTAGTAAACTCACGTTACTCCATCATGTTCAAGTTTACGCAATAGATTCAGGACCCTTCGGGGTCCCGCGGCTGGATAATTGCAGACCATCGGCGTTGTTTTTCCGGAAGGATCCGCTCAGGATGTCCGAACAACCGGCCCATGACTGCATCATCTCTGTTGTGACTGCATCTGAGACTGCATGTAAAGGAATATTCGTTTCTCAAATGGACTCCTGCGTTTCCTTTTATAAGATGATTCTCTTTTATGTCCATTACATATATATATACACCGCCTGTCCCATAAGTCTGTAGACATATGAAAAAATCATAAAAGTTGAAGGATCGATAAAATTGAACGCGGTTTGCGAAAAAGTTATTCTCGTATCGATCTTTTTTTTTTTTTTTTGGTTAAGAAAAAAAATAGTTAAAATTTTTGTCGATAGAGGGTGTTACACGGACGAGTAACAAGAAATAGATAAATCTGAGCCCTATAAACTGCACGGTTTTACGATTAATACAGATTATTTCTTAGTCTGCCTCCAACATCCACATTCATGAAGTTTTAATTGCATTGCGCTGCTGACTAGGTGGATAAAGCGTTATTGGTTAAGATGTTTTCCTTGGAGTACAAACTGCCGACTGAAGCTGCAGTTAGCGGTGTTGTAACTCGTTTGCAAACTGTAATTTGTGGTGGTGGCGGACACATACAATAGGATTTATATGCCTGTAAATAATTGTATGCAAATAAATATAGTGTTTCACAGAAATATGTGATTTGCTCACGGAGAGCGACCTCCATTGACACAAGTTTTATTCATTTATTTATTTTATTTTTATTTTTTATTTTTTTTACGGAAAAAAAATCCCTTTTTACGAAAATAATTTATTCACAAAAAACGTTCAATTCTTCCAATTTTTACGAAATTATAAAATGTCTACAAACTTATTGGATACCTGGTATATATATAATAAATAAAATAATATATATATTATTTTTTTTTAATTAAAATTTTTGATTCTATAAAGAGCAATGTTTTTTTTTTTTTTTTTTTTTTTTTTTTTTTTTTTTTAAATTTTCGATAATAAATTTAGAAATTTCAGCCGTTGGATTTCGGGGCCTTTCAGAAAAGCGATGGATACGGCTTCTTAAAAACTAATACACCGATGTTATTGAAATTTTGCACATTTGCACAAAATACAATTGACTATTGCTTGAACAAAGGATTTAAAGGGGAAAAAAAAAAACCCAAATTTTTAGCAGAATAGTATACAAAAGCATAATTTTTAGTACATTTTACCCCAGGTTTAGCCTTGTAAAATTAATTGCAATAAGAAAAAGAAAGAAAAATTCTTCGTTTAAGCACAAGTCAATTTTACTTTGAAGTAGTGCGAAGTACAAGACAACTTTACTTTGAAGTAGTTTACTTTTAAAGTAGTGTGCAAAATTTCAATGGGATCGGTGCATTAGCTTTTCATAAGTCCAGTCCACTGCTTTTTTGAATGGTCTCCGAAAACCAGACTAGCTCCACCGGCTAAATTTTTCAAAATTACTAATGAAAATTTTTTAAAATAATGTTTAAGTGTTGTTCTTTTATGTATACTCAAATTTTTATATAAAAGAATATTATTTATTATATTTGAGAGAGGGAGAGAGAATATAAGCTTTTTTTTTACCATGTTTTTATTAACTTCGATTCTTGTTTGTTTGTTTGTTCGATACAAATCTTGCAATCGATTTTTAACTAACTTCCCGACTAGCTAGACATTTGAAACTTTCAGAATAGCTCAGAATCTGATGATAACATAATACTTCGAAACCTGATTTTCAAAATTTTGACTAGTTTTCTTTTAATTAATTAAAATATGAAAATAATAACCTCCTAATAGCTTTAAAAATAACAAGTAAAATATTAGCTATAATTTAATTATTGCCAAAAAAATTTACGAGTTCATTTTCTTTCGATATAAAAATAAATACATTTAATTAAAGGTGAACGTGAAAAAATTGTAAAAAGTTAAATTGTGCATCTCACAAAAATTGACGCCATTATCAGTTTAAAAATTGTATACGCATTGATAAAGTGCTAATGTAGTTCTATAGCTATGATTCAACAGAAAATTTAAAAACATGGTATATAAAAAGTTTTATATCTTATAATTATTAGCTTTTGAAACCCATGTTGCCCCATAAGCAGAAAAATGCTCCATTGTAATCCGACAGTCTCAAAAATTATATCTATCAGAGTTGGTCTATTAAGCAACAAATTTATAATAAAGCTATTTTTAAAAGAAAAAAAAAAAGAAGAAGAAGAATTGTTAATAAATTTTATGCTTCTTTACACAACAAATATTGTAACAAAAGTTTTCATTAAACCTATCTTAAATTCCGATCATAATAGCATTATTTTTCATATTTGTTTCTGCATTCATTCAACAGAAAATTTTCGTGATCATCACGCTTCATGCGCTTGTTTTCATGGACCATTAAACACAGCTTATTTAGTCCCTGGATCGGCGCACTTAACATTAATTGCTATTATTTTCCGAGGAGTGAATCTCTTGTACGTCTGGAAAATAAATGCAAAACGAAATCAATAAAGTTAACGTTAAAGTTAGATCTCTTTTATTTTTCTTTCCGTGTAATAGGATACAATGCTAATTATAGGCTTAAGAGACTTGTCTCGTAAAAATGTCATTCCGCGAATTTCATTAAAAAAAAAAAAAAAAAGTCTTATGTGAAGATAATTTGTAAACCAATTTCACAGAATTTATTTTTCATCTTTGCTCCAGTTTGGAAAAATCCTTTGAGTTTCTTTGTCTTGCTTTAAGGGCCCGCTTCACTCACCGCCGCCGGAAGCCGAAGCTAATGTTATTCTATGGGAAATTTTTCTTTACAAATAACTTATTAACTAATATATATTTTTAAATTCTGCTTTTACATTCTGAAAATTCTCAGCTGTTAAATTGACGGACCTTTTTTAAAAAATATATTTTTTTTTTAATTTTTTGTATTTTATTTTGAAGCTGCAAAATACGAATTTTCAATATGTGAATTTTTTTCATTTTGCAATTTCAAAATAAAATATTAAAAATTTAAAAAATACATTTTTAAAAAAGGTACGTCAATTTAACAATTGGGAATTTTCTGAATGTGAAAACAGAATTTAAACATATGTATTAGTTAATAAGTTATTTGTAAAGCAAATTTCCCCATAGAATAACATTGGCTCGGGCTTCCGGCGACGGTAAGTGAAGAGGGCCGTTAATACCTTACTCTAGTTGCGAGGACGCAATTAATAAGTCCCAACTGCAAAAATTCATCCCGGAATTTTATTAGATTTTTTTTTTCTTTTATTACAAACAGGAAAAATCCTTTTATTTCTTGTATTTACTCTTGTCTGTAAATTCTGGTGGCAGTCTGATTTAAATGAGCGTAATTACCTTGCGCTTTAAAGGTCCAAAGTGTATAAATTAAGCATTTACAAGATCATTAAAATCAAACGTTTTAATATTAGTAGTATTAGTGGAGTTTTTAATATTTTTTGTGAGTTCAAAAAGTATTTTTAATGCAATAATTAATTTTAATATGTATTACACAGTTATATAATTTCTTAAGTATAAGTAATAAAGCATTATTAGCATTTCTAGTACAAGAATTATAGGTGGCAGTAATTGTACGAAATTTAATAATATTCTTATGAAATTTGGGTATTACAACTAAATAAGGATAATTATAATTATTACTATTAGTATCTATTAATTTGTAATAGTTGTAAATATGTCTATTTTTACTTTCCGAACACTATAGTGAGTATTGTAATCATGTCAAAAATCCTAATTCGAGATTTTGATGTTTCTATACGTTTCGAGGTTCCCTGAGTCCGTTTTCACTATTTTTACGATGATGTATGTATGTGTGTGTGTATGTGTGTACGTATGTGTGCATGTATGTGTGCATGTATGTGTGCGTGTATGTCTGTGAGTGAACACGCTAGCGTCTAAACGCTTTGTTCGAATAAGCTGAAAGTTGGTGCGTATATTGTAAGTCACCATAGTACGAACCCTATAGATTTTGATGAATCTAGCACTTGTAGTTTTTTTACAGGGACACAAAGAAAAATTCTTTATCATTATGGTCTACGGGACCAAAATCTTAAAAGTGCGATAGCATCTAAACGCCTCCTTCAATTGAGCAAAACATTTATACACATATTATAGGTCACAGTTACTCAATCTGTATAGAGTTTGGAGAATCTGGCACTTACAGTTTTTTTACGGGCACAAAGAAAAATTCTTTATCATTATGTCCTATGGGGCCAAATTTTAAAAGTGCGATAGCGTCTAAACGCTTATTTAATCTGAACAAAAAATTTGTACACATGTTATAGGTCACAGTTGCACGAACTGTATAGATTTTGGTGAATTTAACACTTACAGTTTTTTTACAGGGACACAAAGAAAAATTCTTTATCATTATGGCCTGTGGGACCAAATTTTTACTTTCTTCTATATTCAATAGAAGAAAGTATTGGATTCGTAAAAATTTTCGACCTCGGGTTTTTGATGGATTTACACGTTTTGAGAGATGTAGAACACGATTTGACCATTTTTAGAAAATGTCTGTTTGTCTGTCAGTCTCTGCGCGAGTGTGACAAACTTTTGTGGCAACTGTATCTCAGGAACTACTTCACAGAATTTCATACAAATTGGTATGTAGTTGAACCTTGACATAAATTAGTGCCTATCAACTTTTGGTAAAAATTGTCTTACAGGTTGCGTTGTTTACCGCTTTTTCTAAATTTTTAACATGGTGGTATAGTACAAAATTTTGTATAAATGTGCATAAAGAGAATTATTTTTTAATAATCATTATGAAATTTACCAGAATTATTTATAATAGGGATATTCAGCTGGGAAAAAAATTAAAAATTTTGTATGTGTAGGAGCATCGCCTCCCCCCCCCCCCCCGAGGGGAGTAAATTTTCATGATGGGTATCTTTCAAAACAGCTCGCCAGTACCTTTAAAACGAATGGTTGAACCATAGATCTGCGATAATTTAAAATGAAGTTATCGATTTTTTTTTTTTTTTTTTTTTAATGTAATATTGACAATAAAATTGACTTGTTTTGGATATTGAGCATTATATTACTTCTCTAATATGGAAATCATCTGCATTATCATGGAAGATATTTTTTTTAAATAATAATTTTAATAAATTATTTTTACTGAGTGAATTTGTATACGAAAATATAGAAGAAAGTCATGTGGTGGCCACAACATACTAGTTAAAAGTGCGATAGCATCTAAATGCCTTATTCAATTGAACTGAAAATTTATATGAATATTATAAATCCCTGTTGAACTAACTATAAGCATTTTGGTGAATCTAGCATTTATAGGTTTTTTACAGGGACAGAACGAAAATTCTTTATCATTATGATCTATGGGCTCAAAGTTCAGTAGCGTTAAATAAAACATCGTGTAATATATGGAGAAAAACACTCAAACCCTTTATTATGGTTTTCTCTCTTTTGTTTGTTTAACAACTTCTCTTTCTTTACTTTATCTACAAAACTGTTAATTACTCAATGTTCGGAAAGTCGAGTGGAGTCACTCGAGATTTTTTGTACCTGTACTATATGAACAATATCTTAATATATATAAATCTCGTGTCACAATGTTTGTCCTCAATGGACTCCTAAACCACTTAACCGATTATAATAAAATTCGCACACCATGTGCAGTTCGATCCAACTTGAGAGATAGGATAGTTTAAATCTCAAATTATACTCGCAATTTTAATTTATTGCTAATTATTTGTCTGTTATTATTTGACAGTCACAATTATCTGTTAACTCCAAATGATTCTAACAGATGTCGATACCTTTCGACTGGGTTGAAATGAAAGCTGAAATATATTTGGTGCTGCCATCTACACAAAGAATCTTCAACTTTTTAACCTATTAATAAATTTCGTATAATTCAATTATTTCCACTTAACAGATGTCGATACCTTTCGACTGGGTTGAAATGAAAGCTGAAATATATTTGGTGCTGCCATCTACACAAAGAATCTTCAACTTTTTAACCTATTAATAAATTTCGTATAATTCAATTATTTCCACTTTTTAAATTTTTGGTGTTAGCATAGCCGGCCACGTGTTACTTAGACTGAAGTGTAAATTGAATTCATATTATAATGAAGATAATACAGTGAAATTAATCCTGTTTTTTACTTATTTGTGCTTCATTGATCAAAACTTTATAATTTAATATAATATATATATATATATATCTTTATATATAAAATTTATTATGTTTGTCCGCGATGAACTCCTAAACTAATGAGCCGATTTTAATGAAATTTGGACACTGTGTGCAATTTTGTCCAACTTGAGAGATAGGATAGTTTTTATTGCAAAATTCGCCTCCCAAAAGGGGGGGGGGAGGGGCCAAAACGTGATTTCACAAACAAACAAACAAACAACAACAACCAAAAAAAAAAAAAAAAAAAAAAAATAGAAATGCAGATAGACTGTTCAAAATTGGTATAGAGAGGTTTTAGAGGCCTGCAAATCGAATGAGGATATTTTCGAAAGTGTAAAGTTATTAGGAGGGGCGGGTAAGGGGGCGGAGGGGCAAAAAAATAAAAATAGAGTTACATCGCTAAAAATTGGTACATAGAAGTTTTTGATACGTACAAATCGATTGCAGATATTTTCGAATTTGTAAAATTATTAAGAGGAGCGGGAAAGGGGGGGGGGGGGCAGAGGAGCAAAATATAAAAATGGAGTTAGATCATTCAAAATTGGTGCACAGAATTTTTGATACCAACAAATCGATTGCGGATATTTTCGAATTTGTAAATTTATTAGGAGGGGCGGGAAGGGGGGCAGAGGGGCAAAAAATAAAAATATAGTTAGATCGTTCAAATTGGTGCATACAGGTTTTTGACACCTACAAATAAACTGTAGATATTTTCGAATTTGTAAAATTATTTAGAATAGTGGGAGGGGGGAGGGCAAAGGGGCAAAATAATAGAAATAAGAGTTAGAACTTTGAAAATTAGTATTATTAAGTTTTAAGGCCCGATAAATCGATTGCGGATATTTTCGAAAGTATAGAGTTATTAAGAAGGGCGGGAACGGTGGATGAAGAAACGGTGCGCATGGTTTGCGCAGGTATACACTGCCGCAGGCAGTGGGGGTCCGAACAGATTATTCCACCAATGAGAGAAGATTTTTTTGTATTTTATATCATTTTCCTTTCGATAATATATGGATTCATTATGAGTGTCGAACATTTTTCCCGATCAGATTTTTTTTTCTCTTTTTTTTTCACATGTTAAAAATTAATTCAATTTTGAGAATTCTTTAATTATAGTGAATCATTTAAAAATAGGGACCAGCGAAGCGGGCTAAGTCTGCTAAGATCAAGGATGTTATCAAGGATGGTCTTTATTCGTAAATAATAATTTTAATATATTGAATATTTTACTACATTATAATTCAACGTATAACATAGCCACAGCAACGCGTGGCCGGGTCTGCTAGTATATATATATTACTATTATTTATAGTTTCAAATAAAAGTTGTCTATAACATTTTTTACACTTAATAAAATAATTATTAGCTGCCTTGCCAAAATAAGTAATTACTAGCAGGCTTTGCCCGCTTCGCTGGCCACTAAATTTAAAGGAAACTCTTTTCTATATAGCTTTATAAGAATAAAATAAAATAAATAACTGAAATTGTTCAAAAGCTCGCTCCAGGTCCCTGCTGCATTCGGCAGCGATTTGGTCATCCACTGTTACACAATAGTTTACCAATGTGACAACCACTGTGACAATAGTTTACCAATGAGCTTCCATTTAGGTGCTTATTATATAACAGTTTAGAAATAGATAGTATCGAAAAAATTGGAGTTTCCCTTTTATATTTGAATCCCAGTTGCATGTGAACAACACTATACGTGTTGCTCACATGTAACTCGGACTGGACTCAAATGTAACTGGGTTTAGACAACATAATATTTGCTTTTACGTTATTTCATATGTTTATTTTGTTTATCCAATCAACCATTAAATGACAGCAATTTCACACCAAATATTACATTATGCTGTGACCGGCTACATCTGTCGCATGAGACAATTAATTTTTGGTGTTTATATATAATTCATGGGTTGTAAACCTGATAGTACAGCCTTAATATAGTTCTCTTTGGCGGCTTTTGAATTTTTGTCACAATTTTAGACTTAATCCATTGTAACAATAAGACTTAATCCCTTGTAACAATATGCTATGAGCGCTATTTCTGCCGTATTTTAGACAACTAATGTTTTTTATGGTTATATATATTTCCTATTAAACATATTTTTATTTATTTATTTAAATATTAATTTGAATTTTTCAAATATTTCTGTTCGACAGCGTGCAAGTGCAGTAACACACAGAGGCTCATTTTTTTGTATGATAAATTAGCATAGTGATTATTATATATAAAAATAAATAAATAGGTAAGCATTATCGTGTTACACAACTTTATTATGTCGCTCCATTGGCGGCTTTTGAATTTTTGTCGCCATATTAGCGATGGATTTTTTTTTTTTTTTTTTTTTTTTTTTTTGTATGAAAAGGGGAAGATTTTTTTGCTAATAATTTTATCAGACTCTTTTTTGTTTATACATAAGAATCCTTTATATTCTGCTTATATTTTTAATGGTTTTTAGGTTTAAAATAGTGCTTGTTGAAATAAATTTCCTATCTTTAAAACTGCATTTGTTCTGTAAATTTTGTGTAAAAATAAATCATTTATGTTTTTATATATTCGATGCACTACTTAGATTAAAATGGCTGTTGCTATATTAAACTTCTTGTCGAAAAACGTTCGGTGTACTTCAACACCAAAATTTAAAAAATCGCCCAGCAGGATCTGTTAATGAAACTGATAAAATAAAAATATGGTTTATAGAGTTTAAATAATCTATTTAAAAAAACTTTTAAAACCCAAATTAGTAATGTATTGTATCACATACATAGATATAGTAATAATATATAGATTGATCATTGGGGAGAAAAAAGTGATTCCTTTTCACTCGGGAAAAGACGGCGATTTTACCAAAATATGGCAGTCTTTCCCCGAGTGAATACGCACGGGAATACACACGAATGTTTTAGCAAATAAAATTCATGAATAATTTATTTACTAAAGGTGAATGAAATGCTCCAGATATAGTTTCAAATTCATTCTTCTTTTTTTCCTTTTTTCCTTCAATACCACTTAATGGCTGATTCCAAAGCTTTTTTTTCGGCATCAAAAATCTTTGCACGATAAATATGGGGATGATAGGGGGTGATATATGGGGATTATTATATCTATGATCACATAAATCTTTTCGAAGATAGAATAAAACTTAATTTGAAAAAAAAATAATACTAATAACTTGTGTTTATTAACCAAAATAATTGATGAAATTTGAAATGCAAGTTGGTCTTGTGGGGTACAGGCTGTATATTATATTTTTGTGTTCGTGAGAGAAAATTCAAAAGAATTTGAAGACTGCAATTTTTAATCCCACTTAAAAATCATGTGACTTAATGTGAAGCAGATTTTTCATTTTTTTTCTCCTAACGGTTTCCATACAATCTTCTGCTGTTGCCACCTAAAATTCATACTTTAGTTAATTTTAAAAAATCTAATTGTCCGATTGATAAGCTGTTTAATGCATCGGATTTACAAAAATTTTCCCTTTCATTTGGTATCTTATTTGTAACGATGCGACTGATATTTCTAATTTATTTTCTAATCTTTCTGATTTGTTTTCCTCATTTTAAATAAATGTACTTTTTTTTTTCTTTATTATTATTATTATTATTATTATTTTGTCGAAAAAAAAAATTGGCAACAATTAAATTATGGATAAAATTTTAAAATTTAAATATCTTATTTATCAGAAATTAGAAGGTTATTATTTTCACATTTTAATTAATTAAGAAAAAACTAATCATCCGATTGATAAGCTGTTTAATGCATCGGATTTACAAACATTTTCCCTTTCATTTGGTATCTTATTTGTAACAATGCGACTGATATTTCTAATTTATTTTCTAATCTTTCAGATTTATTTTCCTCATTTTAAATAAATAATTATTATTATTTTGTCGAAAAAAAAAAATTGGCAACAATTAAATTATGGATAAAATGTTAAAATTTAAATGGCTTTTTAATCAGAAATTAGAAGGTTGTTATTTTCACATTTTAATTAATTAAGAAAAAACTAATCATCCGATTGATAAGCTGTTTAATGCATCGGATTTACAAACATTTTCCCTTTCATTTGGTATCTTATTTGTAACGATGCGACTGATATTTCTAATTTATTTTCTAATCTTTCTGATTTATTTTCCTCATTTTAAATAAATAATTATTATTATTTTGTCGAAAAAAAAAAATGGCAACAAATAATTATGGATAAAATGTTAAAATTTAAATGGCTTTTTTATCAGAAATTAGAAGGTTATTATTTTTACATTTTAATTAATTAAGAAACAACTAATCAAAAATTCGAAAATCTGACTTCGATGTGCACAATGACCCTTCGGGGGGCACCTTTGTGTTAAATCTCGTGACTGTCCGAGCTACCGTTTTCGAGATCAGTGAAATATACACATATTGCTCACTTAATAGTATAAAATAAGATGAATTTAGATGTTAGTCTTTAGTTGTGGAATTGATTTCCTTAAAGAGTAGAATTGTAATATTTGAGAATTTGAGAATTTATTCAGTTTATGTACTAAATCTAGTTTAAATTTATCAAGTAAATTAAAATATTCAAAATAGATCTACTTCAGAGAAAAAAATTAACCATATCAGCCAAAATTAACCATAAATTAACCATATCAAAAAAATTAACCATATTAACCAAGATGATTCAGCTGTAGAAGCTATTAATGTAATAGAAAATTATATGATGTAACCAAATCTTATATAACTTCTTGAATTTATATTCCTGAACATCACGGCATATACTGCGATAAATAAAACAATTTTTTGCCCTCTCCAGTATTTTTATTTATTTATTTATTTACATGTATTCAGCTGTAATTTTTTAAAATATAAATTTGAAGTAAAGGAAAGATGTATGTAAAAAAATGTTTGTGCCGGTAATGTGAAATAAAATTTACATGTACCAAATACTTCTTTTAAACGGGCTTTAGTTTCAGGTTTTCAAAATCATTTCACGACACGTAAGAATATAGGTATTTTCATGCATTAAAAAAAAAAAAAAAAAAGAAAACTCTGATTTAAAAAAATAATAATAATAATAAATAAATAAAATAAAAAGCGGAATTGACAACGATTACTTATTCATATTATTCATTTTCGTTTAGTTTTTCTTCACTTTTCTTTTCTTCACCGATAAAAAATAATATACCACCTTAATCTAGAATGAATAAGAGGCCATTTTCTAAATCTCTTAACTAGAAATATAGATTTCCGAGCTATGCGCGTAAGGCACGCCAATAAACTGAATAGACGAAATGATCGAGAATTCTTAGTGTACACATTTCTAGATGGTGAAACAATATTCTGAATCTTTTGTATAGCGAGAAATTCTCTCTTGATTATCTAGAATTGGGTCATAAACCAAGATTATAGTTGCTGAAACCCGCCTCTTATGCTCGCATTTATTTGGAGATATTTTGAAATAGGTTTGACCTCGATAATATATACAAGCTCTCTAGAATTGTAATACAGGTTTCTAGAACTTGCTTTCAAAGGGGACTAGAATTTATAAGGATGACATGGAACTATTTTTTCTAGAGCCGCAATTTAGATTCTAGATAACAGTTACAGAATTTTTCCTCAGTGTTATTGACCATATAAGTGATTCTGACCATATAACTTCGACCTTATATCTGTAGTGATAAGTATAAAGGATTTAAGTCCATATTCTTGATTTTTCAGGAGACGAAAAATAAAGTTTAACTAGCTAAAAACAATTCAGAAGAATGGATTAGGGAAAAGGTATTTCGTTGATTTTTACCCTTTATACCATTCAGTGGTTGTCAACCTTAATTTAATAACGGGAAAAATTGAATTGAATATTTTATACCATATATGAATGGTAAATTTCTAAATTGATCCTTTTTTTACCAATGGATTTTCTCAAAGACTAAATGACATAGAATTAAATCCTTTATACCAATCGATAGAGAATTTTTTTCTGAGTCTGACTATGTACTTAACTCAAAATCGACATTTTTGGACTTAAATCCTTTATACTTATCAGTACAGATATAACATATGATTAGATGGAATGACCTTGCCAACATTCCAGCCCTGTTACTCTTGTGCAAATTAACTCTTTTTTTTTTTTTTGTTATTGAACTTATTTGCAATACTCTTTTGCGTCGCAATGTTTATCAATAAAGCAGCATTTAAAAAAAAAAAAAAAAAAAAAAAAGAATCCTGAAATGTTTACGAACATTTTTTTAATTATGGAATGTTCATCTATGTGGGCTTCAAAACGATAACAGTATTACATAACCGTATCGTGACTGCTATTTTCTCGTCATGTACACATAACTTCCGATATCATAACATTTTCAGATCATCATTTTAATGTTTTTTTAATATTTTTTTTTCTGCCTTCCATTATAAACATTAAAGAAGAGAAAGGGTTTATGACGGTCAAACATAATTGCTTGTGACAAGAAACATGTAATAAATCTTACACGAACCATATTTCTTCCCAAGATGTAATTTTCAGCCTGGAGGACCAGTTAAGAGGATATTGAACAAAAACTATCTTCCTGTATTAAGTGAGAAACTTCACAAACATTTGATTTATTATATTTATATCCTTAGGATACTTTAACTCTTCCTGAATGTAATAAGAAAAAAATACATCGATAAAAGAACTTTTCTTTAAAAAAAAATAAGGTCCGTTCATTCCATTGATAAATAAAAACCATACTTTTTATCTCTCAAAATAAGTATGCAACAAAGGATCTCATAGCGATCTATTATAGACATTTTCTTTTTCAAAAGTTTTGAGGCTATTATTAGATGACTAATTGTACAGCTATGGACAACATTTCATCTTGAAAATTAACTTCCATATCCACGTCTATGAATCAAACGGATTAATTAATCAATTAACAACGACCTTACTAATTATTAGGCACAAATACTTCAATAAATTCTCAGAGTTTTTTTTTATTTGTTTATTTATTTAAGTTTAGCCACAGTGACAGGTTTTTAGCTTAAAGGTCTATCCGAAGCAGAATGGGGAATAAATCACATATCAGGTATTTCGTATCAATTAGTTTTATAAGTAATTAACAAGGAAACATTTGTACTTACGCATTAGCACTATTTTAATGTTGTTGTTATTATTATTAAAGTGCATATTTAACAAATATGAATGAAAGCTTTTAATTTCACCGTATACATGCTCGTATTTATTACTATTGTTATTATTATTATTATTTTATTATTATTTCATTTCGCTTTTCTGTTGTGGAAATGAGGTATAAAATTTTCTTTAAAGTGGACAATACTTAATCTCGCCGACCGCCGTCGCCAATGTGATTCTGTGTGAAAATTTATTTCCATAATATTACCCATTGCCTGATGTACTTTTTTTTTTTTTTAATTCCGTTATTACATTCAGAAAAATCACAATCAAATAAATTGTACTCATTTCTTAAAAATTGATTTTTTTTTTTTTTTTTTTTTTTTTGAGTTTAAAAATGCGAATTTTCCCTAAGTGCATTTTTCTCATTTTTTAGCCGAAAAATCAAACTAAAAATTTCAAAAATTAATTTTTGGAAAATAAGTACTAATTTAACGATTGTGAATTTCTGAATGGGAAAATGGAATTTTAAAAAGTACATTGAGAGAAATGAGTAATTATATGAACAAATTTTCTCATAGAATTACATGGGCCAGAAATTAGGTATTGTCCGCTCATAATGCTCATTATCATTGAACGTCGAGGTCATTCGAGTGCCATGTAAACCTATGGAAAAAATAATCCTTATTATTATTCATTACATAATGCATAATTTTAAATTCCGCTTTCACGTTCAAGAAATTCGTGACCATTAAAGTATGTCTCTTTTTTCAAAAATTGAAATTTTAAATTTATAATATTCTATTTTGGTTTTATAACTTTCAAAATTTCTCTCATTGAAATTTCACATTTTATAGCTTCAAATTAAATTTGAAAAACTAAAGATAGATAAATACATTAGAAAAAAAAAAAAAAAAAAGAGACATACTTCTATATACCTTGTCTGGTTCTCTGATTCACTTTTCTTTTTTTCCTTTCCTTTATCTTATCACTAGTCATTCTTTTATTTATTTTTTCCTCCATGCATTCTTATGCCAGTTTTGTTATTTCAAATTCTATTAATATATATATATATATATATATATTATGATATTTTTCGAATTCCATTTTTCGAATTTCACTCTTTAAATATGTTGTATTTTATCTTAGTAAGGAATTATAATAAGCAAATAATAGGTAATGTAATTTTTTTTCGTTAAATTTATATATATATATAATTCTTAAAATAATAATAATAATTACAATAATTCTAAAAAGGTACCTATTCAACAAATTCTATAACGGTACTTTATAGATAAATTTTGAAATAAGATACCAAAACATTACCTATTGTCTTAATTCAGAAAGATATTTATAATTATAAAATTGTTAATAAATACATATACAGAAATAATATTATTCTTTTTTTTTTTTTTTCATACGACAACCCAGAATCCTATCCTGAATATGTGAGTTTAGAGTTCATTCCAATAATTAATTTCCAGAATACATATTTAAATTGTACTTTTCTACCGTCTAAGGAATCGGACCGTTTCCGGTTTCCATGTAAATCTGAGAAAACGTCAAAAATCCTATATAAAAGAGGTTTTACAAAATGCAGTCGATTCAGTAAATCAAACACTTACATCTCAAATTGGGGTTCTATAATCAGAATTATGTGCAACTGTAAGTCTTATTGCTATATATAATAATGCAAATTCCTTTAGAATTAACATAGTCAACGTCCTTTTATCACAAAATAAATAAATAAATAAATAAATGTATTAAAAAATTATACAGACACGACATTATTTCATTATTTAAAACATGAAAATCTGACATTGACAGATTTTAATTTAGTGCCAGAGGCCTACTGCTAAACTTGTTAATATCGACAAATTCTTCTTTAGTTAATTCGTGACGATCTAAATTCCATGATAAAGTTTTCATTAAATCAAACCAATGTGTTTCAGCTGCAGATATTGTAACAAATAACGTTGGAAGTCCAAACTGTCTTATAGCCGCAAAACAACGTTTTTTCTCTTTTTCCCAATGAGGGGGAGGTGTGCCTTGGGGGGGACTCATGTCAAAGGTGTGCCTTGGGGGGGGACTCATGTCAAAGTTGGGCCTTGGGGGGACTCATGTCAAAGTTGGGCCTTGGGGGGGACTCATGTCAAAGTTGTACCTTGGGGGGGGACTCATGTCAAAGTTGGGCTTGGGGGGACTCATGTCAAAGTTGTGCCTTGGGGGGACTTCATTCAATAAATCCCCATTCAATAAACCGACTGAAATAGGCCCTTAGCACTATTAAGAGTGTATTATAAAAATTCGACAACGCTGTACCGACTGAAATAGGGTTACCTTGGGGGTGACTCATGTCAAAGTTGGGGCTGGGGGGGGACTCATGTCAAAGTTGTGCCTTGGGGGGACTTCATTCAATAAATCCCCATTCAATAAACCGACTGAAATAGGCCCTTAGCACTATTAAGAGTGTATTGTAAAAATTCGACAACGCTGTACCGACTGAAATAGGGGTACCTTGGGGGGGACTCATATCAAAGTTGTGCCTGGGGGGGACTCATGTCAAAGTTGTGCCTTGGGGGGACTTCATTCAATAAATCCCCATTCAATAAACCGACTGAAATAGGCCCTTAGCACTATTAAGAGTGTATTATAAAAATTCGACAACTGTACCGACTGAAATAGGCCTCTAGCACAAAAAAAAAAAAAAAAAAAAATTATTACAATGCCATTTAACTGTTGAGATCACATACTACCGAAAGTTATTCTAGTATTCAATCTTCATATTAGAGAAACCAAAGTGACTTGCAGTCATCACGCTCGATGCGAATTCATCACATATTTGTATTCTGGTGCTTATTCATCTGGATTATAAAAAATCACCTGAATCGTAACAAAACTATTAATATACTTGATAGAAATGCAATAACACTTGCACAGCGTGTGATTCTTTCATGGTCATAATCCTCAAACTAAAAACCATTTGTTTCGTAGTATCGAGCAAGTATAGAAAAGGAATAGACAGAACGAAGAGAAAACATTGTTGTTGAGAAATATTCTTTCAAAACTGATGGTTACTCGCAGCAGGGTTCGATGTGTGGCCCGGACTTCAAAATGATACACTTTGGATTAATCCATGTCATCAAAGGAAACCTTCTCAAGTGAAATTTGAACTTTCGAGTATTGCAAAAATCTTGTAGCGGAAATACCCCTGAAAATATTAATACGGTTTAACGAAGTTTCTTAAGTCATAAAAACGTTTGAAACTGTAATAAAGATTCTTCTTTTATTGGTTTGGATGAAATTAAGACGACCGTCAAAAAAAAGATATCCTTTGAAATAAGACAAAATACGTTAAATATAATGCGTTTATGATTGTGTTTAAATTTTTGAAATTTTGAAATCACATTGTTGTAAGTTTATTTTGAGATATTTAAGGTCTTTAATTTAAAGAGTTATCTGTTCTTTTGTGTTTTATCTTAGTAATAAATGTCATTGTGCTGACTTTCTTAATTGTTAGAGATTATTTAAGCTGCAGTAAAAGAGTAATAACAATTTTCAACTTTTTTATACTGGTTTCAAAATATACCACTTACTTTTCTAGACTTTTTTTTTTTTTTTCAGTCTGCCATTGAAAACCATATAGACCTAATATTGCACCACCAGACATTACCATCTCTCTGCATAACTCTTTTGTTAGAAATTCCTTAGCGTCTCAAATAACAGTAAAAATTACTATGGGAAATAGCTTTTCCTTTTTGATAAATTTTATGAAATTTGAAAGGTACAAACCATCGTTTTAAAATGATAAAACATCAGAGTTTGCAGAATAGTATTGTAGAACAACAGTTCCTGCTTCTTAGTGAAGTATGTAATAATTGGAATTTCACTATTTGGTACGTTAACAAGTTTTTTTCCTTGGTACTTTAACATGCATTTTTTTTAGTCTCAGCAATTGACTTTATTAGTGAAGACTAACATGGCACCGTAATTAGAAAGCACCACAGAACTGGTGATTAAAAGTAATAATTACAAAACTTTGAATAAACACCATAGAATGCAATTAAATGCAACAATTGTTTCGGATCGAAAGAACACACGACCCTTCGTCAGGTGACAAAGTAGGCCCGAGTGCTGCAGTCAAAGTAGCAACACACGCGGCACCGTTTTGACTGCAGCACTCGTTTCTACTTCGTTCGCCTAACGAAGAGTCGTGTGTTCTTTCGACCCGAAACAATTGTTGCGAGTTTATTGCATCAAAGTTTTTTAATCATTAGCAAGGCACTGGTTCTTCTTCATTAATACTGCTGTAGGTCATAGTATTAAATTAAGTTATCCATTAAACTTTTATAGTGACTGTCCGCTTATAAACTCTATATTTGGTTCATTACATTCTTTTATATACAAGAAGGAAGTATTGGATTCGTGAATACATATATACGATTTCCATATTTTGAACAATTTACACATTTTGAGATGTCCTGAATACAATTTCATTATTTTTAGAATGTCGTGATAAATAACCAATAATGAAATAATGATTTTTTTTTTTTTTTTTTTTTTTTTTTAATTTAACTGTGATTTTCATAAAACGTAAGGTATTTCGATTAATAAAATGTAATAAAGTGTAATTTAAATTTAATCATTTAGGAAAATTAATTTTAGCCGAAATTCATCAAAATCGTTGGTAGTTTATTTGTCGAAGAGATAATACCTATATGTGCCAGATTTATTACTTCTTTTTACCCTACCTGAGTCTGATCCCAATAATGAAAGTACCATAATTGTTTTCGGTTTGAAATTATAATCATTTATACGATTTTTAATATTATATTATTAATATTAATAAAAATTTTATTATTTATTACAATCATTTATTTATTTATTTATTTTACTTTCACACGTTTTATTCTAGTCTAGCTACTTTTTTTTGAACATTTGTCGTATTATAGCAGTGGTTAATAAAGAAAACCGCCAAATTGTCAATTGGCGGTCCTTACATAGAATTAGATCTGTTCTTTTACATAATCTACACTCATGTCCATAAATTAAGGATAATGCTAGCTGCAGCAAATAAAGATTCAGAAGCAAAACAAACATGACTTATTCATACAGCCCATTTATTGAACAAAAGATCAAGAACTAAAAAAGGTGGTTTATGTAGGGTACCACTTATAAAAACTACGATTTTTGTTTCCTGAAGCAATTACAAAAAATATCTCCCTTGCAAAAAACTTAACATTGCATGGTTGGTATGATGGTAAATACATTGTATGTCTCTCAGATGATGAAATACAGTCCTTATAACGTCTAGGAATGCTGAGTATTAAATTATTGATCTGATGTTGGGGAAGATTACTCCACTCAGTAAGCACTGTTCTTCGAAGCTCCGGTACACATGTAGGAGGGGGTTGACTGACTGCAACTCGTCGGAAAAGCATGTCCTATACATGCTCTATCGGATTCTAGTCAGGTGAGAATGCTGGCCGTTCCATGCGAGTGATAGCTTCAGATTGTAGGCATCCGTGTACAATGTCTGCACTGTGAGTACGCGCATTGTCATCCATAAACACAAATTCTGTGCCCATAGCACCCTAAACAAACGTGCATGTTGTTCCTGGATGATGTCCCGATAAATGTAGCCTGTCATGGTTCCGAGATTAAATTCAGATCTGTTCTAATGTCCAATACGACCCCCCCCCCCCAAACGGGCACTCCTGCTCCACAGTAACGGTGTCGTTCAACTATGTTATTTTGATAGTAACGGGTACCTGACGTTCTACATATGAAAGTCTGGCGTGATTCACACTGAAATTTAAACCTGGACTCGTTGGAAAACATCACACAAGCCCACTGTGCTGCTGTCCACATTGCATGTCCTCTACTCCAAGTTAACCGTTGGCAACAGTGCACTGCCACGAGCGGAACACATCTAAAAGGCCTGCGAGCATATAGACCAATACCTCCCATACGACTATACACGGTTTGCCTTGAAACTGTGGTACCTGTGGCTGCAGACAGCTGACGAGACAAGTCTGATGCTGCTCTTTATCTGGGGTCATTTTAGCAATTACTGTCAAATACCGGTCGTCATTCGGCATTGTAACTCGGGGCCGACCAGTACTGTAGCGTCGACTAGCATTTCGAACGTTTTGGAATCGATGCCAAAGCCTAGAGATGACACTTTTGGCAATTCTAAGTTCCCCCGATACTTCTATCTGAGTACGCCCACATTCTAGTCGGCCGATAATTCTACCACATAAAAAATTATCTGCATGCGTCCTCTGCGTCATAGCTATTCGGTTGTGGCACTGAGCGGCATACAGAACGCTTGTGAACAATTTTCCTTCTTTGCTCCCATTCCTCATTTACCCCCTTCTTACACTTTCGTCACTGTAACATAATACCGGCGTCATCTGATGGCTTCCTATAATTTGCATATTATTCTTAAAGATGTGTGTGGTATTTCTACAGGTGAAATTTTTGCATTGAAGTTAGATTTCCGTGTGATTCTGAATTATCCTTAATTTATGGACATGAGTGTATATAAATAAAGCAAAGAGTTTGTCGGCAGAGCACATCCGGGTGGACCACTCCTGTTTTTGATTGGTTTAGATTTAACTACTTTCGTGATGAAAGTCTGCCATTTTTTTTTTTTTTTTTTTTTTTTTAAAGTAAAAACTGATTTTTTTTTTTTTTTTTTTTTTTTTTTAAGATACTGTATAGATGTTATATTTTTTTAAAAGAGCTCTAAAACTGTTTATTTTTTGTGAGGACACTATGTACACCAAGTTATTAGATTTAAAGATATTGCGGTGCAAAGTTTCACGATGCTATATCATTCGATTGCTTTTATCTTAAAATAAGAGTCTAATATTAAACAAAACACAGTCTAATATTAAAGAATAATGAATAACTTTTTAAAAGTTATCAGTTTTGAAGTTCTAAGAGCTGCAATTTTTAAATTACAGCGTACTTATTTCCCAAACATAATCCATTAAATTTGTAACAATTGTTGATTCATTCTTGAGAATCATTCACGTAAGACCATAGAGCATTGTTGCAAAACGAGCGCAAAACGGAAGAAATGTTTTATTTATTTTAATTTGTAATATGTTATTTTGACTTTTTGACCTTAAAAGGAATTTGTAATTATGCTACAAAGCCCAAAATGTGATATAAAAAGTAAATAGTGATTCAATTATTTTGAAAATTCATTTAAGTTTATTGACCAGTGAAGCGGGCTTAGCCTGCTAGTTATATATATATTATTATTATTATTATTATTATTATTATTATTATTATTATTCAAATCACGGGTAAAATTTATTTTTTCTCAGTACATTGTTGCAATTGTAACGCGCTACAATTATTTTATTAATTCCTCCAAACCAAAGTTAAAAATATCATTTTATTTATTTCAATAAATTGTTTTAGTAATTTTTTTAAACCAACGATAGTTTTTTTTTTTTTTTTTTTAAATCTTTATTTCAATAAAGTCAACAGTTTCAAGCATTAGTTTTGAGAAACTTGGAAGTTTATTTTAAGAAGATTTTATTCATTCCTCCAAAACAAGGTTAAAAAATTATTTATTTTACTTCAATAAATTGTATTTATTTCAATAAATTGTTTTAGAAACGGCATCAATTTCAAGCGTTAGTTTTGAGAAGTTAACTTGGGCTTTAATCATTAAGAAGATATGAAGTGTATATACATACAATTGAGAAATTTATATAGGTAAATTTTATGTAACTGTAAATCTATATGATAAAATAATATTTCGTTAAAAACGCCTGTACAAGGACTAAAATATATCGATAAATTAAGATTAATGAAATTAAGATTAAATTTTTGATGCTTAAAAGAAGCTTTCAGAATCTCCTAAAAATTGGACCCTATCAAAAAATGAACTTAAAATTTTAGGAGAGCTCTTATAGGTAAGAGGCGCCTTGACTCGGGACTATTGCGCAAAATGAAAAACCAGTGCCTGGTTACTTGCACTGTGCTACATGCACCAGCACTGAAGTTACGAATAGTAATCGATTTTTTATTTAATTATTCTTTTTTTCTTTATATCGCCTTTAATTTTTACACTAGTTTCATTTAGTAAATCTAACTTTTGATTTGATTATATTAGTTTTTTCTTGATGCTTTTATGTTTTGTTTTACGTAAGCATAACACATAATCAGCTGTATGTTTTTGTACATTAATAAAATTACATAAAGGGCCATTTCTAGATGTCATAAAATTGTCAGACATAAAAAATGCCATTAGAAGATGTAGAATTTATGATAATTTTATTTCTTTTTTTAGAATGCGAAAAAGTAAATCATAGAGCTCATTCATAAAATTATCACGTTCCTTATTTTATTATGTGTTTTTTATTCAAAATACTCCATAGATGTATCCATCTAATGTATTCTCTCACTAAGAATTGAACATCGTCTGTTCTGTCCATGTTATTTATGCATGCATGCCAGTGTTAATGACCGCCGCATGCAAGGGAACGTAGCCTAATCACATATCATTTACTGATGGATCATAATGAAAGAGGTAAAGAAAAATTGTGGGAAATTATGAGAGATTATTAGGAATATTTTAATTAGGTATGTGTGCAAATAACTTTATAATACACTACCTTTACATAAATGACATTTTCGATTTCAGATGTTTGGTCAAATATTTTGTTAAAAAGTACTAGGACAAATTTTCTCGAAACTTTAGTAGTTCAAAAAACAGGTTGTACTTCATATATTTCGCCAAAAGTTTTGCTCCGAAATCAAAAAAAGGGACTGTTAAAATGTTAAATAAATAGGAAAATGTTTGGATCATCCTGTAAAAAGTAACGCTTAAAATGGGTTGTGGCTGTAGCAAGTAACTATAAGGCTTCTTCTAATAATCTGTATAATTTTTTAATTTCTTTTAAATAAATATATATATATATATATATATATATATATATATATATATATATATATATAAACCTCATATAATCATGGGGGTATAATAGAGTTTTTTTTTTTTTTAATTATAACACGCAGGTGCAAAGCCATTTTTTGAAAACTGGATATACTACATAAGATACGTCATACTGCAGTCGGAATACAAATTTATGAAATATCTAATGATGAAATATGAGCACTTTTGCTAAATAAATTTTAATCACGCATACGCAGACGTTAAAAAGTCTTCATTCACATAATTTATTCGACAAATTTGTTGAGCTACGTATCTGAAAATCCTAAGCAAATATCATGTAACACATCAAAAAGTTGTCGGTGATTGGATGAACTGATATCTAGTTCCTCTTTCTGAGAAAAAAAAATAAAAAAATAAAATAAAAGTCTAAACTATAAGGAATTTTACTTAAATTTTTATTTTAATTCAATGAATGGTAATATAGGGTTCGTTGAATGTATATAAATATTAAAATTCCCATCCTTTATTTTCATTTATTTATTTATTTATTTCTATTTTATTTCTATTTCTATTTTATTTATTCATTTATTTTATTTTTTATTTATTTATTTATTATTATTTATTCATTTTTATTATTATTATTAATGTTTTATATATATATATAGAAAGAGAGAGAAAGAAAAACTGAAATTCAGTTGTGTAAGAGCAGCTATAGAGCTACCAACCCCCCTCAACCTTCTGTTTGATTATTATACATACATTCATGAAAAAAATAAAGCTGTTTTATAATAAAAAAAAATTAATTAATTAATTCTAATGATTTACCAAAACAAAAATTCTCCCACTTCTCTTTCAAACTTGTTCGATTTATTCTAGGTAGCGTTGTAGCCCTGTATATTTACTATGAATTATAAGCGTACCAGGATACTTTACTTGTATTTCGACACAGTAAGCATTTTATATTACAACTTGAAATGCATTCCCAAACATTTCCAACCATACTTTTAATGTATCACTATTCTTTTTTATGGCCCTGTAAACGACGAATAAATACTTTTCGTGTTTACATTATATGTTAAACACACTTTTATGAATTAAAAAAAAAAAAATGTTCATTTCCTTTTGTTTAGCGCAGTCTATAGATATTAAACTTTGCCTTCCAGAAATTTCGCTCATAGACGTAATGCACTCTCAAATCTGTCAAATAAATGTCCAAATGACTTTAATTTGTTTGCTCTGTTTTATTTATATTTTCATTAAATATAATTAGGATTTAATGTCTAAAGCAACGAACTTGCAGGTAATTTTATAATTCTATAATTTGTATTTTATTCTGTATCACGAAACTAGGATGAAAAAATGCATCTTTACTTTTGACGAAATTCGTATGTTCAAACAAGGGACGAAAGTAATTTTTCTCAATTTGACGAAATGTTCGCTCGGAGCATATCCCTAGAAACACTTTCGTCAAAAACGAAGAAATTTTCGTGAAATTTGAGTATCCATTTCTCAGAGTGTGTATCTGAACATTTTTGGGTGTCTCTGTACGAAGGGCAATTTGACTGATATCAGTAAAGTGTTTCAAGTACCAGGGGTCGATCCAGGCAAAATTTGGGCCCCATCACAAAATTCCACATTATAAAAAGGGACCCTTCGCAAAATTCAAATCCATAAAAAGGAACCCTTCGCAAAATTCTAACTTATAAAATGAGCCCCTTCACAATATTTTGTTTTATAAAAAATATTATTTTATTAAATTTTTCCAAACTTTCAGTAATATTTTTAATTAGTGCCTTAATCTGGCTCAACGAAACTCTACTAACTTGATATTAAACATTGTGTACAGTGGTTGTAAAATTGTAAGATTTTTTTACACAATATTTTATTTTATCTACAAAAATAAATACAAACTTCATAAAAATATTTTGTTTTTCACAAAAAAGGGACCCAAAAATTAAAACATGGATCGACCCCAGAATACTATCACCTTATGATGCAGATGTCGAATACTCAGTTTGAACTTTCTTCTAATATATATATAAATAGATAGATAGATAGATAGATGGATAGGTAGATAGATAAATAAATAGATAATCAGAACGTACAGTAGAAATGTAAAGATTACGAAATATTATCAGTACGTACAGTTGGAATTTAAAGATGATTAAATAATTATGAGTATTCAAACAATTAATATGATCAAAAACAAAGACCACCGAAATCAAACCGAAAATAATATAAAGTCAAAGCAAAATGAATTAAAACAAATTAAAACAAATGAAATAAAGTCAAAGCAAATACATATTTTGAGACATGCTGATAACAGACG
Organism: Salticus scenicus; assembly: GCA_963930645.1. Lineage (NCBI taxonomy): Eukaryota > Metazoa > Arthropoda > Arachnida > Araneae > Salticidae > Salticus > Salticus scenicus. The sequence goes on from OZ005649.1 coordinate 18,369,266, forward strand.
CATAGATATACAGACACACACACCAGCTGCTAACAAGATTTCGGATTCAAAGGATCTTAAAACGTGTAATCTCTATATATTAAAAAAAAAGTTACAGTCACTGGCGTCAAATTTTTTTGTCTGCGAATGCATATTCTAGCGGAGGGCAGGGTCCTTCGCGTCATGAAAGGTATCAATGTGTTCCGAATACTCCAAGGAAGACATTTCAGCTGTTTAGCTGCTGAAATGTCTTCCTTGAAATGTCTTCCTCCTGCTGAAATGCTGAATGAGCAGCTGCTTCTACATTTTAATTAAAGAAGTTATTAACTAAAAACGACAAGTTTATGAAGTTACTCTGTTTGCCATTTTGAAGAAAGTTTCTTCCAGTGACGTTGTTCTTCTGTCATAAAGTTATTTTACACGGGAAAAGTAAAACATGATCTATGGTATTACGTAGGTAGGTAGGTAGGTTCGATTTAACGTCGCACCAGTACTGCGCTATGGGTAATTAGCGACGGTCTGTGGTGCACCCCTAGAGATGTTCCGGTCACATGCCATCAAAATTTTGATCCTTTCCGGAAGTATCTCCTGGAGGACTTTGCGGTCACGACAGATTTTATGTGCACCAGCCACGATTAGTGTACACGACGGTCTTTGGCCGGCTCAAGTATCGAATCGGCGATCTTCCAATTACGTGCTCGGCGCTTTACAGACTAGGGTACCGCGGCCAGAAACCATGGATGTAAAAAAGAAAGAAAATAAATAACAACTTTTTTCTCTACTTTTAGAAAATTAATCTTCTTACACGGAAAAATTAAAATATGATCCATGGTTGTACACTGTTAAAAATTTTGTCCAAAACGTGGTAAATTTTTGCTGCAACCATGCGATGGTGAAATCTTTTACCATTATTTGGTGCTTCATTAAACCACGGCTTGGTACAGCAATATTTACATCCAAAAGATGGAGAAATTTTTTACCAGAATTTGGTGCTTTTTTTCAACAAAGAAGCACCAAATCATAGTAGAAGGTTTCACCATCGCATGGTTGCAGCTACAGTTGTACCGAGTTTTGGTTCAACCTAGCAAATTGAAGCTACTGTAGTACCAACATTTGGTTCAACCTTGAACTGAAATTTTTAACAGTGTAGGTAGATAGATAATTAGGTAGGTTGTGTTTGACGTCGCACCATTACTGCGCTATGGATAATTGGAGACGGTCTGGGACGCACCCCTACGGATGTTCCGGAGACATGCCACAACAATTTTGGTCCTACACGAAGGGGATGGTTCCCCGCTTCAGTGGCCCCCAGAGGTATAATTTTGATGAGAACATGGAGGATATTGCCGCCACGGCATATTTAACGTGCACCAGCCACCATTAGTGTACACGACGGTCTTTGGCCGGCTCGAGAAACGAACCCTCAATCTTCTAATTACGAAGGGGTACCGCGGTCCAGATCTAAGGTTGTAAAAAATAAAAAGGGTCATATACTAAAGCTGTAATGCAAAATGGTCTAGATATTATGAATTTCTTTCTATTAAAAAATTATATAAATATCATATGTTTCAATTTGACATTGAATATGAGGATTTCCATAATAATTTTCTGCCTTTGTCTTGTAATATGCACTATTAATATTCCTTTTCAATGAAAGAAAACAGCGAATAGGCGGGCAGAGCTCTGCGTGTGTTAATAAGTAAAGCGAGTCGGGGGGTAGGCGAAGCCTCCCTCGGAGGTTGGCGAGTGGAGCGAGCAGGGGGCACAGCCGCCTAGTTACAGCAAAATATCTATTTAAAAAAATTAATCCCAAAAATAATACTTTCTCTAGTGTATATAAATAAGAGAAAGTAAAAAAAAAAAAAAAAAAAAAAAAAAAAATCGATGATGCATCAAGAAGTAGATATATTGTATTTTAGAACATCCTTAAAAAAAATTTTGCAGCATGCTTTTCGTATAACAAAAGACAGGAAATAAACTACAAAATCCCAATAATCGATTTTATATTTTATGAAATGTGTAAACAAAATATCCAGATTTTATTTTAAAAAATCTTAAAAATCGTTTGATAAGATACTTGTCGCTAAAGGAAAAAAAAAAAGAAAAGATGACTGCTTTTATGGTCTTTGAAATGTGGCTAAATGTATCTAGACTGTATTTCAGAACATTTTTGAAAAAAATTTGATCAGCAGCTAACACCGCAAAAGAAAAAGAATGAAAATAATAATAGTAATAAAAATAACAATGTATCCCTACTAACAAATATCATTTGGTCAAGGCTGAATGTTTATTTTTTAATCTATATCAGTATATAACTTATGAATAAATGTGATTTTACTTTAAAACATGTTGATAAGCTATACACATAAAAATAAAATTCAAAAATCCAAAATTCAAAATTAATATCCTTTTTAAGGTACATAAAAGGGGGGGGGGGGTAAAAGGAAAAGGCAATAAAAATCTCATTATAATAAAGGAAAGTAATTCTTTGCATAGAAAGAAACATAAGAAAGTGTTTCTAATAATACAATAGCCATTGAGTAGGGTTTTTTTTTTTTTTTTTTTTTTTTTTTTTTAGAGAGGCACCGGGTGTCGACTTTTTTGAACAATAGCCACCAATTAATCTTCTTGGGGGACACTTTTCCCTAGGAGTCTCCTATGTCACTGTGTCACTGGTACACCAGAGAAAGTTGGCAATGACTGCAGTAGAAGAAAACAAAAAAAATGCTTTTTAAAAAAATATTTGGTGGGCGTGTAAAGCTCGGTTGCCGCTTCATTTTTTAGTAGACTCTGTATGTGAAAATGTAGACAGATATCGGAAATTTCCAAAGATTTCTAAGTGTTATTGTCTAGTAAAGATGCGTTATCTTCAATGGATGGTCACTTTTTATTGAACACCTGTGGGCTTACCTTTGTGTTTTCTTATAAAAAAAACTTTTTTTTTGTGGGACCATTATCTAACTTATCTACCTTTCGTAGTTATAGTATCAGATGTATTGTATCACTGCAGATATGTTACGTTTACAGATAATATATTGATGCTTTAATTATTTTAACGCATAATTCGTGTCCCCCCTTTCCCCCTTTCTTTCAGATCCTTTGATAACTTGGTTCTGTTTTTCTGTTACAAATAGACAAAAAGAAAAAAAATTCCGGCATACTCAAAAATTTAAATAACGCTCAATTATATGATGATAAGAAGAAAGATAAAATGAATAAAACGATAAAGGGATTATGATATCAATGTGTTTTAAATTTTTTACATAAGAAGAAAAAGATACTCGAAAAGTTTTTAACATTTGTTGGATTTAGATGTTTGAAATGTCCCAAATATGGCTTAACTATGGTAAAAGTGTATGTGTTTGTCTGTATATTACCAAAATTTTGTAGGGGTTGTAGAGCAAACATATAATACAGGCAGGAGCCCTTGCATAGTTTCCACACAACTTTGACAAAAAAAAAAAAAAAAAAAAATACTGATTACTGTGACTACCGCAAATATTTCATCTATAATCTTCTGATCAATTTAGTTCACTTGCACAGTTATGATATGCTTAATATCCTTGATATTAGATATAAATTTGGTTATCGTATACTAAATAGTTTTAATAAACAGTTTTGTCCATTGTAAAAGACTAGCTTAGTTTTGCATGACATACAACTTAAATACTATGCTCTGCTTTATTCCATGCGTTCTTTAAATTCAATTAAACACCATTTTTCTGTAAAATTATCAATTATTGGCTGTCCTTTAATTTAAGTAAATATCATTTTTCAATAAAATCTGAAAATTTCAACTGAATTTAGTGATTTTTGAATTGTATATTCATAAGCGCTATTTATTGCCAGTGATATGATTTTTTTTTTTTTTTTTTTTTTAACTTTTAATATTTTTATTTTAACGGAATTTAAAAATGTGCATTATGTGATGAATAATAAAGGAGATTATATTCCCATAGGTTAACATGGTATTTGAATAACCTTGACGTTCATTGATAGAAAGACTTAATTTATAAGAACGCACCACAAAGCTGGCGTTTAAGAGTAATAAGTACAAAACTTTGAATAAACAGCATAAAATGCAATAACTCGCAACAATTGTTTCGGGTCAAAAAAAAAAAAAAAAACATGACCCTATGCCAGGCAAACAAAGTAGACACGAGTGCTGCAATGAAAAATGGAGTGCGTTGCCGTTTTATTTGCATTGCAGCACTCGTGTCTACTTTCTTCGCCTGAGGAAGGGTCGTGTTTTTTCCTTCCATCCGAAACAACTGTTTCGAGCTCTTGTATTTTATGGTGTTTATTTAAAATTTTGCACTTATTCCTTAATTTATATTCTGTTTTACTGATTCGTCAATCGAATTGAATTATTCATCCTAAAATTACATTTTCCACTAGTGGCCGAAAATTATTAGAAAAGGGATGGTGTGTTCGATCCCAGGTCACACTCGACGGTTTCACCTGAGCATTCGGAGATTTTCTTGTTTTTCTTCGAAATGTGACACTTAAAAAGACCCCATGGAGGCATCCCACAATGATCTATGTCCTATCTGTGGGCAATCGGCATTAACTCCCAACACATCATATACTTACGTTTACAACATAACGAAATATCCTTAGAGTTTTCTCCTGTCACCTAACCTTTGAAAAGGATAAGCAAACGACTGTATAACGGATGATAGATCCTTTTCCCTATATGACAGACTAAATAATAAGTCTAACAGTTTTTTAGGTGTTTTCAGGCGAGCAACTACTTCTTGCCGTGGATACATCTTATACATGTCTGTAAATATAGTCTCTCAGACAAGACACTGGTAAGCATTTTCTCAGGTCTTAGACAGATTGCAGTCAGTAAAACATTAGACGCCTTGGAACGTTTGGTTTCAGTGAATGCTTGTAACTTTCCTTTTTTCATCATTCATCCTCTATTGTGCTTTTTTAAAACTGTTTAAGCATGAATTCTCTATGTTACCGCAATACGATTTCTTTATTAGCTAGTAATACTTAAAAAAGAAATGATAGTGATGAATTTTCCAAGCAGACTGACTCCGAAGATTTCTCCACGGGGGGGGAAAAAAAAAGAAGGAAAGAAAAAAAAGAAAGAAGTTTAATATCTACATGTAGTTTTTTTTCTTTGGTCGAATTTTGTCTTTATGAATCTGTTAAAGGAATATATATGTATATATATATATATATATATATATATATATACATATATTATTTGTCGGAAGAAAAATTCAACAGTGTTTTCAAATGTTAAATAATCCACAGACTGAATTTAGCAAAAATAAGATAAAATTGAAATTATAAAAAAAATGAACTAAAATTTATATATATATATATTTAATTATTTAGGTAATTTGTATATGGATCATTCTACAAAGTGTTTATGGATAAAAAAAAAAAAAAAAAAAAACTATTCTCAGTCATCTCAGTTTTTTAAAGAAACCGTTACATCTCCATGAATATATCTGGTAGTCTCATAAAATTTTATACAGATAATGAGAAAAGTTCTCATAATCACATGCTACAGCCAAAATGCATTTAATGCATTACCTTTTACAGGGTGATCCAAAGTATTTTCATTTTTGTTTAATTTTTTACTGGTCCCCCTTTCCTTTTCATGGCACAACTTTTACTGAAAAATATGAAATATAACATGTTCTTTACACTACCAAAGTTTCAAGATGATACCTAAAGAACTTTTCATGATATTTGATAAAACGTAAAAAAGCGAAAGCGTTCACATTACTTTGTCACCCATCTGTATGTATATACATGTAATAAAACTGATTGTAACACAGCAAAAGAGCTAGCTCAGAAACTTTACGATTAATTTTTAATTCCATTAAAAGACAAAACCAATTTAAATTAATTACGCCTATACATGAGTAAAAAGGGACATAAAACTTTGACAGAGAAAAATTGATGAAGGTTCTCAATACATTTATTTAAAATGTAACAGGAAAGAAGAATTGAATTAAAAAGTATGAAAAAAGGACCACAGGAATTAAGAATTGGATTAATAAATGCTTAAAAATAGAAGTATTGGCTCATCAGGGAAACATGTACTTCTTTAAAGCAGAAGGAGCTGCAAGATTTCGTAAAACTATATAGCTATTTCTAGCAAAAGATATAGCTCATGCTCCTATCTTGCAGCAAAAACATTTTGAAAGAGGAATTAAATAAAATAATAAAGCAAACCTACAAGGAATCCAGAAAGAAAAAGGGAGAAAAAAAAATCAAAGATTTAACCACAGGTCAAGCCAACACCAACAGAGACACAGAGTGTAGATTTAATCAATTCTTAATTGTCTACTAAAAATACTTTTATCACGATTTTTTTTTTTTTTTTTTTTTTTTTTTTAATTCTAAAGTTTATAGATAAAATAATTTGGAAGTCTTTAATAGATAAAATGCATTCATTCAAATTATTTCAAATTATTTTAAGTGTTACATATTTAGGATTTTGTTTATTAGCTATATAAATCAATGCATCCATTCAGAAAAAATCCCACGCGTCGTTGAATTATGTAACTAGAATAAACTTAAGTCATTTAAAGGACTTACTGAAGCTTTTAACGAGCTTTAAAAAGTCCCATGTTCTTTATTTTGCAGATTGTTTCAAAATTTTAAGACCAATTACGGTGTCAATCTTATGAACACTTATGTGATTACGATACTGATTTTATCGATACCCTTAATTCTGTGTTATTTGTGATAATTTATATACAACCAGATTTGCGGTTTGATTCCTCTAAAGTATTTCTTAAATTATTAAACTATTTTGCATGGAACAAATATTTTATCTTTTATTTATTTATTTATTGTTACATTTTTGTCTTAATTTTCCCTCGCTCTTTCATCCCCGCCATAAAATCCTTCTTCAGTAATAAAGTACCAAATTTATATGTTTCTTTCGTACTGCAAAAAAAAAAAAAAACATTTTAACATAAGTATATGAGACACATTATGCTTGAAAGTTCATCATCATCATCATCATTATTATTATTATTATTTAATTTTATTAAAAATCGTACAAAATTTCACTGATATGCTTTCACGAGATCGGATTGTATTGCCATTATTATTATTGTTATTATTATTCTGCACTATTGTTTTCGTGTGAAACATTGATTTTTATTCCTATTATCTATTGCTATTATTTCATTTTCATCGTAAGTGTTCTAAGAAGATCGTGGATGTAAACATCTTTTTTGTAAATACTGCCTTAGAATTATAAAATTTTAACTAATACAAATTGAAATAGAACAATATTAAAGTTACTGAATTTCCAAAAGTTAATTAAAATAATAATGTAATAACTAATTAAAATTCTTAAATTCAATGTATATATATATATATATATATATATATATATATATATATATATATATATATGTGTGTGTGTGTGTGTGTAATTCTTTCCTCTATGTTAAATTCAGTTCTATATTTTAGTGTGCTGTTATTGTTTTAGTTCTATTAATTGCTAAATTTTAAGATTAAATTTTATTACGATATCTATTATATGTATATATATATATATATATATATATATATATTGTTCTTTGATAGCTAATAAATACGACAGGACTATTTTTTTCAATTTGAAGTTTTTCTTTGTCATTATTTGTAGTGTTCCACCTTGAATCTCGAAAATAAATAAATAAACGTATAAAAAAATTTCTTTTTCTAAATAATTAAAACAAAATTTAGCAAAATCGCGCTAAAGAAATGGAATAGCTTCAGTATAGAAAGATATGCATGATGTATTATTATTACTTTCTCTTACCCATAAGATCGAGAAAGTATTATTTTAGGGTTAAATTTTCAAACGCGGGTTTTTTTCTTTTCTTTATATATATATATATATATATATATATATATATATACATGTTCTGAGGTCCCCTGAATACGAAAATCATGTTTTTAAAGATTGGTCTGTGTGGATGTCTGTGTGTCTGTTATCAGCATATCTCAAGAACAAATAGTAGCAGAAATTCCAAACTCGGTATTCTAAATGTTTATCCTATAGGGATGCTACAGTAAGGTTTTCGTTGAGATGAAGCAAATGGTTCGTGTACAGGGACATTCAAAAGTATTCAAATACATTACGTCTATTGGGGAAATTGCAGGTAAGTAGAGTTTAACATCTATAGACTGCACTAAACCAAATGAAACGAATATATATTTTTTGTCATAGAGATAGTCAACTGGGGAAAAAATTTTGTGTATGTAGGAGCCTCGCCTCCCTACCCCCTGGAGGGGAAGTCCCCCCTCGAGGTGAGTAAATTTTCATGATGGGTATCTTCCAAAAGAGCTTGCCAATACCTTTAAAACGAATGCTGAACTATCGATCTGCGATAATTTAAAATAAAATTAGCGATTTTTTTCATTTTTAACATTTTTTTTTTTTTTTTTTTTTTTGTTATGTATTATTGAGAATAAATTCAACTTTTTTTTTTTGGATATTTAGTGTTATACTACTTCGGTAATGTGGAAATCGTCTGTATTATCATAAAAGATAAGTTTTTAAATAATAATTTTAATAAATTATTTTTTAAAAACAAAATTATTTTTTAATAACCTAATTAAATTCTATATAAATGTAGGTGCATTAATGAAACGGGGGTTTGAGGGGGGCGGTAGTCCCCTCTCACACAGAACTAATTATCATAGAAAACTCTTCCGAAGCCTAATTTGAATTGTTTAACACAGGTTTACATAACAGTACTCGTTATCTTACCTCTTAATCTCCAACCTGTATTTATAGTATTAAATTTCAGGGTAAGAGAAAGTCGCTAGAGTGACACACTAGATAATTGTTATTATTATTGTTATCATTATTATTTATATGTTTGAAAAAAATTATAAGAAAAATTAACTTGCATGCATGTATTGTGTTTTTAGAAGGATATGACGTCATTAGTTAAATAAGAAATTTATTTGAAAATATTTATAAACAACATTTTAAAAATTACTGAAGATGAAGCTAAAGTTTCTAGAATAATTATGGCAATTTCTAATAAATTAAAATAAATGGAAACGTCTTAAATTTAATAAAAGGAATGGAAATTTCTGAGTTGGTGACATAAATTTGACTATTAAAAATTTATTAGTGCTGACAGTAGGCTAATTTCGCAGGGTGCTCCCCCCCCCCCGCCCGTGGCCTTTATAAACACATGTTAGCACCCTGAAAAGTAGCACATTCTAACATTTTAAATGTTCAGAGGCCTTCAGATACTTTTTTCCCTGACTTGTCAATCTTTTTAATTGAATTCCCCCCGGTGGTCTTTTTATTCTAGATTCAGCACTATTTAATAAAATTATAAAATTTATACGTCGAAAGTTTCTATTATTCATGAGACGCAAATAAATAAATAAGTAGGTAAATATCTTTTTTTTTTTTTATGGCGGGAAAAAAAGGGGAACCTTTTTTTTTTTTTTTTTTTTTTTTAATAATTAAAATAAAATTGTGAAAAATCGTTCTAAAGAATCGGAACAGCTTCAGTATAGAGCCCCTTTGCAAATTTTGAAAATTGACACCGAAGTATCTCGGATGTTTCTCGACAAGAATAATATTACTTACGCAATTGGAATGGCATTTTTAATTCATCGTCAAAACGACAACAAAAATTTAAAAGACACCAAAGGGCTCCTATGTTAAGGCTACACCAAAGAAATTTTAATAAATAAATATACACTACCTACCAGTAAGCATTCGGACACTTTCGAATTTACACGTTTAGTCAAATAACTAGAAAAATTCTGTAGGTATTATATTGAAATTGTAGGAGTATATAAAACATGTTACGCCTCACATATTTCAGCAAACGTTTTGTCCTGAAGAGGAAAAGGTACCAATAAAAAATTAATCAAAAAACAAAATATTTTGGATCACCTTGTAAAAAGTAATGCTTGAAATGCGTTTTGGCTGTAGCAGGTGATTATGAGAAATTTTCTCATCTGCATAAATTTTTATGAAGCATATACATATATTCATAGAGATATGACGGTGTTTTTTTAAAAAAAATCCACTTTTTTAATTATAACGCTGAGGGTATCATACCCAGTGCAAGGCCATTTTTACCATGTTTTTATTAACTTATATTCTTGTTTGTTTGTTTGTGCAGTACAAATCTTGCAATCGAATTTTAACTAACTTTCCCGACTAGCTAGACATTGGAAACTTTCACAGTAGCTCAGAGCCCGGTGACAACACAATACTTCGAAGTCCGATTTTCGAATTTTTGATTAGCTTTCTTATAATTAATTAAAATAGGAAAATAATAACATCCTAATAGCATTAAAATAGACATTAAAATATTAGCTATAATTTAATGGTTGCCAAAAAAAAAAAAAAAAAAAAATTACGAGTTCATTTTCTTTTTTACATAAAAATAAATACATTTAATTCAACGTGAACGTTAAAAAATTATAAAAAGTTAAATGATGCATCTCACAAAAATTGACGTCTTTATCACTTTAAAAAATTTAGGCACATTGATAAGAGCTCTATGATTCATCAGAAAATTTAAAACATTATAATTATTATGAAACTTGGCATACTACATTAGACACAGCTTACTGTGACCAAAATTCAAAAATATTAAATATCTTAAGAAATATGAGCACTTTTACTAAATAATTGCTAACTACGCAGGCGTAAGATTTAAAAAAAAATCATTTGCATAATTTAATAGCCTAATTATTGAGCTAAAATTATTGAGCTACCTATAAGAAAGCGCCAGACAAATATTGTGTAAATTCAATTCCTTTCAAAAAAAAAAAAATAATAATAAAAATAAAAATAAAGGTTTTATTAATTTTTATTTACAATCAACTTACTTTACTGTATTACCATTGGGCATTGATTGAATCAAAAGAACGAATAAAAATGTGAGTAAAACCCCTTATAGTTTTGCTTTTATGATGAGAGAACTGAAATTCTATTCATTCTATCTGTCAAAACTTTTTTGAATTTACACGATATTTGTTTGGAGTTTTTATATAAGTAGCTTGATACTTTTTTTAAATATTAAATTATACTGACGTAATTTTTTTAAAAGCTTGTGCATGCGTAGTTAAAAAATTTATTTACTTAAATTCTCATATTTCGTAAGATATTTAATATTTTTGCATTCTGATCGCAGTATGCTGAGTCTAATATAGTATGCCAAGCTCCTTAAAAATGTTTTTATAATTGGTCTAATACCCTACGTCTTATAGTTAAAAAAGTAGCAATTTTTTTAAAGAAGCCGTTATATCTCCATAAATATACGTGGTTATCCTCATAAAAATGTATACAGATAATTAGAAAAATCCTCATAATCACATACTATAGCCAAAACGCATTTCGAGTACTTACTTTTTACAGATTGGTCCAAAACATTTTGTCTTTTGTTTAATTTTTTACTGGTCACCTTTGAGAAAACTTTTGCTGAAATATATGAGGCATAACATGTTATTTTTATACTCCCAAAGTTTCAAAGTGATTTCTAAGTAACTTTTCTAGATATTTGACAAAACGTCTGAATTCGAGGATGTCCGAATACTTACTGGTACATAGCGTAGTTAATAACACTAGTGGATCTGCAGATCAGGAGCCTCAACGTCCTATATGCATCAGACATTTTTCAATAGGTCATTTTTATTTATTTCTTATTATATAATAGTATATATTGATTTGATCGACTTATTACCATAATCAGATACATTCCTGAGGGGGGCTGCCGCCCCATTCAACCCCCCGCTGTATCTCTCTTTCTATACATATTTGTATATCATATAAGGTGTTACGGAATTGTAAATAATTGCATTTATTTTTGTATAAATTTTTTCAAAGAGGCTTAGTAAGTCGATAAAATGCTAATTTTGTGCATTTCTAGTCGTTTTAGCGTTAAAATAGCCTAATTTTCCTTTAAAAACGAATTGAAAAGCTCCAATAAGGGAAGAAATGGATTTGGCGCCAAATTCGGCGACTGTTTCCCTCCTTGGCGATTTTTTTGGCGACCTTGGCGAGAAAATCCTTATTAGGGATATACCAAATATGGAAGCTCTAATCTCATTGGCTGATGAGATACGATAATTTTCCAGAACAGTCTGTGTTCGATAGAATAGTATAAAAGGAGCATTTTTTTAGCCAAGGCTTCCAATCTCAGATCTGTGTCGGTTTCGTCAAATGCTTGCTTTGCTTTGAGCCTCTTTGAATGAGACTTGCTTTATGTGTTATTGCTAAACAGTTTGTACTGTTGTTTTGCTGTTAACGGCTGTTGTTTAAGCTATGTTTACTGGTTGAATTGAAGCTGATACTTGGTTTATAGACCTGTATTCTTCTGGAACTTTCTGTGAATAAATCACTGAATTTTTGCAAGTTTCGCCTTTCATTCTCGGACAACTTACAAACCCCCAAGTACGCAACAATATGCATTCTTATTAAACGACGGTCTTGTATTATTTCCCGGAAATTCATAAATACCGAATTTCATACAAAAAAAATTACATAGCATATCGGAAATATTTTGCGTAACCTTTAAACTAATTATCAATTCTATGCCCACAATTTTCAACATGAAAACAGGCTTTTAAAATTCTAATAAAATTTCATTATATTTGATGGGGTGTAACCATGTTAAAATACACTTTTAAGAAATACCGACTATACACCATAAAAGTACGAAATTCCTTTATGTATCCCGGAAAAGTAGCCACAGTCATTATAAACGCCAATAATAAGAATAAATCTAATTAATTATAACTCATTAATCTTTCAAACTAATTTGACATCATTTGGATGATTACAGTACATACTCGGAACTATTTTGTGTGGTCCCATAAATTATTTAGTCTATACATAATTTTTTTTAGAGTAAACATGATTTTAAGCATCTTTATAATGTATGTTAACTTTATTAAGTTCAATTCAGCATAGACGCATTAAAGTGCGCGCTTAAATTAAAAATTCGTCCATAGGCTCTAATGTTACGAAATTTTTCGTGTGTCTTTGTAAACGAACCATAAACATTGTATACACCAGTAAAAACTATTCAGCTTATTTTGCGTTTAAAATTAATAATTGTTCCAAATTTAACATCGTTTGGATGACTAAGTGACATTGTCAGAACACTTTTGTAAGGTCCTGTACATTAATTAGAAAGCTTAAGAGCACATATTTTCTTCAAGCAACATAAGTTTAAGCATCTTACTCACGTACTCTAGTTTCATTTTCTTCATTGCAAATTAATGATATTAAAATGCGTTTAAACGAAATTCACCCCATACGCCGTAATGTTAAGAATTTTGGCGTGTCCCTGTACACAGTTTATAAAAAATATAGCAATGAAAATTATACAGCTACTTATATGGAAAGCTGGAATGTGTGCGCCAATTTGCAAGTCAATCGAAGGATTTTTGCGTCCGCTATTGCGGTACATACAAGTTCTTCCCATAGGCCGTAAGGATAAGAAAAATTCTGGCGTGTCCCTGTACACGAACAACAAAGGGAATACACACCTAACACTATACAGCTAATTCCGTTGGGCTCGTGAATATGTGTACCAAATTGCAAGTCTATAGCGTTATTTTTGGGGCCGCTATCGCGGTACATACAAATTCTTCACATAGGCCGTAATGATAAAAAAAACTTTGGCGTGTCCCTGTACACGAACTACAAATGGAATGCACACCCAAAACTATACAGCTAATTTCGTGGGGATCATGAACATGTGTACAAAGTTTCAAGTCAATAGCGTGGTTTTTACGGCCGCTATCGCACGACAGACAGACAGACAGACGGACGGACAGACGGAACCCAAAATCCTTTTGAGTCTCAACAGAGGGCCTCCACTGACGTTTCGGCAAAAATTGAAGTCAATAACTTGATTTTTGCGGCGGCTATCGCGGTACGTACAGATTCTTCCCATAGGCCGTAATGATAGAAAATATTTGGCGTGTCCCTGTACACTAACTACAAATGGAATACACACCTAAAACTATACAGCTGATTCCGTTGGGCTTATGAACATGTGTACCAAATTGCAAGTCGAAAGCGTGATTTTTGTGGCCGCTATCGTGATACATACAAATTCCTCCCATAGGCCGTAATGATAAGAAAAACTTTGGCGTGTCCCTGTATACGAACTACAAATGGAGTACATACCAAAAACTATACAGCTGATTTCGTGGGGCTCATGAACACGTGTACCAAATTTCAAGTCAATAGCGCTATTTTTGCGGCCGCTATCGCGCGACAGACAAACAGACAGACAGACAGACAGACAGACACAGCCCAAAACCGTTTTGAGTCTCAACAGAGGGCCTCCACTGACGTTTCGGCAACTAGGGAATGGCACATAGATGCTGTGTGCCTTTATATGGAAGAATATATTAAAACTAGCAGGCTACGCCCTCTTCGCTGGTCGCTATTTTTAAATGAACTCTATTTTTATTTTTTCGCCCCTCTGCCCCTCCTAATAACTGTACACTTTTTTTGCCCCCCCCCTTCCCTCCCCTCCTAATAACTTTACACTTTTGAAAATATCCCCATTCGATTTGCAGGTTTTTAAAACCTATCTGTACCAATTTTGAACGGCATAACTTTATTTATATTTGTTTTTGTCCCATAACCCCCCCCCCCTCCTCCTTACAGCCCAACCTGGGGGCTGAATTTCTAAAATTCCGGAAACTGGTTTTTAGATACTTGTATCAGCTATATTTTAGAGCAAAAATTTCACGTATATCTTTTTGTTTGAGATATATAGGATTATGTGAAATCACGTTTTGCCCCCCCCCCTTAGGGACCGAATTTCTAAAACTCCAGAAATCAGTTTTTAGACATTTATGTTAGCTATATTTTAAAGCAAAAATTTTACGAGTATCTGTTTTTTTTTTTTTTTTTTTTTTTTTTTTGAGATGTGAAGGATTTTGTGAAATCACGTTTTGCCCCCCCTCCCCCCTTTGGGGGGCGAATTTTGTAAAATCGCTTCTTAGTGGATGCCTATGTCATAGAGGGAACATTGTCACAAAATTTCATGCTTCTTGGTCCAGGGGTTTCGTCTGGGCGATGATGAATCACCCCCCTCACTTACTCACTCAGGACGAACGATTTTATATATAGAGATAAGTCTTGTCGTTCTAAATTAAATTCTGTTTTGTGCTGAATATTTCTTTTTCTTTCTTTTCTTTCGATGTTACATCACCATGGTTTAAAAATAAATTCTAAAAATATTATGTACTTTCTAATTCTATTGATAAGTTATTTTATTTTTTTTTATTTTTTTTTTTTATGTTTGGCTGTTAAAAATATGGCAAAGTAAATTTTACAGATAAGTGTAAAAATATCTTTCAAACAGTTTTTTCCTGAAAATGATTATTTTTTAGAAGTTCATATCTTAAAAATACTTCCTGCGACTTAATTTTAGAATAAGTCCTTTTAAAATTTTATGGAAGACTCCTAATAGACATTAATATATATATATATATATATATATCTGCGCATTCCTTTTAGTTTCCGTAATAATTTAGACTTTAAAACACAATTTTAAGTTATATATATATATATATATATTCACATGAAGTCTCATCATTAAAAAATACCTGTGAAAACAAATCTCCAATGTAATACCCAAATTTCCTTCGGATATATATTGTTAAACTAAATAATGTAAAATTTAGGGGGAGGGGGGGGGGGCTTTGCAGGAAAAATCTTAAAATTTTTGGGGGAAAAAAACTAAAATAAAATAAATAATAATAATAATAATAATATATATATATATATATATATATATATATATATATATATATACACTGATGGGAAACAAAATCCCAACACCAGGAAGGAGCTGTGCTAGATAAACGAAATTTGGTAGGCGTGTTTATACATCTGAAAGATGACGTCGATTCAAATTTCGAGCTACGCGCATAAGTGTGGCGCTAGTAGCGACACTATGAACATGCAAATGAGGTTTGCTTTAAATAAGCGCTGTAAGATTCGTGATCGTTATTTACAGTTGAGATTTGACGTAGTGGGTTAATGTTAGTCAAGGATGCCTCTAAGAAGACGAAGAAGCCATTATCAACAGCTCACTGAGTTTGAACGAGGTCGTGTAGTAGGGCTACGAGAAGGTGGGTTTTCTTTCGGCGATATTGCAGAAAGACTTGGCAGGAATGTATCCAATGTGCATGAGTGTTGGCAGCAGTGGTCAAGGGAAGGTACTGCCTCAAGAAGACCGGGTTCCGGGCGGCCACGTGGCACTACTGAGAGGGAAGACCGCCGTGTTCGGCGTATGGCTGTGGCTAATCGTACTGCGTCTGCAGCTGAAATTCGAGCTGCAGTTGGCACCACAGTGACACAACGAACTGTTACAAATCGGTTACTTCAAGGACAGCTCCGAGCCAGACGCCCTGTAGCGTGCATTCCACTGACTCCAAACCACTGCCGTTTGCGACGTGAGTGGTGTCAAGCTAGAGCTCATTGGAGGACGGAGTGGAGATCTGTTGTGTTTTCTGATAAAAGCCGGTTCTGCCTTGGTCGCAGTGATCGCTATCGCGATACATACAAATTCTTCCCATAGGCCGTAATGATAGAAAATATTTGGCGTGTCCCTGTACACTAACTACAAATGGAATACACACCTAAAACTATACAGCTGATTCCGTTGGGCTTATGAACATGTGTACCAAATTGCAAGTCGAAAGCGTGATTTTTGTGGCCGCTATCGTGATACATACAAATTCCTCCCATAGGCCGTAATGATAAGAAAAACTTTGGCGTGTCCCTGTATACGAACTACAAATGGAGTACATACCAAAAACTATACAGCTGATTTCGTGGGGCTCATGAACACGTGTACCAAATTTCAAGTCAATAGCGCTATTTTTGCGGCCGCTATCGCGCGACAGACAAACAGACAGACAGACAGACAGACAGACACAGCCCAAAACCGTTTTGAGTCTCAACAGAGGGCCTCCACTGACGTTTCGGCAACTAGGGAATGGCACATAGATGCTGTGTGCCTTTATATGGAAGAATATATTAAAACTAGCAGGCTACGCCCTCTTCGCTGGTCGCTATTTTTAAATGAACTCTATTTTTATTTTTTCGCCCCTCTGCCCCTCCTAATAACTGTACACTTTTTTTGCCCCCCCCCTTCCCTCCCCTCCTAATAACTTTACACTTTTGAAAATATCCCCATTCGATTTGCAGGTTTTTAAAACCTATCTGTACCAATTTTGAACGGCATAACTTTATTTATATTTGTTTTTGTCCCATAACCCCCCCCCCCTCCTCCTTACAGCCCAACCTGGGGGCTGAATTTCTAAAATTCCGGAAACTGGTTTTTAGATACTTGTATCAGCTATATTTTAGAGCAAAAATTTCACGTATATCTTTTTGTTTGAGATATATAGGATTATGTGAAATCACGTTTTGCCCCCCCCCCTTAGGGACCGAATTTCTAAAACTCCAGAAATCAGTTTTTAGACATTTATGTTAGCTATATTTTAAAGCAAAAATTTTACGAGTATCTGTTTTTTTTTTTTTTTTTTTTTTTTTTTTGAGATGTGAAGGATTTTGTGAAATCACGTTTTGCCCCCCCTCCCCCCTTTGGGGGGCGAATTTTGTAAAATCGCTTCTTAGTGGATGCCTATGTCATAGAGGGAACATTGTCACAAAATTTCATGCTTCTTGGTCCAGGGGTTTCGTCTGGGCGATGATGAATCACCCCCCTCACTTACTCACTCAGGACGAACGATTTTATATATAGAGATAAGTCTTGTCGTTCTAAATTAAATTCTGTTTTGTGCTGAATATTTCTTTTTCTTTCTTTTCTTTCGATGTTACATCACCATGGTTTAAAAATAAATTCTAAAAATATTATGTACTTTCTAATTCTATTGATAAGTTATTTTATTTTTTTTTATTTTTTTTTTTTATGTTTGGCTGTTAAAAATATGGCAAAGTAAATTTTACAGATAAGTGTAAAAATATCTTTCAAACAGTTTTTTCCTGAAAATGATTATTTTTTAGAAGTTCATATCTTAAAAATACTTCCTGCGACTTAATTTTAGAATAAGTCCTTTTAAAATTTTATGGAAGACTCCTAATAGACATTAATATATATATATATATATATATATCTGCGCATTCCTTTTAGTTTCCGTAATAATTTAGACTTTAAAACACAATTTTAAGTTATATATATATATATATATATTCACATGAAGTCTCATCATTAAAAAATACCTGTGAAAACAAATCTCCAATGTAATACCCAAATTTCCTTCGGATATATATTGTTAAACTAAATAATGTAAAATTTAGGGGGAGGGGGGGGGGGCTTTGCAGGAAAAATCTTAAAATTTTTGGGGGAAAAAAACTAAAATAAAATAAATAATAATAATAATAATAATATATATATATATATATATATATATATATATATATATATACACTGATGGGAAACAAAATCCCAACACCAGGAAGGAGCTGTGCTAGATAAACGAAATTTGGTAGGCGTGTTTATACATCTGAAAGATGACGTCGATTCAAATTTCGAGCTACGCGCATAAGTGTGGCGCTAGTAGCGACACTATGAACATGCAAATGAGGTTTGCTTTAAATAAGCGCTGTAAGATTCGTGATCGTTATTTACAGTTGAGATTTGACGTAGTGGGTTAATGTTAGTCAAGGATGCCTCTAAGAAGACGAAGAAGCCATTATCAACAGCTCACTGAGTTTGAACGAGGTCGTGTAGTAGGGCTACGAGAAGGTGGGTTTTCTTTCGGCGATATTGCAGAAAGACTTGGCAGGAATGTATCCAATGTGCATGAGTGTTGGCAGCAGTGGTCAAGGGAAGGTACTGCCTCAAGAAGACCGGGTTCCGGGCGGCCACGTGGCACTACTGAGAGGGAAGACCGCCGTGTTCGGCGTATGGCTGTGGCTAATCGTACTGCGTCTGCAGCTGAAATTCGAGCTGCAGTTGGCACCACAGTGACACAACGAACTGTTACAAATCGGTTACTTCAAGGACAGCTCCGAGCCAGACGCCCTGTAGCGTGCATTCCACTGACTCCAAACCACTGCCGTTTGCGACGTGAGTGGTGTCAAGCTAGAGCTCATTGGAGGACGGAGTGGAGATCTGTTGTGTTTTCTGATAAAAGCCGGTTCTGCCTTGGTCGCAGTGATAGCCGTGTGTTGGTTAGAAGGAGGCCAGGTGAACGCTGCTAGCGACCTGTCTGCGGCCTAGACACACAGGGCCTACTCCTGGAGTTATGGTTTGGGGAGCAATTTCGTATGACAGCAGGAGCACTCTCGTGGTTATCCCACGCACCCTGACTGCAAATTTGTACGTCAGTCTAGTGATACAACCTGTTGTGCTGCCCTTCATGAACAGCATTCAAGGGGGTGTTTTCCAACAGGATAACGCTCGCCCTCATACCGCTGTTGTAACCCAACATGCTCTACAGAGTGTCGACATGTTGCCTTGGCCTGCTAGATCACCAGATCTTTCTCCAATCGAGCACGTATGGGACATCATTGGACGACAACTCCAGCGTCATCCACAACCAGCATTAACCGTCCCTGCATTGACCGCCCAAGTGCAACAGGCATGGAACTCCATCCCACAAACAGATATCCAACACCTGTACGAGACAATGCATGCACGTTTGCATGCTTGCATTCAAAATTCTGGCGGTTACACCGGTTACTAATGTACCAACATTTCACATTTGAAATGGCTCATCTCGCCAATGGCTCTACCTGTGATCTTGAAACTTTAATCAATTAAGTATGTTACCTAGACAAATGTATTGCTAAAATTTCATTACTGTACAATAATTTTTTCTTGGTGTTGGGATTTTTTTTTCCATCAGTATATATATATATATATATATATAAATTAAAATAGATTGAATATATTGAATATTATTTCATTTCAGTGTATCTATATCTATGCAAATTTTTATAGCTCTCGGATGGTAATTGATATAAAATAAAACACACGCCACCCCTTCAATAAAACTTAAAGAATAAAAAAATCGGGTTGAACCTCGGAGAGAAAATATATATATATATATGCGTATTTATTTATTTTAAATTGGTCTAAATCTCTTTCTCTCTCTTTTTTTTTAAAGTCAGATAATTTGTTTAAAGTTTTAAAAAAAAGAAAAAACTTGAGGAAATAATCTATATATTAATGCTCGTTACTGTCAATCACTAATTGCTCGCTAACGTAGTGAAATTTTCGCGAGAAATAAGAGCATAAAAAAAGAGAAAATATTAAAAAATGGACAGAGAAAAATAAAAGAATTTGGAAAAATTCTAATGTTAGCCACCCTGCCAAAATATTCACGCGTATAAGACGATTTTGTGCATCTCTTATTTCAAAATACTGATTACAAATAGCATTACCAATAATGGTTTGTTGGTTGGATGGGTTTTACGTCGCACTTGTGCTGCGCAATGGGCAATTGGCGACGGTCTGGGACTCACCCTAGAGGTGGTCCGGAGACATGCCATTACAATTTTGGTCCTCCACGGAAGGGATGGTTCTTCCGCTTCCATTACCAATAAGATTTTTGTGGTCTTCCCTTCCCGCGGACTTCTGCTGGGCCCGTGCCCCTGTCCGCGGGGTCGCTGGAGAGCTAGATTCTGGTTTTGCTGGGCGGGTATACTTTAAATATATAACTCTAAACCGTAAGGTAAGTTGCCCGCCTTGGCTGTGTCCTGTCCATTACCAATAACACAGGTCGACATGTTAAATTTTGATTTTATAATTTTGACTGATCTTTATGTTTTTTGGTGTGCTGAAACCGAAAATGAAGTCAGTTTTTCTCTATCACGTATAGATTTTTGCCAATACAGGGTGCCTGCCTATACAATTTCTTCCATTACTCTTCCACAAATATAATTATATGATAAGTTTTATAGTGTTCTTTCATGATTAATTAATCATGGATACCAATTGTTGTAACAGCGCAGCATTAGTGCGACGTAAAACCATACCAACCAACCAACCAACCTATTGTTATGATGATATATGTAAGAAATTGTGTCGGTAAGCACCCTGTATTGAAAAAAATCTGTACGTGATAGAGAAAAATGGGCTGCATTTTCGGTTTCATCACATCAAAAAACATAAAGTTCAGCTAAAATCATCAAATCAAATTTTGTCAACTTCAATTTTGTAGGCCTGTGTAATGTAACCATCATTTTAGGTTTTGTTTTACTTTAAAACTTACCCTATGAAAATGTACCATGATTAATATGCAGCATGTAATTTTTCTTGCCTGTTTTATAACTTCTCTATATGCTCTGAAAAATACTTATTTAAACGTTCATGAGTAACCACCTGCATCACATAAGTTCTCCTAGTCAGTTGCTATTATACATTATTATTTCCATGCAGTGTTTTCACAGGTAAATGCGCTGATTAATATTCAGTGCTTCATTTTGAATAGTTTTTGACATCTACCCAGTCTTATCTGCAATTCATTCATACATTTGCATACAAATAAGTGCATTATGTATATTTTCTGCTTTTATTTCTATGAAATGTTTACATAGTTATAATGAAAGACTGTGATGTGTCTTTAATAGAACAAAACAAAAGTTATAAAAGAACATGTAATTGATAACATGTCCCAGAGGATATTAAAATTTCAAAAGAAAACTTTCAGTAGTTTTTAATGTCGTCAGTTTCAATATTTTTGCGCGAGTATGTATTTTATATGTACGAGTGAGTACATACATGTACAGGTCCTAATTTTCCATGAGTCAAAATGTACTCAGACCTAGTGTGCCCAATTTTTGAGGATCTCTTAAAATTTTTATTTCATTATTATTATTATTATTTTTAATTGCTAGCTTTCTTTAACAGAAGTTTTTTCTTTTTCTTTTTCCCTTCTTCTTCTTCTACATCCATTAAACTTCTTTAAGCAATTTCAAAGCTACCATTTTGCAAACTTAATCTCCATCATATTTAACTTAAAATTTTCTTCATACAGCATTAATTTAATGTAAATACTACCGGTTTCGAAAGGATGTAGCCTTTCTTCTTAAGGTGCAAAAAACATGTTACTACCTAGGATGCAATCTTCATCACCCAGTGTAACAAGCAAGGTCGTCTTATTTTAGACGTTCTCAAAACTTTATTTAATTTTAAAGAAATTCATTTGGTTGGGTCTTACGTCGCACCAGTGCTGCGAAACGGGCAACAGAAATTAACTTGGAAAAAATAAACGAATAATAGAAAGTTTTTAAAAGGATCCATTTTTAAAACGATAAATTTTGTAAAGGAAACTAAGTCTGTCAAAAACGAATCCTAGATAATGTTTCAAAATTTTATCAACATTGAATTTACTGATGCTTTATGGTGTCTTTCCCAAGCGAATGATTTCTCAACTTAAATAAACAGATTAACTATAGTTCCAACAGACAAACCTAATTTTATTCTATTAAAAACATTGTTGTGAAGATTATTCATTACTTATGTTTTCATTATCATTTTTTCCCCATTTACAAAATTTACAACAGTTTAACTGATTCTCGTTTTTAAAAAATTAAATTGGTAAAGTTTAATGAAATATGCCCTAAGCACATTTTTTGTACTTTATATCTTCAAAAAAAAATTAAAAAAAAAAAATGTAAAAAACATGAATCAGTTTAATCGTTATGAATTTTCTCTGCGAAACGCCTTTTTAACTTGAGAAGGATTTTTTTTTTTTTTTTTTTTTTTAAATATAGAGTGGGTGCTCCAGTGATTGGCATGCTCCAGTAATTGACATCTATCCCGAAAAAAATTAATAAATAAGAAAAATAATAAAATCATATATTCTACATATAAGAATTTTAACATTTTATGTCAAACACTAGAGCATAGGGTGAAAATAACTGGTAAAATGAATAACAGCAGTGTCAAACACTGGAACATAAGGGTGCTAATTGCTGATAAAATGAAAAACTGGCAGTGTCAATTGCTGGAATATTGAGTGGGTATCAAATAAAAATTCATAAAAAAAATAATTGTTATCAAATGTATATATTTTAACATATAAGTGGTTCTGAATGTCTTTCATACCATATGTACTAACTTAAGATTTCTAAAAATATTTTCTGATGACTAGAACGTTAAAAACATTAGAGATTGCTCTAAAAGTGTCAATCACTGGTGCACTTACCCTATATACATATATATATATATAATTTGAATTATTTAGTACTATTGTAACACTCAGCAGACAAAATATATATGAAAATACCAACAAAAAATTAAATTATAATTGAAATTTATTTCGAATAAAAATAGTCACGGTATTAATTTAATTTGAGTACCAATGATTAGTAAAACATGTTAAAGTACTTACGCAAAAGAGAAATGACGCTAACATAACACATAAGCCTAACGATGAAAGAATTTGCAAAAACTATGAATTATTAGTAACAGACAACATTTTAAAGAAAAAAAGAAAGGATAAAATCACCTAAGAGTTCCGTTAAAAGGAAAAAAAATAATAATAATAAATAAATGGAATTCATGAATTGAAAATTGGAATTTTAAATGCTGAAAAATAGAAATGTTCACTCATCAGGAAACTTGCATTTCTATCAGCATATGCAAGATTTCGTAAAACTGTATAGCTAATTCCAGCAAATATACAGCTCAAGTCTCTATCTTGCAACAAAACAAAAAAGAAAATTGAATTAAAATAAAAAAGGAAATTAAATTAATCAATAACACAAACCAAAATTTAAAAAAGGAATAAGTACTTTAAGCAATCCACATGTTAAACGATACTTACGGAGATAGTAGAAATAAACAGGTTGCCAAACGAACATTAGTAAAAAGAAAAGATTAAAAGTTTAGAAACGATTAATCGATTTAGGTGCTACTGAAATACTTTAATTGATTGCATTATTTTTTAGTTATTTGTTATAATCTTTAAATATATCTATATATTTTTATTTATTTATTTATTTATTTATTTATTAAGATTGAAAATTAGACCTCTTAAATTTGCTTTAAAAAAAAAAATATATATATATATATATACATACAATTTTTAGTTGCTCACTAAGAAAAGCGGAAAGCGAAAGCAGGGTATATGACTACAAAGGACCCTTAACGGCCCTCTTCACTTACCGCCGCTGGAAGCTCGAGCCAATGTTATTCTATGGGGAAATTTTCTTTACAAATAACTTATTAACTAATACATATTTTTAAATTCTGTTTTCACATTCAGCAAATTCCCAACTGTTAAATTGACGGACCTTTTTTAAAAATATATTTTTTTAATTTTTAATATCTTATTTTGAAATTGCAAAATGAAAAAAATTCACAAATTGGAAATTCGTATTTTGCAACTTAAAAATAAAATATAAAAAATTAAGAAAATAATTTTTTAAAAAACGTCCGTCAATTTAACAGCTGGGAATTTTCAGAATGTGAAAACAGAATTTAAAAATATGTATTAGTTAATAAGTTATTTGTAAAGAAAAATTTCCCATAGAATAACATTAGCTTCGGCTTCCGGCGGTGGTGAGTGAAGCCCTTAAGGAAGCCTCATCAGTCAAATTATGCCTATCATTCAGATGTATATATATATATATATATATTTATTTAAATCTAGCCTTATGTACACATGCAATAATAAAAATAATTATAATTATAATAATAACATTTGGTGAACAATAAAATAATAATAATAATAATGTAAATCGTACTAAAATTAAAACGATAACATTTAGTAACTTGAAAACTTTCCCTGTTCGCCGTCCTATCTTTACCTTAAATTTAAAATTAGATACCATCAAAATCATTTTTTTTTTCTTTTTCCTTTCAAATGTTTCACATTATTTTATATGTACTCCTTTCTTTTCTTTATATGGCACCTTTCATACAAATTCTTATCTGAGAAAAAGGTATTACTCCTCTTTCTAAAAAATGTAACCTATAATTTATCCAAAGGCTAAAATGTCATGATAAGCAAAAAAAGAGGATAATATTTTTTAAAGTTAAAAAGAAATTATTAGATCTCGCATCACTTACATTCTTTCGTAATTTTTTAAAGTTGTAATTTATTTTGTCACGAAACCAAAATCTTTACCCATTTCATTTTAAAAATCTTTAAACGTATCTTTTAAAAACTGAAAGATAAAAATGATGAATATCTTTGTTATGGATTTTATCTTTGTATAAATTTTAACATATGAAAGGTCAAAATAAATTCCAAGTAACTCTTTTGAAATACTTTGACTTTTTTTTCTAAACATAAATAGAAGAAGAAAGAAAGAAAGTAATCTGACAGTTCTACCTCGGCTTAATCTTTCTGTCCTATCCGCTAGAATATCAATAACAGCAATAATAATAATAATAACAATAAGTACTCTTTATATGCATCTACTTTCAATTCTTTGAAAGTGACAAACAAAATCATTGCTGTTAATCTTTTTTTTTTTTTATATATATATAAAATTATTTATTATGACCCCCCCCCCCCCCAAAAAAAAAAAAAAAAAAAAAAAAAAATCATAACGAATGAAAAATATGTAAAATAAATGAACTAATTTTATGATTAATTAATTAATTAATTATTTTTTACTTATGAATTCCCATTGTCTTTATATTTACCTGTATTTATTGTTATTATTATTATTATTTTCTTACAGTGGAATGAAGTCTTATTTTATTTGCAATAGTTATTTTATTTATCTATTTACAGATAAATCCATAATACATTATTAATAATTTCAAATACTAACAAGCGAAATATATTTTATTAAATTACACTTATTATTATTATTATTTCGTCATTCAAAGCTTATTATTCACTGAAAAGAAAATTGGTATTTTTAACAAAAATTAAGTAGTGAAATAAATAAATAAGTTGATTTTATTTTAAAGTTGAAATACGAAGTCTCAAAACAAATTTATCTTTACCGCTTTAAAGATTCATTCTTTTCTATTTCAAAATTATTATTCTTATTACTATTATTTTGGGCTAAACTAATTTTATCTTTTATCTTTTTTTAAATCCATTCTTTGGACCTATTATTATTATTATTATTGCTATTGTTATTTCGAGCACAGTAAAAGGTTTCATAAACTTTTTCAAAAATTTGCCATATTTATTGTATTAATAACATATATATGACATAATAATATGGAATACAATAAAACTAAATGCCTAGATTTAAATCTTTATCTTTTCTTTTACAATGACGCTTTACTCATGCTTTGAAAAACTGAAATTGAAGGAAAATAAATAAATAAATAACAAAAAATACTTTTCTGTTAATGATAATATAGATATTAATCTTTCGTTACTTTCTGTTTACAATTTACCTTTCTGCTCTAAATACATATTAATTTAATCTTTATCTTATTTTCTCTTACTCATCTACAGGAATTATTACCCACAACACACACAAAAAAAGTATATTTCTTAAAATAGTTTTATATTTATTTTATAAATCAAAAATAAATATATTATGTTATCTTATTTTCTCTTACTCATCTACAGGAATTATTACCCACAACACACAAAAAAAAAGTATATTTCTTAAAATAGTTTTATATTTATTTTATAAATCAAAAATAAATATATTATGTAATATTAATAATATCTTATATAAGAAAACTAAATGTCTATCTTTAAATTGTGCACCTTTTTCTTTTTCTTTTTTTTTTTTTTTTTTTAACAGTTTTACTCTTAAAAAAAAAAAAAAAAAAAAAAAAAAAAAAGAAGAAGAAGAAAATAAATAAATAAAAATAAAAATGAATTTATATTAAAATAGAAATCTCAAAGTAAATATTTATCGAATTAACGTTTGATTCCTTCATATAGAAATACTTTTTTTTTTTTAAATATATATTTATGTTATTCAACTTCATCTCTACATTTCTGACCAGTGTGTGAATATTATTATTATTATTATTAACATAATTACAATGAAGTTGCATAGTAAAAGATACACCGCATTTCTTAAACAGTTTACAATATTTATTTTATTAATAACAAAGAAACGTGTGATATAATATTAATAATTTCTAATGCAGGAAAAATAAATGTGTATGCTTAAATCGTGCACTATATATATATTTTTTCCCTTGTCAGTCAAAGTAAAATTCTACATCACTCAAAGCTAATATTTATTATTTTATGTACAAAATTGTTATGTTATTATTATTATTACTATTATTTTATAAACACTTATTTAAACTCATCTCCGTATTTCTAACCCACGTGTTAATATTATTAATACTATTATTATTACTACAAAGTTATCTTTGTTTTATAGCACAATAAACGATGTGTCGTATTTCTTAAAACAGTTTGGAATATTTATTTTGTTAATTGATAAACGTATGATATAATATTAATAATTTCTAATAGAAGAAAAATAAGTGTCTACGATTAATCGTGAACTATATTTTTTCCTTATCAGTTTACTCTCTTCACTAAAGAAGAAAAGAAAAAAAAAATTTAGTCTTTTTTAAAGAAAAAAAAAGGGGGGGGGAGGGGAATTAACTCTGTGTTGAGCTCAACATACAAAATCTCAAAATAAATTTCTCTTTGCAATATTTTGACTTTTCAGCCTTTTCCTTTTCAAAAATTCTGACCTCTTCCTCTCGAGCCATCTTATCAGCATCTTCATCTTCATCTCCATCTCTCTATTCCATCTGGTAGAGTGACGCAAGAGAAACATTCGAAGCTTCTATCGTTTTTCTGCCAACGGCCCCTGGCGCAATCAACCTATTCTGTATGTACTCTATACACTCTACTCTACGAAACTGAACCTACTTGAAGATTCCGTGCCCGTAGGCTAGAATCCCTTTTCCAGTTGAGTTGTGGATCGGGGTACGCAACATTCCACAGACAAGTTTCCGATTTGTGGACGACGCTGAGCAATAATTCATCTCTTCTTGCCCGAAATAAATACTGATGGTGCATAATAACTTGGAATGTAAAAACTGATTATTTTTCATAGTACAATCACTAAGGCAGAAATGTAATTGGTCTTCTCTGTGGAGAGGATCACTTGACTTGAAAAAATTAGCAAGAAAAAAGCTGAGTGAAATTATAACAGAAGACACTGGATAATACTTGATCAATGACGACAAACAGAAGTTCTAACGATTTTCGATAGTCTGAAAAATTGTTCTTTTTTTCACGATTTTCGGTATCGATGTTATCAGTTTCGTATTTCCACTTACATAATTTACCGGAACAAATACGTTTCAAGAAAAATCGCTACTTACTTGTCATGTTAAATTTCTCGTTATTTTATTAATACGGGAATTTGGTTTAGCTTATGGATATAATATTTTGTATTTACTTTATGTTTATCCTAAAATGTCGTTCTTTCTTGTTTTTTTTTTTTTTTATCACTTATTTTGACAATGGAATGTGAAAAATATTTTTTTTTTTTTGGGGTAATTTTTTTAAAGTTTCTCATATATCCTTTTTACAGAATCATGTTCATATACGCATAGATGTCAACATTTTACTTTATTCCGGAGTATTTTTAGCTCCGCCTTTATTTCACATCACTTTATTTACAGAATAATTCCCTCCAATATTTTTATAACAGTAAAATCAGAAAAAAAAAAATTAATAATAATATTAATACTCTTTAAAAAAAAAAAAAAAAAAAAAAGTGGTACGAAATGAAGGTGGGGCTAAAAGACTCCGGAATAAATTAAAATGGTGGCAGCTATGATATACGTAGAGTGAAAAGATTATATATTTCAAACATCGCTAAAAATATATGGTTGGGTTTTGTCGCAAAATCAGGACGCACTACTGTAGATTGTTGGGTTAAAACAGCTCTACAGTTTTCATAATCTTGCGATTCTCTGATATATATAATGAATTGTTAAACGTAGTAAAAGCTAAGCAACAGATACAAGATCACTGAAACCACACGGACCAATAAGAATGAATATTTTTCAAGTAGAAGAAGCTCACGAAGGTGAAAAAAATTCATCAGGGAAGACCTTTTTCACCCTTGAGCACCAATGTATGATTTCGTTCACTAGCGGGCTCCCTATCGCACATGAAAATAATTGAAGTGAGATTTAAAGTGGAATAAGTACAAAATAACAGAGATTCTAACAGAAAACAACCATAATAAACAAACAATACTCTCATATCCAGTATGAGTATTGATGGTGGTTCACAATGCTTTACATATTTCTGACACTTTTCTTTCTCATTTAATTACGCAGACAAAAACACTTTTATTTGTATCACAATCTCATCAGAGTGAGCGGAACATTTTTGTGATAAAAATGTTCCGCTTTCCAAAGCATCTTCGAAGAAAAATACGTGCACCAGGAATGATTGTGTGCAGGGCTTTTTCCTGATTTTAGGAATTTTTGTACAATAGCAAAAAAATTTTAAAAATTCCTTTTGTTTATTTATTTATTTTATTAAGCAACAACCTTTTTTTTTTTTTTTTTTTTTTTTTTTTCTTTATCGATTGAAATGAACGGAACGATTTCCTGAGCCCCAGAACGCTTTTTAAAAAGGTTTTCAGGCCAAAATCTGACTAAGAATACGTAATTACAACATATACATGTAGGCATATTATACATATAAGAATTGCTTACCGTTACTGAATGGGTGAGATTTTGATTTGTTATTAATAGCCAATGCCATAAAAATTAAAGTGTCAGTTTTTTGAGCCAAATTTCGACAATTTAAAAATTGCATTCCTAAAGTAATTGTTCAATATAAATTTCCCTCAATTAATACATATATTAGCCTTTTGTCCTTTGCTAATAAAATTTTATTGAAAACGTATTTATTCCTAGTTTATGAGACAATGGGTCTTGAAGCGACTATGTTTGAACAAAATCTCATGTAAGCCTATTGCGAAATTTGTTTATAGAATTATTGACTACTTAGCTGGTATTTTTAAATTCCGTTTTCACATTCAGAAAATTCACAACTATTAAATTAATACTCGTTTCTCAAAAACACTTTTTTTTTTTTTTTTTTGATATTTTATTTTACATTTAAAAAATGAGAAAAATGCATTTAGTGAAAATTCGCATTTTTAAATTCAAAATTCAAATTTAAATATTAAAAAAGAAAAAAAAAATTGAAAACGAGTATTAATTTAACATGTGTGTGTTTCTAAAGTGTGAAAACGGAATTTAGAAATAGCAATGGTAGTGTGTCATTCTATGAACAATTTTACCCATAGAATAACATGGGTGAAGTACCCCCTTAATATATTTCCTGATTTCAGTAATTTATTTATTTTTATTTATTTTCATTTATTTATTTATTTATTTTTCAGTTATATTTCAGTGACTGTTAAGAGAAAACTGTTGTATAACAGAAATTTAGGGATATTTTTTACAAGTAACTTGTATATATATATATATATATATATATTTTAATACAAAAACCTTACCTGTATACTATTCGTTGCAACTGAAAATAATAATAATAATAATAATAATAATTACAGCTTGGCCTTTTTAATTCCAGGATTTTTAAAATAGGGTCACAATCAGGCCTGATACAGATAAAAACACAAATTAAAGTTAAAAATTTGCAGGATAACCTTATTGGCAAAAAACATTTTTACACGACCTTGCACGCTTTAAATTCACTGTTCAGCATCTAAAATTTATTTCATTATCACCATTGTCCATGAAAAATGCATTAAATATTATTTAAAGTATATTTATTTAGCGGTCATGATAGTTCAGGAATATATTCTAAATGCCAGTACTGAAACAATTACTAAACTTAGAAAATAATTATTTTTTCTGTTATTTCGAGAAAAATTACTTACCTGTAGATCCATAGATAAAACTGCTTTTTTGCCCCTGACACTTAGAATATATTAAATGTCATGGAATGGATTTTCAACTTTTTAATCTTTCTCTATTGGCAACCAAATTTACGGCATAAACATTTGCTTAGCAACCAGAACTTAGCATAATAATTGATCGGGGCGACATACGTCAGAAAATATTTTTTTCCCCAGTTAATGACTAACTTTCAGAGAATAATTTTAAGTAAAATATTAAGAGTTTATTTGCTCTTTATTTTATTTTATTTTATTTTTTAATAAACTGGAACTAGCATTGATTAAAATTTCAATGAACTTTGTTTTAATTCTAGTCGTTCCTGGAAATTTTGTTTATGTTTTTAATTTTTATTATGAGCTTTAGACGGTTTTAGATTAATTGCATATTGAATTACAATTCCGCCTCTTTATTTTTCTCGACTGCGCCAATCGCATCCCACGTTTGTTCTAAATATACCATAATATTATTTACAAAATTACAATTATAAAAAAAAAAATAAAAAATAAATAGAAATAGAGGAGGAAAAGGTCAGAAAAAAAATAAAAAGACATCACAAAACTTTCTTCTATATAATTCTAATATAATTAGTTACTTGAAAAAATATGTAAATCCAAAAATAATTTTATAACAGCGCCACCTATCAACCAATATGTCCACAAATTGAATCATTATAGATTTTAATCACAGGCAAATGACGAGTAAACTTTAGTGCACTTATATAAAATTGTCTAAGAACTTTTTTTGCCCTTTATTATTTCAAAATGAAATATGAAAAAAATTCAAAAATAATTTAACCGTATTAACGATTGTCAACTTTCTAAATGTCGAAACAAGATTAAATATATGTATATACATTACGTAGAAAGTAATTTTTAAAATAAATTTCCCCCTACAATAACAAGAGATTAATCTTCTGGCCACTTTATTTGAAGCATTCCCTTAAAATCATAAAAATACCTGGGTGACCTAGTCTAGAATTATTGTAAAAATAATTTTCAGGGTAAAAAGAATGATTTGCTTTCGGATATCATAATTATAGAGATATTTATTTACTGATTGAATTTTTAATATTATATTATATAATCATATAGTCAAGAACAAACCTATTAGTATAACCCAGTGGTCAAAACTAGACCACGTTCGTTTAACTAAGGAATTAAATAACAAACATAGAAATTTAAACATTTAGTGTAAACAATGCTCTTAGAAATTACATTATCCTCAAAAAAATAAATGAAAAAGAATTATATTTTTACAACTGATTAAATCTTTATCCCCGCAACGATTGGGCTTTTTCAGTGAAAGCGGTTTTACAGTCAAAGTGAAAATGAAAAGGCAGTTCATTCACTTTCATTGAGGTGAGCCTTGGCGACAAACTTGGCGAAATATGGTAGTTAAGGTTCCCGAAGTTTCGAAGCTCTACATTCGACAGGAGCCGAGATCTAGAATTTTCTGTGGGATTCTGGATAGAACTATCGCTAAATCCAATCGCGAAAAGGTATAAATAGAAGTAAAGTGACTTTGTCCGGGGAAAGAATCAGTCAGTCAGAGTCAGAGCTGATCAGAGAATTAGTCTGAACGACTGCACTTGAGACTGCGTTCCAAGCGATTGATCGTTGTTTGTCGATCAGCGAAATCCCTGCTCTTTGGTGTATTTGATGTTCTTTCCTTTACTGTTGTGGAACAAGTGATGGTTCCTGGCGCTTTGAGTACCAATTTAATATATAACGAAGACAAAAAAAAAATGACAAACAGTTTAAAAAAAAAAAAAAAAAAAAAAATGTGTAGTTTTGAAATTTGGCAGAGTAATAGCTGAGAGCATCCTGAACAACATACTAAAAGTCCCCGCCCGTGAAGGGGGCACTTTTCAGTTTTTATTAAATATCTTCAAAACTATAAGATTTAGAGAAATAAAAAGGCATTACAAAATTAATCTACGGAAAATTTCCTACAAAAATGTCTATTACGTTTTCTTTGTATGATCACTAGTTAGGAAATATAGGGGGAATGAAATATCACATGTTCTTGAAAAATGCTTTTTTGCAATAGTAAAATTAACTAAAGAGTGTAATACAAAAAGATTCTGATCAAATATTTTCCACTTATGTAATAATTATGTAAAAAGGGGCTACTTAAGGATAATATAGCAAGATTTTTTTTATGTTTTTGATAAATCTGAGGCAAGTAGGGGTAAATGGCGTTTTGAGTACCAATTTAATATAGAACGAAGACAAACAATTGACAAACAATAAAGAAAAAAAAAAAATGTGTAGTTTTGAAATTTGGCACAGTAATAGCAGAGAGTGTCCTGAACAACATACTAAAAGTCTCAGCCCGTGGGGAGTGAGCGGGGAGCAGGAGGCATTTAAAGGGGGGCAGTTTTCAGTTTTTATTAAATATCTTGAAAACCATAGGATTTAGAAAAAAAATCTCAGCTACAAAATTAATCTACGTAAAATTTCCTACATAAAATTTCCTACAATAATTATTTATAAAGGGGCTACTTAAGGAAAATATAGCAAGATATTTTTATGTTTTTAACAACGCTAAGGCAAGTAAAGACAAATGAAGTTTTTAATACCAATTCAGATGATAAGGAGGATGAAATATCACATTTTCTTGAAAAATGCATTTTTGCAACAGTAAAATCAACTAAAATGTGTTATTAAAAGAGTTTAGGTCAAGTATTTTTTACTTATGAAAAAATTATGTACGAAGGGACTACGTAAGGGTAATACAACATTTTTTTTTTTTTTTTTTTTTTTTTTTTTAAGTTTGAGTCAAGTAGGGAAAAATCTATTTGTAGCATCTGTAATAACACTTGAGCCTAGCAGGTACCATTAGAAGATGACGAGCTCGAAATTGAGCATATAATCGCAAAAGATGAATCCTAAGAACAATAAATAAAAATTAAAAATGTGTGTTCAGTATGCATTATGTATATTACAGGTAAATGTAAGCCATTTATTCTAAGAAAAAATAAGAAACACAAATATTTATTTTATTTATTTATTTATTTTATTTTATTTTATTTTTTAATTTTTTTAATGCATGCTCATATAATGCAGTTTTCCTATGTTTTATAATATTGTAGTTATAATATAAATATTGCGTGTATTTTGTATATACTATAATTTACATGGAATTAAAAAAAAAAAAAAAAAAAAAAAAGTGCATTCACATTTCTGCTTTTTTAAAACGATATTTATCATTTCAAGAAAATGTAAGTGTGTATAAAAAAAAAAAAGGAAAGGAAAAAGAAAGAAAGAAAGAGTTTATTTTGTGATTGTGTAATCCCCCCCCCCCCTCCTCCCTCTAAATCTCATTTGTCTGTAATTTTTTTTTTTTTTTTTTTTTTTTTTTTTGAAGTGAAAACTTTTTTAGGCACGTTCAGCCCTTTTGGGTGAACAAAAATCATTGAACTCCCGTCATCGTCAGCTAACGCTTTCCATTTGAAGTGAAAACTTTTGGGTGAACAAAAATCATTGAATTCGCGTCATCGTCAGCAAACGCTTTCCATCCTTGTATGATACAAATAAAGTATCATACAATTAACTTGCTAATGTGAAGCGTTAATAATTATATACTGTATATTGTTTTAAAATCTGGTGCGGCTCTACACGACTTCTCTCATCCCCGGGCACTGTCTCTATTGCAGTTAGACCTCACAAAACCGTGAGAAAGCCCAAAGCTGCCATTTTTCTCACGTTTTTACAATCTGGTGCGGCTCTACACGACTTCTCTCATCTCCGGACGCTGTCTCTTAAAGATTGCAGCCGGAAACGTTGCAGTTAGACCTCACAAAACCGTGAGAAAGGCCAAAGCCGCAATTTTTCTCACATTTTTACAATCTGATGCAGCTCTACACGACTTCTCTCATCTCCGGACACTGTCTCTATTGCAGTTAGACCTCACAAAACCGTGAGAAAGGCCAAAGCCGCCATTTTTCTCAGGTTTTTACAATCTGGTGCGGCTCTACACAACTTCACTCATCTCCGGACACTATCTCTTAAAGATTGCAGCCGGAAACGTTGCAGTTAGACTTCACAGAACCATGAGAAAGACCAAAGCCGCCATTTTTCTCACGTTTTTAAAATCTGGTGCGGCTCTACACGACTTCTCCCATCTCCGGACACTGTCTCTTAAAGATTGCAGCCGGAAACGTTGCAGTTAGACTTCACTTAACCATGAGAAAGACCAAAGCCTCCATTTTTCTCACGTTTTTACAATCTGGTGCGGCTCTACATGACTTCTCTAATCTCCGGACACTGTCTCTATTCCAGTTATACCTCACAAAACAGTGAGAAAAGCCAAAGCCGCCATTTTTCTCACGTTTTCACAATCTGGTGCAGCTCTACACGACTTCTCTCATCTCTGGACACTGTCTCTTAAAGATTGCAGCCAGAAACGTTCCAGTTAGATCTCACAAAACCGTGATAAAGGCTAGAGCCGCCATTTTTCTCACGTTTTTACAATCTGGTGCGGCTCTACACGACTTCTCTCATCTCCGGACACTGTCTCTATTCCAGTTAGACCTCACAAAACCGTGAGAAAGGCCAAAGCCGCCATTTTTCTCACGTTTTTACAATCTGGTGCGGCTCTACACGACTTCTCTCATCTCCGGCTTCTCTCATCACTATATTCCTATGTATGTGCCCATTGATAAATTTGCTAGATTTTATTTTATTTTATTTTATTTTTTTTTTTTTTCTGTTCGTCCATTTTTGGTCTTCGTTAACTCAACTGGAACTCAAAACGCCATTTGCCCCTGCTTGCCTCAAAAATATTAAAAACGTAAAAAAACTTGCTATATTACATTTACGTTGCCCCTTCGTACATAATTTCATCATAAGAAGATAATGTTTGACCTGAACCCTTTTAATTACACATTTTAGTTGTTTTTACTATTGCAAAAAAACATTTTTCAAGAAACTGTGATATTTCATTTCCCTATATTTTCTAAACTATTGATCACACAAAGAAAATGTAATGACATTTTTGTAGGAAATTTTACGTAGATTAATTTTGTATTGAAATTTTTTCTCTGAATTCTATAGTTTTCAAGATATTTAATAAAAACTGATTTAAATGCCCCCTTCCCTCCCGCTCACCCCCCCCCCCCTCCAGGGGCGGAGACTTTTAGTACATTGTTCAGGTCACTCTCAACAATGACTGTGTCAAATTTCAAAACGCCATTTACCCTTACTTACCTCAAAGTTATTAAGAACATAAACAAAAAATCTTGCTATATTATAATTAAGTAGCCTCTTTATAAATAATTATTACATAAGAAGAAAATATTGGACCAGAACCCTTTTAATTACAGTCTTTAGTTAATTTTACTAGTGCAAAAAAGCATTTTTCAAAAAAAAAAAAAAAAAAAAAAAAAGTGATAGTTTATTGCTTTATATTTTCTAAAATATTAATCATACAAAGAAAACGTAATCGACATTTTTGTAGGTAATTTCACGTAGATCAATTTTATAATTCAGATTTTGTCTCTAAATCCTATAGTTTTCACGATATTTAATAAAAACTGAAAAGTGCCCCCCCCCCCTTTAAATGCCCCTTGCTCCCCGCTCACCCCCGACGGGCGGGGACTTTTAGTATGTTGTTCAAGACACTCTTGGCTATGACTGTGCCAAATTTCAAAATTACACGATTTTTTTTTTTTTTTTTCTATTTTTCCTATTTTCACTGGACTATTACTACGAAAAAAAAATTAGTACTTAAATTAAAGCAATATTTAAGATTTTCAGAGCATTACCAATAAAATTACGTTTAAAATTGAAACTAAAGGAAGAAGCTAAAAAGACCTTTTTGTGTGCTTTTTTGGTTTGAAGTTTAAACAAGCTTCTTTTAAAAATATCAAATATTCAACCGATTTTGGCAAAATAAAATTGGCTATAAATTGTGATTATGAGTTCACATTCCAAAAATCTATAATTTCAGTTCGTAATTAGAGAAAAATCGAACTAATATCAAACTATATTTTGAAAATATTTTAAGGTTAAAAGCATTTTCAGATGACAAACCGACCTGAATTATCTTCGTTATCAAGAAAATGAGCTTCTTTACCTGCTGCAAAATGTGGCAAAATCCTAATTTTATAGAAAAATGCACGAATGATTTTGTGAAAAATTTAGGGTTAAGCGTTTTTGGTTTGAACGATCCACATCTTCAGGAAAAGTAACGTTCAGTAATAAACCGCGCTTCACTGGAGTCAAATATCTCAAAAATCTAGTTTTTTTTTTTTTTTTTTTTTTTTTTTGCAAATCGCTCTAACGATTTTTGTATAAAATGGCAGAAAAAAGGATTTTGAAATTTAAAATGCATAATTTTTTTTTTTTTTTTTTTTTTTTTTTTCGAAGAAAAATAAGGCTTTGATAATAGGCCGTTCGCAGCGCTGAAAAAAATCATTGGAGAAAGTAAATAGCTTTGACGAATTCGATGAAAAAGAATCATTCGATTTTTTTTTTTTTTTTTTTTTTTTTTTTTTTTGTACTTAGTAATTAATTAAACAATTTATCATGGCATATCTCAAATTAACTCAAACTGTTTTTTTTTTTTTTTTTTTTTTTTTTTTTTATGTTTTTAACCAATTATTTGTTAGAAAAATTTACTTCCATAGATTTATAATTACATTTTGTACTCATACTTTCATTTTAGGTTTTATTTTTTATCCACGTAAATACGAATGCGAAGCATTTTATACTGGAATACTTGAATTCATACAGTTCTAACTTTCTTTACTTTTTCTTTCATTCTTTCATTCATTCTTTTTTTTTTTTTTTTTTTTTTTTTTTTTTTTTAACGCAAAATAGCTTAAAATGTACAATCTGCAATTAATGTAATAAATTAATTTATTGGATCATCTGTGAAAATGAACCGATATTATAAATAATGTAATATATTGCTGTATGATTTTAATAAAATAGTTATGCCATTTCTTAAAATACAACTCGAATTTATTTTTCTGTTTAAAGTAAAAAAAAAAATAAAAAATATTAATATAAATACTTGACACTTTGTTTTCTCTATCTTACTTTACATTGCATCATATATAAAATAATCTGGTGCGTCACTCACACGACTTTCTCTTACCCTAAAATTTAATACTATAAATACAGGTTGGAGATTAAGGGTTAAAATTACGAGTACTGTTGTATAAAACTTTGTTAAAACAATTCAAATTAGGCTTCGGAACAGCTTTATTATTTGACAAATAATTCTCTGTGAGGGGGTTACCCCCCCCCCCCAAAAAAAAAAAAAAACCGTTTCATTATTGTACCTACATTTATGTAGAATTCAAAAGTTCATCTAAAGTTATTTAGACATCTTTCACACGCAAAATTCCTTGACACTTATCTGTCTTGATCAAACTTTTCTAGAACAAACGTATTAACTTCAAAATTCAACATTTGGATCACCTACAATTATGTGTTTTTAATTTATTCTATGTGACACAGATAAAAAGTCAAGCGATTAAAAATTTGGCTTCGATATTCAGGAACCCTCTAAACGTGTAAATATGCAAAAAACCAAGTAATGAATATTTAACAAAAAATATATCGTTAACCATATGGCCATGAGGAATTAATTTAAATTCCTGAACAGCTTTCCTAGACATGATAAAATATTATAGTAGAGCCCTTCCACTAACAATAAAAAAGAGTGTTAAGGCCTTAATATTGGCATCCCTGTGTGTCTTCTGAAGATTATGTGCACACCACACGGCGCACAATGCACATAAATATAATCCTATATTAAAAACACATGGAACAACCTTAAATACACTTCCATTAATTTTCAAGTATTGTCGCACTATAATTTAGTTATTTTGTGTAGCCCTGTAAACAAACAGCGAATAATTTCTGAAGCATATTCTACATGAAACATGTTTTTACGTATATAAAAAATATTTATTCGTTTCATTTGGTTTAGTGTAGTCTATAGATGTTAAACTGTACTTAGCTGCAATTTCCCCCACAAACGTAATGTATTTAATTATCTTGGGTGTCCCTGTACACGAACGGTTTGCTTGATCTCAATGAAAAGTTGCACCATCCCTATATGATACACATTTAGAATACCAAGTTCGGACTTTCTGCTATTATTTGTTCTTGAGATAAGCTCATAACAAACACGCACACAGAGAGAGTAAGAGCTGAAAGCATGATTTTTGGATTCAGGGAACCTCAAAACGTGTAAATATTACAAAAACGCGATTTCGAAAATTTGATCCAAAAACAATACTTTCTCTACCATTTACATGGGTAAGAGAAAGTAAACATTTATAAATTACGCAATCTACATATTAATACGCAACATGGGAAATTTGTCGCACCTTTGTACGGGGGGGGGGGGGGAAATTAAAAAAAGAAGAAAGGAAGAAAAAAGAAAGTTATTGCCATGTATGGCCAATAATATATACAAAAGTATCTCTTCCATGACAACAGCACGACCGCTTTCAGACAAAATATAACACACTTTTTTTTTTTTTTTTTTTTTTTTGACAAGTTTAAAAAGGAAGAAAAAAATATATATATTAAATAAAAAAAATAAATAACGAAAACAACTTCACATTTTAATGAAAAAAAAAAAAAAAAAAAAGAAAGAAAGAAATTTCCAAAATAATTTCTAACTCTTCTCAAAGCATTTAAATAAGCATTTTTAGCAAAAAGTGAAAGCAAAAAAGTAAATACAATGAAAAGACAGTTTTATTTGTTTTATTAAAAAATAAAACTTATCTGTAACAAAAGTCAACCTCTACAAAGGTAATAACATTCTGTAACAAACAGCGAATTTTGTTACAATTTAAATATCAATGCAGTGAAAGCGTTGTATTAATATTATATTTCGTAAATTAATGACAACGTTCACTTCATATCCTTTTTCTCAGATAACCAATTTAAGATATTGTCTTATTTAGGAACACTATTAATTATTAATATTATTATTAACTTTAATACTGTTATTATTCATTTTAGTAACGTAAAGCTTTTAAAATGATATTTAGTAAAGTCTTGTATAACAAAAGGGGAAAGCTTGTTTTGAAAATTCTTTTCAATTTTCGAAAAAAACTTTTTTTTTCAGACTTTTGGAATTTCTACTCCACTCTGTTCAATCGTTTGCTTTTAAGTGTATAAATATCATGCAGTAAAAAAAAAAAAAATCTTTTTCTTACTTTTTTTTTCTTTCCTTTCTGAAGAGCATTTGACAGTGAAATTTGACATGTCAAACTACACACATTTGTTACAAGACGGGCAGAAAGGGGGGGGGGGGGGGGAGAAACATTATTTGTCTTGAGGAATGGTAGATTCTGAAAAAGGCACATACTTCTCACATTTGCACAGCATTTTTATCGTTTATTATTAGATTATTTTACACAATAGATTTTTTTTTTTTTTTATATATATATTCTGAACTCTATTCTTACATAATGTTTACTACTAATTTTATTGTTGCCATTTATCCCCTTTGCCATTCTTTCCAGTTGTCATTTTCCGTTTAACGCTCACAGTCAAGACAATAATTTACAGGGTTCCAGACTTCATAGAAAAGAAAAGAAATGTATGAAAAAATAAATTAATAAATACTGTTTAATAAAACACTCTAAAAATTCATTTATACTGAAAAATTGTTATAAATTTTCTGTTCTGATTTTAAGTTGCAACTTTTCTCTATCCCCCATGATCGGAATGGGACGTTTCGGCGCAGCCGTTCCGGCGCGAAACCCATTTCGGCGTGGCTGTTTTGGCGCGGCCGTTTTGGCGCGAGATCCATTTCGGAGAGGCCGTTTTCGCGCAGCCTGTCCACGAAATGGCCGCGGCTTTCGTCTCAGCCTTTTCAGTGAAAATTTATTTAATGATAGCTATGATTTCTTATTTATTTATTTATCATGCGTGAAGAAAAAACTATTTTAAATTATTTATTAAATATATTAATGATGAATAGAATTTTGCTTAATTTAAAGGAGCCAATGATAAGATTAGAAACTTGTTTTTTATTAAACTTAGTCATCAGATGGCAACACATACGCAGCAATTCTAAAGATTCTAACCAATTTGGTGATGGAGGTTCTTTGGGGAATAAAATAAACAATGTAATTTCTGATTTCTTTTTTTTTTTTTAATGCTTGAACCAAAAAATATTTTTAATTTTTTATTAATGACATTAATGATGAATAGGATTTTTCGTAATTTAAAGAAGTCAGTGGTAATCTGAGAAAAGAACTCGATTTTTGTAGTTAAAACTTATTAAACCTATTGCCGTGCGGTTCTTTGGGTAATAAAATAAACATTTTAATTTCTGACTTTATATATATATATATATATATATATTATGCGTAAACAAAAAATTTTTTTAACCCTTTCATGGTCATGAACGCGTATACGCGGTCAGAATTTTTTACTTCTGAATCATCAATTCATTGCTACGAATTTGCTAAATAGAAAACAAACAGTTTCTCAGTATTCCTGATAAATTTGTAATATTATTAGTACTTAATGACTTAAAAATATATAAAACACATCCCACTAAAATGGCTTTGAAACGAAAAAATTAAAAATGGCATGACCATGAATGGGTTAAATTATTTGCTAAAGATATTAATGATGAATAGAATTTTGCGTGATTTAAAAGAGCCAATGATAAGGTGAGAAACTAGATTTTTACAATTAAAAATTATTAAAATTAGTCATTTGTGTATGTAGGAGCCTCGCCTCCCCCCCTGGGGGGCAAGTCCCCCCTCGAGGGGAGTAAATTTTCATGATGGGTATCTTTCAAAAGAGCTCGCCAATACCTTTAAAACGAATGGTTGAACCATCGATCTGCGATAATTTAAAACGAAGTTATCGATTTTTTTTACTTTTAACAAAAAAAAGAAAAACAAAAAAAAATCTTTTTTTTTTTTTTTTTTTTTTTTTTTTAATAAATAAATATATATAGAGAGATAGAGATAGAGAGAGAGAGAGAGAGAATAAAGTGGACTTTTTTTGGATATTTGGTGTTATACTACTTGTGTATTATGGAAATCGTCTTCATTTTCATAAAAGATAATTTTTTAAAATAATA